>OY292530.1:4053339-4588695 GCA_958496365.1 Subacronicta megacephala | reverse complement strand
AGCTGGCTTTAGTGGTCCGCCGCGTGGTGCCTTCGGTGGGGGCGGCGGTGGAGGTGGCAGCAACTTCGGCGGCGGAAACTTTGGTGGAGGGCGCGCGGCCGGCGGCGGGGGCGGCGCCTTCAGCAACAACGGGGGCAATCAACAGGACACCACTACACAAGTTACAATTCCCAAAGATGTTAGTGTAACTAATTATTTTATACTTAATTATTTCCATTTTTTCTTACAAGTATTTAACACGATTACCAGATTCGTACTACCTTCACATAGCATTTACCCATATATTTTCGTTTCAGTTGGCCGGTGCGATAATAGGCAAGGCCGGGTCTCGCATACGCAAGATCCGCGCGGAGAGCGGCGCCGGCATCGAGATCGCGGAGCCCCTGCCCGGCTCCACCGACCGCATCATCACCATCACGGGCACCCCGCAGCGCATACAGATGGCGCAGTATCTCCTGCAGCAAAGGTCAGTCAACTCATTTAAAGTATCCCTTCACGTCTGTCCAATGTCTTGAACTGACTGCATTTATTTTTGAGATCACAAGATGAATTAAATTTATGTTTTCTATCTTACTGCAATTTCATCATGTTTTCTCAATCACATTTATTGTTTCATATCGAATAATTGAAAAGCATGTAAACATTATTTTCATAACTATCATACTGTATCATTGCTAATAATTGCGAGTCAAACTGATTTGTGCTGTTAACATTATTATTAGGTTGAGGATTTCCTGATACATTTACCATCACTATAATTCAATATTACTACTAACACATTATTATTTTGACGATAGAATGTTTGAAGAGTTCCCTGAGTTGGCACCAAACCAAACTAAGATTAAGTAGAGATTGTTGAACGGATTTGACTGTGTGACGTCGATGTTGTGATGCTCAGGTAAAAACACACACAGTTGTTAGTAGCGGGAGCGTAGTCATTTCAAGAGTGTTCACACATGTACTTACTTATTCTTGTATTACATTAATTAATCGCTGTATAATTTGTTACCTTTACATAGATATTATCACTCATCACAGCTGTATGTTCTAACTCATTTGTTTCTTGATTGTAACTAACTTCTTTGGTAATTAACCTTTTTAGGTGTCCATCAACTAACGGGCTTCAGCCACAAGGTCACGCGTTGCATGGAAGACTAGTGATTTTGTTGTTTTGATTCGAATAACAAGAAATCACTAATCTCCCTACAAAGCAGTGGCACACTCTTCGGATCAAGATAATCTTCTGTGTTGCTCCTGTTCTTTGTTTTACTAACAATATTCATTTACTTGTGTGCTTCTAAATATTTACTGTATTGTCAACATCCTTTGAATGTATTGGGTATAGTTATTGCATTTCATTAACATATAGTCAATAGTTATCGTGAAATGCATCAATAGTACCTACATTTGAACATTTCTGTGTGAGGGCTGACAGGTAAAACTCTTTGTGAGCTGCCAAAACCAACATCGTTAAAATTATGAGGACGTTGTTGACCATACATTTTGCTTTTCCTAAGCAAGTCTAACTATGATCCCAATCTTATTAGATGATCTCTGAGCGGTCGCCTCAGTTCTTTTCTCTGTCATTGTAATTCGTATTGCCATAGTCAGATAAAAACTAACATTTCCTTTATTTTTACAGTGTGCACGAGAGTAACCCGAATCTCGGACGCGGAAACTTCTGATTGCAGCAGCGATTGTGAAGTGTGTCGATAAAATTATTTAAAGCTTTACTTTAGTCACCTCAGATCACGTCATTAATTTTATACAGTATACATTCTGCGAGGCTCACCTAATTATATATCTGTACATAGTGACAAAGCCTCACCAGGAAATAAATAAGGTTACGATGAATTGAATTAGGCATTGATATTTTTCATGTACTTCGCCTATAAACTGTCGTTTGGATTAGATTATTTTATTTAAGAAAATGACCGACTTGCATATGTTGTTTTAAATTTTCTTTCAATATCTTCTATGATGCAATACGAGTGTAATATAATTATTATTTCTCTGGTCGGGTTTTAGCTATTTAAGAATGCATTTATCATTATAAATAATTGTTAAAGGAGTTTTAACTAAGATTGTGTCAATGATTTACCGATTTATTTGTTACATCGATGTATTTTTAAGTAATAGCAAATAGTAATGGAAAATAAATAGTTTATTTTGTGAAATATTGTTTTCTTTATTGAGTACAGTAGCAAAAGGAACGTATAAGGCATATAAGCATAAAACACATAGATATAGAAGGCTGATCAACATTGTTTTTTTTTTTCGTTGGAAAATAGTTGGAAGGTAATATTTTCACCAAATTATGGATATTTTGTTGTTAATTTCATGCTCGGGGACAGTTATGCGAAAGCTAGTGCTACTTACCGTAATATCGAATATCAGCCTGATGCGTCTCGATTACACATTTAGCGAATTAGTGAAGTTAATAAAAGTTACCATTGGAAAGGGGGGCAGATTAGAGTACTATTTAAAATAATTCTAAGATCCCAATCGCATTTAGTTATTTTTTTACAAAAAAATTAAGTTGAGTTCTACGTGAATATTTCTTTTTCATAAATTTTGAGAGGTTTTTAAAAAAAATACGATGTTATTAGAAATTAATTTTAAATTTCATACAACCATACAACAGTAGACAACAAAATTAAAATGAAATTAAAACGGTATACTAATTGCATTTTTTAAATTCAAGCTGCCGAGTTCTGGAATTTTTCCAAATAAAGTTTCAAAAGTTGATATAAAAAAAACCGGTGTGACAATGAATGAGTTATTGGGCCTGAAGACATAGCTAATGACTTTTTCTATCGGCTGATTCCATTTGGCAAACGATGCACCAAACATCCTGTATATCTATTGACAGATACTATTATAAAAGACTGCCTCGTTGGTCTAGTGGTCCCAATCGCGACTGCTACGCTAGAGGTCTTGGGTTCGATCCCCAGGTCGAGCAAAGTGTTATTGAGTTTTTCTACAAAATTCTCAGTAGCAGCTCGTAGTCTGGATTTGTGCCCGGTGAATGGCAATAGGCTCGCCCCCTATTACATGGGACCCAAACATACCGGCGAACTGTGGGTGTACATTAAGTACACCTCTGCCTAACCCTTCGGGGAATACAGGCGTGATGGTATGTATGTATGTTATGTTATTATAAATTATTGGATCACAGATCTATCCACAGGTCTCGGGACACTAATGTATTCACATATCGTCACTGAGCAAACAATACAGCGTAACTCAAAATTCAGCGATTCCGACCTGCCGCTGGAATCGGTTTCGATCGCACGCGCTTTGAGCTACACAACACATTCAACCATCTCTTGCAAATGCTTAATATGAAAAAGAAATAAGTAGTGTAAGTCATTTTGTCATCGTTTCGCCTCATAACAGTGTAGACTAATGACGACGATGTTAAGTCTGCATAGAAAATATTAGTAACCACAAGTGAACCTGGGAATCGAAATGAGGACCTCTCGCTTCGTAGCCTGCTTACGACCAGAACACCAATAAGGCAACTTTATATAGTACTAGCTTTCCGCCCGCAGCTTCGCCCGCGTGGACAACCCGATTTTGACTGTTTAGTTTTTTTCCAATTTTGGCGGGAAATAGCAAATTATCCTTACATATTTCCGTCAGCTTCTTCGCTCGGGTAGACCACAAAATTTGCCCAACTATATTATTTACCGAAATATAAACGCAGCTTATATCCTTTCCCAAGATCTAGTCTATTTTTGTACCAAATTTCATCAAAATCCAAACGGACTTTAATCCCCACAAAGGTCGAAATTTCAAAAACCCTATATCATATATTTATTTATTCCTTATCAAGTGCCTAAACACAAAGTTTCAGCTTTATCTTCAACAACGACAGACTCCCGTGCAATTTTTAATCCCTTATTAAAACCCCTTTTTTACAACAAAACGTAACTTATATCCTTTCCCAAGGTCTAATTTATTTTTGTACCAAATTTCATCAAAATCTGTTCCGAGGTTCGGCTTCAAAGCGTGACTTTGTTTGGACTTCCATATGAACTTTCATCCCCACACAAGTCGAAATTTTAAAAACGCTGCAACAAATTTTTACTTATTATCAAGTGCCTAAATTCAAAGTTTCATCGTTTTATCTTCAACATTTGACAAACTCCCATACAAATTTTCATCCCCTATTTCAACCCCTTTTTTACAATAAAACGTAGCTTATATCCTTCCCCAAGGTCTAGTTTATTTTTGAACCAAATTTTATCCATATCGGTTCCGGGGTTAAACTTGAAAGCGTGACTTGTCGAACAGGTCGAAATTGCAAAAACGCTAGAACAAATATTTATTTATTTTCTTATCAAGTGCCTTAATATAAACTTTCATGGCCTTATCTTGAAAAATGACGATCTCCCATACAAACTTTCACCCCCTATTTCAACTCCTTCAAAACTATTTTTTGCAATAAAAGGTAGCTAGCCTATGTCCTTTCTCAAGCTTTAGTCTATCCCAGTTTTAAATTTCATCAAAATCGATTGAGTGGTTTAGGCGTGAAAGCGTAACAGACAGACAGTTACTTTCGCATTTATAATATTAATAAGTAGGGATAAATTCGATCTAAAAGGAGTACATTTCAGTTAAAAAAGTTTATTCGATTTGGTACACCTTTGGAACGTAACGTGACATTATGCTTGCTTTTCCCGAATGATTAGGCAAAAGTTTAATTTTAAACAACAATCGTTCCCATGCTCAGATCAAATAAAAAGTTAAGATGGAATTTTGCGAACAAAGTACAATTACACGCCCACACGTATACCGAAACTACGCCTTATCTTGTCAGTCGAGCTATAAGGCGTAGTTAACTAATACATATGTGCGTGTAATTGTGTGTTGTACACCGTTAGGCGTAATTTTAGCCGGCCTCACTTCTTTGTTCGCAAAGTTCCATCTTAACTTTTAATTGATCTGAGGTCCCATGTAATAATGGGCGAAACCGAAATCTAAATCCCGAGCTGCTCGAACTGGGTAACGTACCCAGGACCTCACGCCCAGGGTTGGGGAGGGGGGGGGGGGGCATGGCCCCAGGCGGTATTCGAAAGGGCCATGATTTATTCAAATCCGTCTTTGCGACATCAACGTCATCAAAATAATGTATTCAAAACTGAGTACTAAAAACGCCTTAAAAATCGTTATCGAAGCAGATCATTCTGCCCAAAACCAGAATTGACAATTTACACAACGATCCTTTAATGGACCCCACCCGTATATATCTGGGATAACCCGTAAGATAGGAGAAACCCGTATTTGGCTTTGATTTCATAAGAGGATCATCATCACTCAAAGGCCCCATAATTTGAATTCTGGATACAGGCCTTCCACAAACTATGCTATCACATATCAAAAATAATTTATATCGCAAAGGTGATTGTACCTGAATCACAATGAAGGTAATGTAAGTACAGCGACTTCTTTGAATAATATACTTGTAATATGTAATTCTAATTACCTGTACAACTTCTACGTAAGTACATTAGCTTTTAAAAGCGTCTTCACTAGTGATCTCGTACAGTATCACTCTTTATTGTAAATAAAAAAAAAAACATACCGACGAATTGAGAACCTCCCCCTTTTTGAAGTCGGTTGAAAATAAATCAATGACTTCTGTAATATAAAATTACCCACTAAATTTAGCTACTGCAACAAAGTTACAGTAATTTATTTTGCGTATAGGTACCCACATTCTAGTGAGTCAGTTGGCCAACCCGCCATCTAGCGGTATAATGATGACTTCATTATAGCACAATAGATCAGATAATTATATAATAACTATTAGTGTATGTTATGAGGTGTTATGTGATTTCAAGGCTTTTATTTACAAAACTTGTTGTAAGCACTTGTTTGACGACATATTTTTCAACTATATAATGAGGAATATTTGCATGTAAGTTCATATTTTATGTATTGTATAATAATAACACAGGATTTCCATGAAAATGGGACACCTGCTTAAATCATATGCTATAATATAAAATAGTAGTTTCTAAGTATAAAATAAAAAAACAAATACAAAAAATCTTTTAGTTTACAGGTGTTTTTTTACAAAATTGTGGTGGCAATACATAATCATAATAAAAATATATTTATGGTGTTATGCCCTTTCCGTTTCCTTTTTGAATTTACACTGTAGTAATATAACTTTAACACAAATACCATGCTACTGTGGTATTACATATAGAAACACATAAGCTAGCAGCGTCCGATAGATTTTCTCTGACCATGAATTTGGCTACAATTGTATGCACAATGAAATATCTTTGTAAAAGTTTTAATCGGGAACTACTGCCACATTTTCACAAATTATTATAACATCAGAAATATCCAGGATCAAAACACTTAGAACTACAAAACAAACCATAAATAAAAACAGTGCCTGTATGTACTTATAATAATAAATTTTATTAAAAGAATCACATTATGTCCCCTTACAGTGATATATAAAATTGATTTACGTCAAATACCATTACAACTTAAAGCTTTTCCATCAGATCAAACAATATCAGTCAGTCATCGATTTGAGTGTAATGGTGGTAGGTCTGAGATCTCAGAATGTTCATGTTTATCTAAATAAAACATAACATACACAAGTGGTATCACAACACCTAGGACGAGCATACAGCACACTAAATGGAACCATTTCAGTCCAAAGTCTGCCCCGTGTGACGTCAGTTCCTTCACCACCACAGCTTCAACTGATATCTTCTCCTTACTTGGCAAAAGTTTAGTATCTTCTGTAGCTTGTTCATTCTGTTCAGAGTCTGTGTATGGGACAACAGATGGCGCCAGTGTGCTGTTCATAACAACTGTATTACAATCTATAGAGCACTGCACATCTTCTTTCGGAGGTGCATTCATTAATACATTATTTTGGTTCATAAGTTCATTATAATTATTAGTATGTAATAATTCCTGTATAACCGTATTTGATGTGTTGTTAGATGAAGAAGGCACAGGGTCTGTTTGCTGTGATGGTATGAGTTCTGTCAAAACCGAGTATGGTGTAACAGGCACCTTTATAGTCCGTCTTGCAAATATTTCATTATCTTTATGTATATGGTTGATCCGTTTAAGCTCTGATATCTGAAACAAGTATTTAAGCAAAGATTAGGAAATAGATTTAAGATAAAAGAATGCTTTTGACTGATATGATCAATATCGAAAATAAAATATGAAAACGTATTTTTTTTAAATAGCATTGTATGAGATTGCAGTTATAAAAATATATTATTTATATTTACTTACAGAACAATAAAACCTCAGCGCAATAGCTTGTAAAGTGTCACCCTCCTGAACTTGTGCCTCTATAAAGTGTTCCTGGGGTTTCATTCTGTGCAGTTGTATTTCGGTGTGATCACCAGCTTCGGCTTTCTTCCCCATAGCGTAAGCCACCAAGTCATCTCCACCTTGCATCGGGCGAGCCCTTCACAAACAAACACCATTGTCATTAATTAACACGTAAACAACATTGAACTGCTACACACTACACTCATCTTCGGCTACACTTACCTTTGTTTCATGTTCAAATACAACACTAATACTAATAGGATCTACCATGACCTGAATAAGGAATACAAAACTACCTGTTTGTTTCCCAATTTTAATTAATTTCAAGTTAAAAAAATGTAAAACAGCTGTTGATTCACTCAGTTTTGACAAAAAATTTTGACAAGTGACAATTTACTATTTCAAGTTTCAAAATTGTGACGTATGGCGTAGAGTTGCCATAACTTAACCAAATTAAATAACGTCTTTTTGAATCCCCATGATCTTGTAGATTGTCATGCCAAATTATGGCATAGCAGTAATAATGATGAGGTTTACTCATCAAGAAAATATTGATCAAGGCGGATGATTTGTTAGGGTATGTCGGACTCGTACTGATATAAACCACACTTGCCTTCAACTTTTTATATGATATTTTTATTTCTGTAAATAGATCTTTTATGACACTTTTACAAGTCGTTTTTTTTATTTTTTTTTAACTAGATGGCTCCGACGTTTCCTATCTGACGACCTCTGAGAAGAAACGTCGAAACAAACTCGGAGAATCATGGTCTCTTTTAAAGTCCAGACAATAGTTATATTATATGTGAGTTCAATGTAGGGTATAGTCTAGCGCAGGGGTCTCCAAACTTTGAAGCCTTCGGGCCATAATGATCACTTCAGTATGTTCCAAGGGCCAAAAATGTTTAAATTTT
This sequence comes from Subacronicta megacephala, assembly GCA_958496365.1. Taxonomy (NCBI): domain Eukaryota; kingdom Metazoa; phylum Arthropoda; class Insecta; order Lepidoptera; family Noctuidae; genus Subacronicta; species Subacronicta megacephala. The sequence continues at coordinate 4,580,455 of OY292530.1, read as the reverse complement.
CTGCCCTTAACTTTATTTCTAGACTAGTCGCAGAGTGCGCGACTTAAGCTGTCGCGGGCCGGATTGATGGAACTAGTGGGCCGGATTTGGCCCGCGGGCCGTAGTTTGGAGACCCCTGCTCTGGCGTATAGTCAATGGATACAGTCACGGCCATGGAATTCATCAAAATAATTACCAATAAATACTCTAGACAAATCCTTTCCATAATGAAGCCGTTATATATTACGTTAGCCGTATTAAGTTGTTTGAATATAAATATAGGTACAACATAAATAAACAACAGCCTGAGAGTATCCACTCTGTACCTACAGTGCGGATTCCCGAGTACTTTTATTATACTGAAAGTTGAGACGAAATAACTCTTCGTGTCTGAAGCTAGCCGTTTCGAACGGCTGCGCAGGTAAGTCATGCAAAAATATGGAAATAAGTAAGGACAACGCGAGACTGTTCGGACTTAATTATTGTCTTAAAGTTCTGAGTTTTTATATTAAAATTTACCACTACGGAACCACGTCTGTTGAATTTCAGACACGATTATCGTCCGAATTATTCGTAGCCCTATGCAACCCCCGACGCAAAAACGACGTGTCTGTGTGTGTGTGTGTGTCTGTCCGTCTGTGGCATCGTAGCTCCCGAACGGATAAACCGATTTTGATTTTGTTTTTTTTTTGTTTGAAATGTGAATTAGTCGGTAAATTAAAACTAAGTTGTCATTTTTGATCATTTCGTTATAATTTTAATAACTCCGAGTATTTTACACAACAGTTACAGAACATAAATAAAACCTTTGGTATTGCGCCATGAGGTGGTAATAATTGCACATCATTAATTTCCTCTAGCTATATTATGTACAAAAAATACAATAATACAAAATCGACGTCATCATCACTAGTTTATAGGTAACATTAGTTTACATGAATATATTCGTTACAATTGCTATAAAGTGATTATGGATCATTATTTTTATATTGGAGGTTAATAGAAATTATCAGAAAGTTAATAAATATATCTCACTTTCTTCCTTTTCAGAGTTGCAACAATGTAATTAATTTCAGCAGCTTTATAATATTATTCAAATACCTGTTGCATATCTGAATGATTACGGATAAAGGTATTCAATATTAAAGTCACTATAATAATAGGTATATCATGTTAGAAAGAGACATTTTGATTTAGAATCTTATTTTATTACTTTATGTTGCTTTTTACATTGATGCTAGGTGTATACACAAAGTAAAGTAAAAAAGTCATCAGGAAAAATCACAATAAATAAAATTATCACAGTAATGATTCACTAAACATAATTTTTTCATAATATCTTATAAGCACAATTGACGCTTAACATTATAAGATCGTTTACATATGAGTATTTCTATCACAAAAACCTTTAACTACAATATAATGTTTTCAAAAATTATGATACAAAAAAAAACCGCAACTGCATCAGACGTTGGAAACGTATATACTTAGCTAAAGAAATGCGTGTAATTTTTATTATACCTGTGCAAATCTTACAAAATGTTGACAAGAGTTGTCTACGGGGATACAAATGCATTTATTTTATGTTGTGACGAATAAAAATATCAAATAATAAGTGAGAGTGCGACATGGACCATAATGAACGTAAGCGACGCCGTAAACATTCACAGCTAACACAGAAAACTGTTGAAAGTTAGTTCCTTTTTTGACCCGCTCATCAGATTATGATCAGTGTTGCACTCTCTATGCATTACCATTGAACGTAAATATGTATATTGACTACGATTATTTATAAATTAAAGGGAAAAATATATTTAATACCTAGAACACTAACAATATTTTGAAAATTATTGATTTCAAATTACAACATACCTATCTACTAAATAATGAATAAGGCTACCCTTATTCACGTAGAAAAAAAATGCAACAAATATGTTGAAAAATCGCATCAAATTTTATGATCGCAGCAAAAAACAGTAGATAAACTTGTAAAAAAAGAAATGGCCTGTTAAACTGGTACATATTATATAAACAAAAAACACGTTAGAAGTAGAAAATTAGAAATACAGTTATCGACAAATATGTTGTATTAGTTGATTGATTTACAAAATAGTAATATTTACATAATAATAATATAGCGACACAATTGCATTTGTGTCAATTAAATACTGTACAGGTTTGTGCCCTTTACTTTCCAATTATTACAAAAAATAATAGAATGAATTGCCGAGGCAGGCTATTATATAATACATTCATGAAGATCAATGATTTCATTAAAACTAAAAAAATATCTAGAAAAACATCTCAAGAAATAATTTCTGCCTATTATTGCTGCAGATATCAAATAAGCGTATTAATAAGCTTTTTTTGCTTATTTCAAAAAGCATATTCAGTATATTAATATGTAATGAACAAGTAAAAGCTTGTAAAAATTAATGGCTCATATAAAATAGTTGTTCATTCCATTTGAAAAGAATAAATATAATATATAATTAGGTAAAATAAATTCGATTTCATTATCATGAAATACTTTTTGAATGTATCGTAATATTACCTACCCGATTATTTATTACGATATTAATATGCTTGTGACGTTTCATTGAGGTAAAAGTAATATGGAAATATCTAGAAAAGATTAGAAATAAACATAATTTAAAGAGCGTTGCTTATACATATCACAGGTCGTCTAAAGGCACATACAGACTTGAACAAAAGCCAGTCTATACATGTCTCAACATATACATAATACTAGGGTGACAATGGTCAGTGGTTATAAATAATTAGTCAAAAAGAAAGTACTAATCCAAAAAGGTATTATGGCCCATTCCATTACAAATAATAATTACTGAAACTTTAATTAAAGTAGATAGTTTTAGAAAAAAAATATGTTTCGAATACTATAAATAAATTTCATCAAGGTTTTTCTATCAGGAATGCTGGCTGAATTGATCAAACAGAGAATGTTCACTATGGAGGGTACTATAACAACTTTTAGGTTTAGTATTCTTCATCTAACATAGTATATTATACAGCTATACTAAGTATGGTACATTAGGTATATTCAGTGGCATGTTACCTTATGGCTAAGATATTTATGCCTTTTCACATAATTACGCACCATTTTCTTTTATATAACATTACTAATATCATCTAAGGCTATCATACTTAGTTGGAGACTACATAGAATGCCTTATATTTACGTAACTATATGAAAAGACCTTCACTGAGAACGATCGTGAGATTATTTTAGACATATATCTGGGATTTCGTATTTTACAGGGTACACGAGATCTATGGAAAAATACTTAATTTGTTATGGCAAGACTCATTTTAATCCTCCAATCCTCCGCTATACTTCTATCATTTTCTCTTACCTCTATTTGCATTCCTTCCTATTGCCTCAATTATATAAAAGATATCGTAGCAAATTGGCAACATTGTAAATCGAAAACCACTTCTCTATAAATATAACATACAAAGTATTCAAGCGAACAGATTCGATCTTGCGGCGAGACAATTATGGGTTTTAAACGCAAGCCGAAAAGATGTACGATCGAGTGCAAATAGAGTGGGATGAGGTGACATGGGAACGGCATGTAAACGCGTGATTACGCAGATATCCTGCCGACTCTTCACAATATTAACTGTGAAATCGGAGTTCCCACTATCGTATTCCCGTTTCCACTACACCCGACTGCAAAGAAGCAAGTTTCGATAAAGACAGTAGTAGCGGACTCACGCATTATCAAACCCCTGGAAGTCCCCCGGCCAGTTCTCCCTCCGCGCGGCGCGGTCAGACCCCGTGCACGCGAAGAACGCGTCGCCTTCGAACGGATCCGACTCACGAGTGAAGATGTTTATGGAGTCCGACTTACGGATATCCCTGGTAGTGGACGGCGGGGGGCGGGGCCGGAGGGGAGGGATGTCCCCCTCCTCCTCCTCCGCTATGGACGCGGTGCGGGGGCGGGGGGCAGCCGCGAAGTCATCCTCGAACATGGAGCGCGGAGAGATTGAATCGGAATCGAATCGGAATCTTGTCCCACTTTGTTCACTGTCACGAGCGCGTGCGCTGCTGGCGGAAAGAGGTGATGCTGTGGCGTCATCGGGTTCGAACGCGAATCTGAGAAAAAAAGGATTAGTTGTGAACAATTTTTTCAAGATATTTGGCGCTATGTTTTTAAAGAATTACGTAAATTCAAGTTCAACCTGGTTCCTTCCAAGCTGGAGTAGGGCGCCCTCTTCTTGACAGTGGGCGTGGGCGTGTCTTGGAAGTCGTTGTCGAAGGGCGAGGCGTGGTCGCGGTCGCGCGGGGAGAAGTCGTTGGAGAAGCGGTAGTCCCGCGGACGCCTCGCCTCGTCCCGGCGCGGGCGGCGCCTCGCCTCGCGCACGTCTCGTCCTGCCTCGCGCGCGTCACGTCCTGCCTCGCGCACGTCTCGCCCCGCCTCGCGCGCCTCGCGTCCGTCTCGCGCCACCTCGCGCTCCCGCGACGACTCTCGTCGAGGGACTGTGCGTCGACTCGCCCACCCTAATGTTGACCCGTACCTATAACGTTACATATTATTATTTGGTTTTTTTTTTCCTAATATTTTTATAGTAATTAGAAGAAAGATGGGAAGCCTATGGCTTTACCAACACAAACTTCCCAGCCCCTTTTAATAGAGTACCCTAGTCTACGTAAATTGAAACATACTTAAGACCCAATTATGTCTTTAAGCACAGCATAAAACAGAGGCCCAATTCCTTGCTCAGTCCCCCTCCACCTCTTCTTCTCCTTGCCCCTTTCCTTATATTATAGGCACGGTAACGCATCTGCAGCCTCTTTGGTATTGCAAATGTCCATGGGCGGCTATAAATACAGGTCATACCATCAGGTAGATCTCCGATGTTCGTTTGCCGAGTTATCCCATAAAAAAAAATAACAAACCTTCTTTCACTAGGATCTTCACTTTGTCTCAACTCAGCTCGACGCCTCGTCTCTCGCCATCCGAGAGATCCATAATTTCTTTCTGAAAGTTAATTATGCAGTGAGAATAAAGAGAATTTACTATTAAAAATACTATTGAGAGATGTATTGTGTCTCAAGAAATCAATTAGTCGTTTCTTTTTCTATAGCGTTAATGTAAACCGTGGATGTACCACGATTCCGAACTGATTGTTCGATTTATTATTGTCTATGCCACGAGAATTGAAATAATTTTAACTGAGTGTTCAAAACATTGACAAACCATCTCTTCTCCAGCGCTGGTCCGGCCACCGGTCCCTGGGTGACGAGCGCCCTGACCCACACCCATCACTGTAACTGAAAGTATACAAGATATTGTTGTAAATTATGACTTTTTTTAACATTTTATTTTTTAAGAAACCCGTTTAGTCTTATCGCGGGTTTAATATCTATACATACAAAATTGTAACAGGCTGATGTATGTACATTATAGATATTGAAGAAAAACTAATACGGGGGGTCTTTTTTCTGAGTAACACAAGGCGAAAAATATATTTTTAATTTTTATATGTCTGTATGTTTGTGCACGCGTCACGCAAAATCTACTGCTAGAAATTGGGTGAGGTTTCCAAAATTATATTGCTGGAAGCCCAATTCCTCCCTCAGACCTCTTCCTTTTCCTTAAATAGGCTCTGGAACCCCTTTGGTATTGCAGATGTCCATGGGCAGCGACGGCTAATAACTATCAGGTAGCTCGCCTGCTCGTTTGCTGAGTTATACCATAAAAAAATGAGAAGCTCGAAAACGATCAACACTTACTCTTCCTCCTCGTCGTACGAATGCCTTGGCTTCCTGTGCCTATCCCTGTCCTTGTCTCTGTAGTCTTTGGGCAGTCTCTCTCTACTCCTCGAGTCTCGGTACTCTCGCTCCCTGCTGTACGTCCTGTCTCTGTCCCACGAGTCGTTCTCTCTGTCTCTACTTCTCCTATCTCTTCTATCTCTATGGTCCCTGTGGTCGCGTTCCTTGCTGACGTCACGCCGGTCCCGTCCGCTGCCGGAGTCCCGGGCCGAGTCCCTCCGGTCCCGAGCCGAGTCTCGGCTGTCTCTGCTCATATCCCTCTCTCGCTCTCGCATATCGCGTTTGTCACGTAGTTTGTCTTTTTCACGTCCGCTACCCGAGTCTAGGCATTCTCTGGAGCCGGATGAATTGTGCCTGAATAAATAAGTAATTTTTAGACTTATCTTATAAGTGGCTGAATTTTATTATTTTGGCAAGAATTTCTACACGGTTCTCTCATACGTCAGTATATTAGATCGAACATCACTCTCTGGTAAAAACTCTATGGTATAACTATATGGTATGGTGGTGGAGAAAAACCGGCATAAACGATCGTTAATAACGAGTAGCTATCGTTTTTTTGCCGTTTTTTTCTCCATAGGAAACGACTGTTACGGAACCGTGGACGTAGGTAAAAATTTTCATATGGGATTTTCTATGGTTTATTTGATAATAATAATATGCATTCATAATATATGGCATGTTATGACAACTCTATCAAATGAACACTTTCACAAGATGCAATTCTTGATTCCGACATAGACCAATTCAAATTACCTGGAGTCTCTGTCTCGATGTGAAGGCGGTCGCTGCAGCCGAGTGACAGGCGGCAGCTCCTCGTCCCACGGAGACACGTCGCGGGATGATGACGATGTTTGAACTGCAACCATAATCGTTACACGCTCTCAATAGACATTTAAGGAAGAGTCAAATAAAGATATCAAAAGTCTGAATCTGTGTATGGCCGATTTTTTATTACAAAAATCTTTTTGGCTATTTTAATAATCGAAAATATCGTGCAGAAACTGACATGGCTTAGAACCAAAAATTCGAAGACATTTACTAAACCGGACTGGGCCTGAGTGGTGGATTACGGCCCACTCTTTCTCACCGAGAGGAGGCCTGTGTTCCACCAGTGGGAACATTATAGGCTGATTACGTTAGTAATTGTTTAGGATGGAGTTAGAAAATGTCGGTATTGGTTTTGACCTCGTGGCGGGTCGTGGTGGCGGCGGCGCAGGCGCAGGCGCGGCTCGGAGTCGCGGGAGTCGGAGGAGCCGGCCGACGCGGGCGCGCCGCCCAGCGGGGCCCAGCGCCGGCCCAGCGCCGCGCCCCCACCGCCCACTACCACGCCCACTATCTTCTCTGCAAATTCAAGCGTTTTTATTTTATAAGCCTTTTTTACAACTTACAGGCACTTGAAGAGTTTTTGCACAGTGTATTGACAAAATCTGCCAAGGCTATATCAGATTAAAATATTAACAAAACTTATAAACGGTTTTTTAATATATATTTTCAGAAATAAATATAATGAATTCTTTCTAATTTATCAAGTAACTATGTAATAAGACACACACAACACAAATATTAAATTCTCAAGGTTGCCTGGAAGTAATTGCAGTCTGCGATAAGGTCATCCATTGTATGGTTTTATGAAAAATTTAGTCGGGTTTATTTGTGTTTTCTTATTGGTGTACAATAAATTAATACTCAAACAAAATACGTCGATACTTTTATTATTGTGATTCGTGAGTTTGTATGTACATCATATGATATTATTAATTTTTGGGGGACACCTACTGTTCTAAAATATAATATAATATTCTATTCCATACTTTTATTTTATTTTATTAATATATATATAATTATATACCTTTAGTATCTGGCGACGACCCACTGACAACATCGCTGATGGAACCAGTAGAGAGCCTGGCGGGCGGCACCAGGTCCCGCACCGGTAATGGTACAATTTCCACCGGCGGCTCCAACTTAACCTCCAACTTCCTCTCTTCCTCCTTCTCTTTCACAATAGGACTCTTTCTAAACGCGTCCTCCACGTGCGTAAAAGAGAGGGAGCTATTGTCGATGCAGTCGAAAAAGTCGGAGTTGTCGAATCCGTCCGATTTCTCGTCAGACTTTTTTCGTTCTTTTGGTAATTCTGGCGGTAGTGATTCGAATTCATCTTGTGGCGGTTCTGTTATTGTTATCTCGCGAAGAGCTGCGTACCTAGAAATGTTATATATTTCAGAACGATGCACGATGATAATATACATAAAAGTGAGAAGCAAATGAGTGATGGGTTTGCAAAAGTATCAGGGAGATAAAAATCATAAGGGATCATGGTTAGTCTTAAACCTCACCACGTATCACCAGGGACCTAGGAGATGTTAAAAAGTTGCTAAAAAACATCCTGTGGTTAATCTCTCAGTCATCATCATCATCATCAGCCTATACTAGTCCACTGCTGGACGTAGGCCTCCCCTAGTGTGCGCCATTTCACCCTGTCCTCCGCTTTTCGCATCCAGCTTCTGCCAGCCACCTTTCGCAAATCATCACTCCATCTTGCCGGAGGGCGTCCTACACTACGTTTGCCGAGTCGCGGTCTCCACTCTAGAACACGTCTACCCCAACGGTTGTCGGTTCTCCTACAGATATGGCCAGCCCATTGCCACTTCAGCTTGCTAATCCGGTGTGCTATGTCGGTAACTTTGGTTTTCTGTCGGATAATCTCATTGCGGATTCTGTCCTTCAGAGAAACTCCGAGCATAGCACGCTCCATAGCACGCTGAGCGACTTTAAATTGGTGGACAAGCCGCACTGTAAGTGTCCACGTCTCAGCACCGTAGGTCATCACGGGTAGGACGCACTGATTGAAAACTTTTGTTTTCAAGCTTTGCGGTATGGGTGATGAGAAGACCCGACGAAGTTTTCCAAATGCTGCCCAGCCCAACTGGATTCTCCTCTTGGCCTCCCCCTCGAAGTTGTTTTTACCCAACTGCAAAATCTGCCCGAGGTAAGTGTATTCCGAAACAACTTCAAGAAGATGACCATTTACAGCAATAGGTCTCAGACCAATGTGGTCATTGAACATGACTTTGGTTTTATCCAAATTCATGCTGAGACCTACGCTTTGTGAGGCTGATGCTAAGCTGTCCAGCATTTGTTGCAGCTCCTCTAGCGACTCCGCCATTAGGACTATGTCGTCTGCGAATCGTAAGTGCGAGATGTAATCGCCGTTTATGTTTATGCCCTTGCCTTTCCAGTCCAGAGTCTTAAACAAATCCTCCAATGCGCTTGAGAACAGTTTCGGAGATATGACATCCCCCTGTCTCACGCCTCTGCGCAATTGGATAGGTTTAGACTGTTGGTCCTGTACTTGGACATTCATAAAGGCAGATTCATAAAGACATCTCAGCACTTCGATATAACGATAGTCCACTTGGCATCGCTGTAAGGATTCCAAAACAGCCCAGGTTTCCACAGAGTCAAAAGCTTTCTCATAGTCCACAAACGCTAGGCACAGGGGCCGATTATACTCTTCGGACTTCTGTATAATCTGCCTCACTGTGTGAATGTGGTCTATGGTGCCGTAACCTGAGCGAAACCCAGCCTGTTCCGGAGGCTGAAACTCGTCAAGTCTCCTAGCGAGACGATTCGTGATGACTCTAGAGAACAACTTATAGACGTGACTTAAAAGAGAAATGGGTCTGTAATTTTTAAGAAGAGTTTTATCTCCCTTCTTAAAAAACAGAACCACCACACTCCCGTGCCACGCCTTTGGAGTTCTCCTGCAGTGAATGATGGAATTGAAGATTTTTTGCAGCTCCTGAATGAGAGGGGCTCCCCCCACTTTCAGGAGTTCTGAAGTAATTCCATCTTCACCGGGGGCTTTTCCATTTTTAAGCTGTCCCAGAGCCAACACGATCTCGTCGTGGCTGATGTCCGGCAGTTCGTCGGTGTAGTGGCGTGTCAGGGTGGCTCTAGAGTCGCAGTTATCCCGTTGTGGACGAGGAACATGGGCAGCATAAAGTCGGCCATAAAAGTATTCAATCTCGGCGAAAATCTGCGGCCTTGACAAGACGGTCCTGCCATTGTGTGTGGTGAGCTTCGTCAGATGGCTCCTTCCAAGCTGCTGAGTGAATACTTTGGACCCTCGGTTTCGCTCTATCGCCTGTTCAATTAGGCGGGTGTTGGAGCTCCGAAGGTCACGCCGTACCATCTTTGCAATCTGCTTATTAAGAGTTTGCCTATCTGACGTAGTTGATTGGGTGGTTTCCCGCCTTTTTGCCATAAGTCGCAGAGTCTCGTCCGAGAACTTGGACTTCTTGCCTTTATGCCGCGTTTGACAAAACTTGATGCCCTCGTCTTTCAACGTTCCAACTACGCTTTGTAGGGCCTCGTCAACATCCTCAGTGGGGTCCAATGCAGCGAATCTATCAGCGAGAAGCCTTTGAAACCTCTCGCTGCCCATCATGATATGGAGTGGATTTGGTCGGAGCGTGGACTTCATCAGACGATTTCGTTCTTGCTTCAAATCGATATTTAGGGAGCCACGGACGAGTCGGTGATCAGAACCGGTATTAAACCTGTTGATCACGGAGACATCCCTAAATATGTGCCTTTTATCCGTCATGATGAAGTCAATCTCGTTTTTCGTCACAGCATCGGGGCTTTGCCAGGTCCACTTCCTTTGGAGCTTCTTCTTGTAGAACGAGTTCATCAAGAAGAGTCCCTCTTTCTCTAGAAAGTTGACCAGCATTTGCCCCCTGTGATTCCGACACCCATAGCCATGTGGTCCAATTTTGGATTCACCGCACTTCTGAAGTCCCACTTTGGCGTTAAAGTCCCCCATAATAACGTTTAAGTGAGCCTTTGCGGTGTTATGCAAGACTTTGGATATATCCTCATACATATCTTCGACTTCATCATCCGAGTGTGCCGAGGTCGGTGCATCTCTCAGTGGTCAACGAAGAAACGAAATTGACTAGAAGTGCTAAACTTTCAATGTTGTTTTGCGTGAAAAGCATTAAAAGTTTACGTAGGTACGTATGTATTAACATAATTTACAAATGTGTGTATTTAACTCAGGTAAGCACTATAACCCTGGGACTCTCATGAGATTCGGAATAATGTAATCATCGTGGGAAATCAATTATCAAATAATATTACAAAAATAAACTCCATACCTATCACTAGTATCTTCTAGTTTAACATCAACATGTCCATTATCCCGCGGCGACACGCTTCGCCGAGCCTTCTCTATCTGCAACGTCTTCATAACCGACTTTATATCTTCTATCTTCGCGTCAATCTGTGAAGGCTTAGGACTCACAGAGTTCCTGAACATATTGAACGAATCTAACGTCAATTCGTCCAACGTTTTCAAGGGACTGCGGGTCGGTTCTTTATTCTCACTTTCTCGCTCCTGATTGGCCCTTATAAGATTATCTATGGCTGTCAATTCTTTTTCGTCTGAATCTTGCTTCGGTTCAGCTTCTAACGCGTCTAAAGGGTCCAATATTGATTTTGCCTTTAATTCCTCCTCTTGTATTTCTCTGAAGGCCGCGTATCTGTCGTATGAAGGGTTCGCTTTCTTGTCAAAGTCGTCGAAGTTTGCGACAAAAGAGTCGTTTGTTTCTGCGGGTGGTGTGAAGTTGTCTTCGAACTGCGGCTTGAAGTCATTGTGTGTTACAGGCTTGTCGAGTATTCCGCTCGGTGTTGATAACGCTGATATTGCTGCTAATGGCTTCTGTTTTTCGGATTTCGTCGATGTTTCTACATGTATATGCTGAAATACCGAGATATCATTAAGTTCTATTGAGATTTTAGCATAAGTGTTGTGGGTCGCATAAAAAACCACACGGGAGACGCCCTTATCATTTCTTATAAGTACATTAGATATAAATATGTAGGTATGAATAGCCTCTGTTAATCTGGAATATATAACCTTCCTAATGGTGAAAATTGGTTCAGTAGAATTATAGTTTATCGATTACAAACATACAAATTATTCCTCTTTACATTATTAATAGAAAGTTTAGGGAAAAGATGTCAAACACATTACAGCTATTGAAAATTTGTTGCAGGTTTTATATTTCTATGAATAAGAGGGTAAAGTAGAATATACGTACAGCTCTATCATTATCCGCAGCTAAATACGATCTGAGGTAATCGGTGAGTTGAGGTAGAGTCATAGAAGACAGAGTTGTGGCAGGAACACGTAATCTGAAAAAAAAGAAGCTTGCTACAATTGTTGGTGGTTTGACATTGGATATTGGGTAATACGCATGTCCAATATTGGTCAAATTATTCAATATCTTAACGGCCATTGTATAACGTGTCATAGTGTTTATTATCCTGCACCAATATCCTGCAACAACCTCCGCCTCACCTCCACCTCAAGATCCCTCAAGACCTCCTCCTCAAGATCCTATATATTTATGTAGGATCGAAAAAACTGTTCATAATTATCGGAACAACTAGGGAAATATATACTTTATCACAATGGGATAAAAACGCTGTCACAATGACAGCTGCCCTGTTTGGTGTTCATTCTAAAACATATATTGTATGGTTGAGATAAGGTTTTATTTGCTCGGTGGTTCAGATAATTTTGAACAGTTTGTATGCTCGTACCTTAGAATCCGGTGCGAGTTTCATCTTTATACGCTCTAGCAGCCGAGTTATGTGAGTTAATCATTTTGGGACGCGAGTGAAAAAACCGCAGGCAACAATATTTTCATATTGGTTACAGTTTGTTCGAAATAACTAAGCTTGTCTGAAGTCCGCAAGTGGTTAAGCAGTGGTAAATTTAAAAGAAAGAGTCGGTTGAGAGACAATTGGGGTCATATATGGGCTAGGGGCGTAGCTAGCGCCGTATCAAATTTCTTAACTTACGCTTCAGTTGTCCCCCCCCCCAACTAATTTTTATTCAAGTGTATTTGTGATTATTTTCTTTACTAATTTCGATAATTATGTTTAAAACACTTAACCAAGCGATTTTACTATAGGCCGACCGTTTAACTCGCGTATCGCCTGCGCGGTAAGAAGGGAGCGGGGGCGGGTAACGCTACACACGGAGTCAATAATCCAAAGATTGATCTCCAGATAGACATTGTTGGTAAATAATAAAATAATAAGTATGTTTTTTAAGTATTTATTTTTCCTTCCTCGCTCCCTTCTTACCGCGCAGGTGATACGCGAGTTAAACGGTCGGCCTATAGCACGATACTTCCAAACAGCTAACTTAAGGCAAGCAGAGTTATTTCGAACAAACTGTTTCCTTTGTGTTGGCAGTTTGAGGTACCTGTGTGCCAGTTCTTCCATGGTGCAGGTGAGCAGCTGGCTCAGCGTGATGTCGAAGCGGCGCGCGGTGGGCAGCGGCGGCGGCGCCGGCGTCAGGTACTCGTCCTCGCTGCTGTTGGTCGCCGCAGAGGACAGACGCGGCTTCATACTGCGATCCGCCTATCATATTATCAAGGCCACTGTTATAGGCGAAATACATGCCGCATCTAGATACACTGGAAGCCCACCCCATTTTTTTCTCTTATTTTAATCTGCTAGTCGCCCAGACTGGGATGTGTGCGAGATTTAAGCGAGGTAGGGCCATTACCTTTGCATTTGGTTGCAACAGCGCATCACGCCTGTATTTGTTAGGCAGAGTTGTACTAATATAAACCCACAGTTCGCCGGTATCTTGAAGTCCCATGTAATAGAGAGCGAGCCTATTGCCGTTAACCGGGCACAAATCAAAACTCCGAATTGTTACTGATTTCATAGAAAAACCCGATAACATTTTGCCCAGGACGTCTAGCGTAGTAGTAGCGATTGGGACCACTAGAACAATGACTGACTCCCAGTAACGATAATAATGATGAGTTTAAAAAAAATTCAACTACAAATGTAAGACATTACATTATTGCATTGTCTAGAACTTACGTTACTCAATCAGAAACCTTAAGTGGGGGAAACCAAAAATAACATTTATAGTCTTCTGTTGACACTTTGATAAAACCAAATAAGGAACAAAAAATCAGCTGTCCAGCTGTGTTATAATTATGAAGAAATGGTCCCTTATTATTTTTCGGTAATTAAAAAATAAGGTTGTATATTTTATCGTGTATTTAGTTGACAGAGGTTTGGTAAGAGTTTTAAGATCAGGTCCTAAGAAATTCCATAATGGCTATGTTTAGTATTTGAGATGTCTGACCAGTGGTTCCCGTCGCATGGCTGGCTTGGGCAGCGGCGGGCCAACATCGTCGTCGTCGTGGTCGTGGGGCGGGCGGGGCGGAGGGCGGGCGGCGCCCAGCTCGCCCACCTTCTTGGGCGGCAGCGGCGGCGGCGGAGACGCGCTCTCCGCGCTCAGCTTGTGCCCTTGTGGTCGCTGACGGATCGTACTGTTTTCTGTACTCTACAAAATACTCTCATCTTAGTCTTATTCTGGTAAGTCTTGAAAAACGGAGGAGTTATAGTTATGTAACGGATATTTTGGCAGATCTTTTTCTTTTTTATCTAACAAAATAATTGAGAAGAAATAAGTTTTTTTAGAGCAACAAAACGGAACAACGAACTCGGAAACCCGAAAATGAGGGTAAACGGGGGAAATACACTTGTGACTCAATTTTTGAGTCCCTGAAGGGATAGGCATAGGTGTATTAATAATACACCTACTAATTATTTACACCCAAAGTTCGTCCGTATGTTCAAGTCTCATGTCCAGCACTTGGGACTCAAATTTTGAGTCACAAGTGTTACAATTGCGAAGACCCCGCGGTAATATTTGAGCACAATTAGGGGAAAGTCATAGCTTTTCTATAATTTTCACCAATGACATAATGTTAACTTCTTAGATATTTCCGGCGAGCTGCGAGTAGTTAATGTCCTACCTGTCTCTGCAGCCTGGGCGACTTGGGCGCGGGCTCCGGCGGCAGCGACACTTGCAAGGGTCCATTGAACACGTTCTTCCCGTTCTCCAGCGGCTCCGGCTTGTCCAGCGTCGGCTCCCTGCTCAGTTTGCTCTTAAGCTCATCAACTCTCAATAGACTCGCCTTCGGAAACTCCTGCATACTCGTGAACGGATCATCCTTGAACGAATCCGAAAACGGATCAGTGTTATCGAAAGGATCTGTCTCCGCAAACGGATCTGACGAGAAAAAGTTTCCAGTGAACATTGCGCTCTGCGTCGGCTTGACGATCGCTACGGACCCGCCCGAGTGCCGCGACAGTGACGTCATCGTCGTCGCCGGCCCGTAATGCTCTATCTTAGTGTCTGTGGTGACCGGCAATATGTCTGATATAAGACTCTGTGTGGACACGAGGTCTTTGAGCACTTTCTTTGGAGGATTTTTGAGCTCCTGAAAGAAGAGTTTTTTGTCAACGTAAGGTTTACTCCGGCCGGTGCCGAGGGGGTCTAGTTCCGTGAATACGTCGTAACTGAGCGCCTGCGTCGTTGACGCGCTGGGCTGGCATACCTGTAACACAGGCAGTCACCATAACACTAAGTATATGTAGACGTGGAGCGCAATTTCTAATTTAAGAACTCCTAGAATTACTTGATCGATGTCGTGATGCAAGTAACATAGATATTTAGCTTTTAGATTTTAATAAAAAAAAAACTACAATGATAAAAGCGTGCGTCTAACCGTAAATTGTGCGTTTCGTTGTGCGTTCACCGAGCCAGAATCGAGTCGTGCGGGATATATTGTTTAGCGAAGGATTAACGCAACATTGACACAGCGACTCGCGGGGTTGCGTCATGCTTCGGGTACAACGGTTCTCGATAAAGTAAAGTTAAGCGTCACGTCCACATAATTCAGTCTTATAGCATACAGACCAGACGTCACAGCACAGGGAGATAACTCTTAATGAAGTATTATTGCGAATAAATGTTGCCAGATGGGCAATTTTTAAACGTATATTTAAGGGCAAACCCACAAATGAATGGAAATTAAAACTAATTTAATCATTTCTACGCGTGAATCTACTGTTTTAAATTCAGGGTTATACAAGTACCGAGTTCAAGTTTAGATTGGATTTATAAATATATTTTCACAATAATATTTCATAACAGAGTATGTCAAGCGATACCAGAGAGGTCATGCACTAGGATACTAAAACACTTATACACTTACACACAACATTAACGTAAAGGTACAATTACATAGCTTTTGCCAAAATAAGTAGACATCTACAGGAAATACTTTAATTAATAAACAAGTATTACATCAGTCCATACGGCCGTTAAGTATATAAATTAACATTAAGGCATAAATAATTAATTGTATTTGTTAAAAAGCTTACTAGTAATGTGGGTCGCACATTAGTAGTATTCTTCTCCCCTCGTGCTAAGCTAAATGCTTGTGTTACGAGTGGGTTCACGTCGGTAGTGTAATGGGTGGGTTTCGAACCAGCAATCACATGATCGCAAGTCCGACGCCCTAACCATTAGGCTACCGCCGCTTGTATTCTCTATATTTATTTCATATGATTCATTCGTTTCACCACTACGCGACATAGCTGATACTGTATATAATAATAAATTGAAATTAAAATACTATTCTTATTGATTGCTTGTTTGTGTTTTTACTTTTTCATGTAAGTGAATTACTGTAAATTCTTATGAGAAATAAAGGCCTAAAAACATGATAAATCCCATACAAAGGAGTCGTTAGTGGCGTGAGCAAAGTAGTTACATGTACAACACAAACAATAAGGAACGAATATTTATATATTAAAATACAACAATTTTAACACATTTTTTATGTTATAATTGACAGAATATGCTCCATATAAATTTGGGTGGATTTTAATAAGACAAAAATTGCTTAAATCCGTTCTTTTTTTATAAACTTTTAAGTTTTGCTACGGGAAATAGTTATTATTGGAATATTTGGGTTATGAATTAAGCTGTCTGAACGACCATGGTATATCGAGCAAAGAAGACACTAATTAGACTTGAGCTTATAAGCGAGTGGTGAAACAAAAGAGGACACACACTTTGATCGTGATCTCATATCAAGCTAATATTTATAACGTCTTCGTCAACGAAAACACTTAGGATCACAAACATACGTCACTTAATTTCTTCTGTGCGCAATAAGTCCATATAATTTAAATATTTATTCGTTGTAACTTGAGCTATAGTGTACAATTCGATTATTTGGAGCTGGTATAGTGTTCCTTGTTCCTGAAATACTAGTGTTGTACTTACCGGAGTATCAGTGAGGTTGTCGACTAGCGCCGGCGTGGGCTCGAACTCTGCGGTGACGGTGGCCAGGTCGAAGGGCAGCGCGGGCGAGGCCTTCCCCGGGCTGAACACGGTGCGGGACGGCGCTGCAGAAGCGCTGCGACCGCGGCTCGCTGCGCCCACTGGCGGTGGCGGCAGGAGACCCTTCTGCAATGGCACAGCCGTACTGTACAGTTTATTCGAAATAAATCTGCCTGTCTGAAGTTCGCCGTTCCGAACTAATGCGCTGGTAAAACGTGACCAAGTAAAATAGGGATTATTTTTTTATATTATATACTAATTAACATAAAATACAAACCATGCATCACGTTTGTTTTTCCCTAGGGCTTAGGCAAAGGTGTTCTTATGTACACCCACAATTCGCTGGTATGTTTAACTCTCACGTAATAGGGGGCGAAGCTATTGCCATTAATCGGACACAAACCCAAACTGCGAAATGCTATTGAGAATTGACTGAGTGGACTGCCTCGTATGTGTAGTGGTCTCAAGCGTGATTGCTACGCTCGAGGTCCTGGGCTTTTGCAAAGCAATGTTATTGGTTTTTCTAAGAAATTCTCAATATTTATAGAATATTAACATAATATCACGCCTGTTTACCCTGAATAGTTAGAGGTTAACTGATGTACACCAACACTTTCCGGTGTTTAGATCCCATGTAATAGGGAGCCAGCCTACTGCAATCAGCCTAGCATGCATCCCAAATGTCTTTTTAAGACAAAAGGTAACATATGGTCTTACACAGAATACAACTATCTCCATGACAATTTTATCAAAATCGTTCAGCGGTTTAGGCGTGAAAATCTTACAAATACAGAGACAGGGTTTATTTCGCATTTATATCATTAAAGTATGAATTTTTCTGTCTTATTCCCTCAATTTTCATATGATACGTAATAAGTAATTACATGAACATCACGTAAGAAATTATTTCCATGCATGACACTTAGCTAAACTCGTACAGTAGGTGCATGTTTACAGAACTCACTTGCATGCCAAGTTCATAACTGACGTCACATGTTGACACCTACTGTGAATATTATTTACATTATTCTTACACGGTTACATATGATTATTCTATTATTATGCTGCACTTGTGAACGGCCGCGTAATGTGAGAATTTCAGGACAGATTGCACACTAACACTGTATAATCCAGGAATTAATTATCTTCAATAATAATTATTATTATTATATATTCAGTACTTGGTTATACTAAATGCGAGTCCTTTGATAAACACCTGTTTATCACATCTCAAAGATTTTTTTGAGACAAAAGGTAGCCTTTGTGCATCTTGAAAATACAATCTACATCGCTCCTTACCAAATTTTATCTAAATCAGTTCACGGCTGAACTGATCTAGATAAAATTTGGTAGTTTAAGGCGTTAGTTTAACTCGTTTCGGCTTATTTTCTGTCTTTGGTTAAGTATTTAGCCGAGTATCTCATTAGCCTTATAACCTTATGGTACTGAGGCTAATGAGATACTCATGAGATCCTCTAATATATACTAATGAGATACTCTAGCATAAGCGCGCTACGCTAGAGGTCCTGGGTCTTGATTCCTAGATCGTTTTTCTAGGAAATATTCAGTAGCAGCTCAGAGTTTTGATTTGTGCCCGATACAATGTAATAGGAGGCGAGCCGGGAAAATTGCTATGGTTAGTGCAGCTGTGCGGGGTATCTTCGGAGAATACAGACTGATGGTATGTTATGTCCAAAGCTATAAGAGTGAGGTGCGATTCTCAGGTTGGTCAATGTGTAATTGGGTTGCCCTGTGTAGAAATGCTCAGTATTGTAAGATAAGAAATACCCAGTAATTGTTAAAGCTCGCCTCTTAAGGAACTTAGAAACACACATAATTTGCGAATTGTGAGAGTACTGCACCTTTGCTTATCTTTTCGGAAAAATACAAGCGTATACGTAGGTACAGTGGGTTATAGCTTTTACCTGACCCACTTAGACGTCGCCGGCCCACCTAGGGTGGGTCAGGTAACAGCTATAAACCACTGTACACAGATACAAAGTGATATAGCTCATAGAACAATTCCCAAGCTTACCTGTGACGGCAACGCGGTAAAGGAGTCTCCAAACGGGTCGTTGGATGGAGTCAGACCCTCGACTTGAGTCAGTCCTCTTCTCAGAGAGCTAAGCTCTTGTTCCAAGTCCACTAGCTCGGCCACGCCTCCCTCCGCCCCTACATCCACGGTTTTGGATGCGGAAGAACTGGTCTCACCCGCTGATGTGATGCTCTGAGGAACATTGCGATACTATCTTTGAAATTATTTATATTCAGATATAGAGAATTGTTTCGTTCCCATTATAGGGAAGCCTAAAGAGCCCTGCCCAGAAGCCTTGACGCCCCTGTCCCGAATTCCAGAGGCCCCTGTCCTTTAGAGAACCTTTAGCTGAGTTTGAGGAGAAATATCTGTAAAAGCCTGTATCCTCCGAAAAGATAGGCAAAAATTATACTGATGGACGTGTGTGTGACTTCCAAAAATCAGTGAGTCTTATGTAATAGGTTTATTTCGGTTTCCGAGCAGCTACTTTAAATTTTTCAGTACAGAGAGAAGCCCAATACTATGACCTGCGACATAACGCAGCACTTCGAATAGTTCGACACTTTGCAAACGGCTTGCCAAATATTGATCAGAGAAAGTTCCACTGCTTTGAGTTCATTGACACAAAAGTTAGTAGAAATACAACAAAATTAACTGAACAGTTTTCAGTTAATTATGCCAAAACCCTATTTGCATGCCAAAAGTTACGTTGCGTGGGATATGATAATAATCGTTGAGTAGTAATAATGTTCATGGAAGATAGGCATCGCAAATTTGTGGGATATTATTTGTAAATAGAGAATAAAAAGACGTGAAGGAATTCCTTAGTCTAAAAAAACAAAGGTAGGTCGGTCGGTCTGAATATATTAAAGACTGTCCCCAAAACGTCCGCCCTTCACCGCTTTCTAGTGTTTTAGCTGGGAATAAGAAGCGACGCAACAAACTCTCCAGCAACATATTTCTGTATGTTCAAACCATTATCCATACTAGAAAGCTACTCAGGGCTCACACCGAGAGGTAACGTTACGCAGACGCGAGAATTAGACCTAAATCTGATGAATAAACGAACAAAATATGACAAAGGGACCGGTGCATGGTGGCCCAGTGGTAACGGCCGGGACTTATGAATTGTAGGTCGTAGTTCGAACCCCGACAGGCGCTTTACTTTGTGCACATATTTCTTGACTAGTGCTCCCAAAAACTGTATAGGAAGAAACCGGCATGCCATAGAACAAAAAATTCGAAGACATGTGACATCTACTTACCAACCAGCACTGGGCCCGGGTGGTGGATTGCGGTCTACTCCATCTTAACGAGAGGTCTGGGTCCCCACAGTGGGACCACTATAAGCCCATAATCAGCCGATTATGCTAAACGAACAAATCCTATGGCTATGGTTATGCCCCATGGTTTTCATTCTGTCAATTTCCACCCGGTAAAAATGCAACAACAAATTTAGATGTATGGCCCACATCTTCTGTTATTGTTGCATGTTACGAATGCGCGTGACTCACTCAGAATCTTCTGACACAGGTCGAACCCACGTAAATTTTCAAGAACAATGGGTACTAATATATCTTCCGTAGGAAGATTGATTTCGACCTTCACCCGCTAAGAATATTTTATTTGGTAGTCTGACATTGATTTTCTAACCTGGTGAACCAAAATATGTAGATAGACATAAAACATACTATCACGCCTATATTCTCCGAAGGGATAGGCAAAGGAGGCTAAGCAACATATCGGCGAAGTGTGGTTGTATATTTTATTTAGGTTGTACCCTAAATAAAATATACAACCACACTTCGCCGATATGTTTAAGTCTTATGTAATAGCGGGTCAGCCTATTGCCAGGCAACCTAATTTGTAACCGAGCACAAATCCAGACTCCGATCTGCTACTGAGAATTTCATAGAAATACTCAATAACACTGCGCGACATGGTACCTAGGACCTCTAGCGTAGCAGTCCCGCTTAGAACCGCTAGACTTATGCAGCATATTTACATATGAAGTAGACAGAGTTCTGGAAATTCACGCACAAGACATAATACTAGATATTTTAAATAAGATCTAGAAATGGATGATTCAGCATTATATATAGCGCGGGAAGTAGACAATTAGCGTAGGCGATTTAATAACTGATGCAAGACTTATTTTTAAACAGTTATAAGGTAATACTGATCAAATTAGTCTTAAAAAAATGCTATAACGGACAGTGATTCTATCCTTGTATCAGTTTTAATGAAAATTGAGGGACGAACTTTATTGTTTTAACCTTTTACTCCGAATTATGACAATATAACACAGGAGTGACAAATGTTTTCCAGAAAGATGTTATTTTACCCAGAAGTTCGTATAACGTAAAGGAAAAATACTTGTTGACGATGGTAAAATTATTGGGTTTTTTTGAAGCAGTATTATGACCTTGGGCCGTATTACCACGTATTAATGCCATCATTTTTAGGTCGTGAGAGAGGGATGCCGCTCTACAGGTTAAATAGTGGCGTCCCTCTTTCACAACGTAAAAATGATGGCATTAATATGTGGTAATACGGCCCCTGTTCTATAGGGTTTAGTTAATCTTTGAACTTTTTCATTGTTTCTTCTCAGAGATCGTCACTTGAGAAATGCCATCGCCATCTATTTTAAAACTGAACAAAAACTAATAGTATAATTTCTATATTTTTTTTAATGCAACACCTTTCATTTAATTGTGTTCTTTACCAATATCTATATTTTGCTGCTATTTTCCGGTAAATGTTGATGATTACACGAAGGCTTTTGTCACTCCCGCAAACATCTTAGCCGGCGCATCACAATATTCACAAGTAGCCAAAACACAGAAAATTCAATACAAATGCCACGTTAAACAATAAGATATTAGACACAATATTAAAAAGTTGCTTTATATTGTTGTGTTAAGGTCTAAAATATTAAAACACAAACAAAACACTGAACCTTTTTCTTAATTTTCACAGACCATAGCGGAGCTAGGAGCCACATCTTCATACTCACGGTCATTCGGTGTCAGTTATGCGCACTATGACCGAGTAATGCAGCTTATTATTGTAACGATGTTAAGGTATTCGATGTTTTGACGATTCGATGGAACAATCGATTGCACGTCACTACACAATGATGATTTCGTACGTAATCTTTAATTGATTAAATTAAGATCAAGTTTAGAGTTCGTTATTTGAAATTGAAGTTTAGAAAATGTCTAATAATTGTGTGGAGTGTTGACTGCCTTGGCGCAACGAGTAATGCAAAGCATTGGTATATTTGATGTTAGTGCTTTCCAAACATAAAGAGAATCTAAGTAGGTATTTTCCTACAAAACATCCACAACTCGACACTAGTATTGATTTGATAGCGATATGTTTTCAAAACAGCCGCTTAGAAATTTATGGAACGCCAAGGAGGTAGGTATGTTTATGAGTTTTTCCTAGTGTATATTTTGGGGATACCCGAATGGGCCGAATATCTTAAGATTCAAACAATCGAAGATCATAAATACATATACATATATATTTATCTATTACATTTAATATATATGCAAAAGTACCTAACTGACTGTTTATCTGTTACTTTTTCACATCTAAACCGCTGAACAGATAACGATAAAATTAAAGGTCAAGACATAATAAGATTGCACCTTGGGGAAGAATAAGCCACTGCTTATGTCAAAAAAAAATGTCCTTTTGATTGTACACACGGCTACACATCAAGCTATAAAAAACCTGTTTAGACTGACCTTCCATTGTAAACATTTTCCGCACAATTTAAGTCCAGCCTATACTGGTTTTGTATAGATTGATGTGTAGAAGTGCGTACAAAACTTTAAATTAATAAATAAATCTATGATCCCAGTAAAGCCTCTGTGGTTAATAATTCCTTTGGAATCAATACATATTTAGCACCAATTGGAATTTTCTAACGTGAATCTTATTATGATTTCATTACAAGTAAGCGGCCCTTTTAGCCTCGCACATGTCGACAAATCACTTAAAAAAGCAAACACTTACAAAATTACATACATAATTATTTGAAATAATGTTAAATATCGACTGTGAACTGGCAACCGGTACTATCTCAATTTTGTCAATTTTACAGAATGAAGAAAAAACATGTTAGCATCATTTAATACAGCATCTCGTATGTTAAATAAAAATACGTAGTTTTGGCGCCAAATTTAAATGTATTTGTGTTAGGATTTCTTGCAACGATGTGGAGTATTAAATAGTATAAAATGGCATTAAAAAGTGATCTTCGAAAAATCTTCAAAAAATTTAGATAGGACCGGTTGCCAATTCACAGTCGATATGTTCTCAATTACAAAAATTACCTTAGTTTTACTTTCGGTGGAGGCATTCGTCGCGTGCCGCACTAGGGTACTTGTTACAGTTTTCCCTTCCAACTGCTGTTTCGCCATTTCAACTTCTTTCTTCTTCAGCTCAAACACTACTTGGAATAAGTCTCTCATCGCTATTACTACCTAAAACAGAAATATTTTAACGCTATAACACAATTTGTTGAAGATTCAGCATGTTTACACACGTCAGCGTTTGGAGCTCAAGGTGGTTTCAAGTTCATAAGTAAAATGCCACTTGCGGCGCCTTCAATTATTCATTCATTGATTTGTGGTGTAGCTATTACGTAAGAATGTCTAGTCTCTAACTTAGGCCTAAAAATACCGGTGAAGTGTGGTGTACAGCAGTACATCTCTGCTTACCCCAATACAGACGTAATGGTATGTTATATAAGAAAGACTAGCTTTCCGCCCGCAGCTTCGCCCGCGTGGCCAACACGATTTTGACTGTTTAGTTTTTTCCAATTCTGGCGGGAAATCGCAAATTATCCTTACATATCTCTTTGCTCGGGTAGACCACAAAATTTGCCTAATTTGCAAAATATCCCATTATTTACCGAAATATAAACGCAACTTATATCCTTTCCCAAGGTCTAGTCTATTTTTGTACCAAATTTCGTCAAAATCCAAACGGACTTTCATCCCCTATTTCATCCCCACACAGTTTCAAATTTCAAAAACCCCATATCAAATATTTATTTATTTTATTTCTTATCAAGTGCCTAAACACAAAGTTTCAGCATTTATCTTCACCAATGACAAACTCCCATACAATTTTTCACCCCTTATTACAACCCCCTTTTTACAACAAAACGTAACTTATATCCTTTCCCAAGGTCTAATCTATTCATGTACCAAATTTCATCAAAATCGGTTCTGAGATTGGGCTTCAAAGCGTGACTTTGTTTGGACTTCCATATGAGCTTTCATCCCCTATTTCATCCCCACACAGGTCGAAATTTTAAAAACGCTGGAACCAATTTTTACTTCTTATCAAGTGCCTAAATTTAAAGTTTCATCGTTTTATCTTCAACAATGACAAACACCCATACAAATTTTCATCCCTTATTTCAACCCCCTTTTTTACAATAAAACGTAGCTTATATCCTTTCACAAAGTCTAGTCTATTTTTGTTCCATATTTCATCAAAATCAATTCCGAGGTTAATCCTGAAAGCGTGACCTTGTTCGGACTTCAAACAAACTTTCATCCCCTATTTCATCCCCACACAGCTCGAAATTTCAAAAACGCTAGAACAAATATTTATTTATTTGT
This sequence comes from Subacronicta megacephala, assembly GCA_958496365.1. Classification (NCBI taxonomy): domain Eukaryota; kingdom Metazoa; phylum Arthropoda; class Insecta; order Lepidoptera; family Noctuidae; genus Subacronicta; species Subacronicta megacephala. The sequence continues at coordinate 4,555,751 of OY292530.1, read as the reverse complement.
TATCAAGTGCCTTAATATAAAGTTTCATGGTTTTATCATGAAAAATGACGAACTCCCATACAAACTTTCACCCCCTATCCTATCAACCCCTTCAAAACTATTGTTTGCAATAAAAAGTAGCCTATGTCCTTTTTCAAGGTTTAGTCTATCCCAGTACCAAATTTCATCAAAATCGGTTGAGTGGTTTAGGCGTGAAAGCGTAACAGACAGACAGACAGAGTTACTTTCGCATTTATAATATTAAGTAGGGATATTGTGGAATTGGCAAGCTCAGTCAGCTTCACGCTTAATACATGATGCTCACTGAAACAACTATCACAATACAGCGAGAGCATTGGCCGCATACAGCTCTGAACCCAGAGGAGTGGAAGGAGGATAGGGAGGCCTTCGCCCTGCAGTGGGACGATAAGGGCTGAATAAAAAAAAGAAAGCCGCAAGAGACGTACTAAATGTACACCCACACTTCGCCGGTTCATTTAGGTTCCGTGTAATAAGGGGCGAGCCTATTGCCATTAACCGGGCACAAATCCAGACTCCGAACTGGTACTGAGAATTTCACAGGAAAACTCAATAACACTTCGTTCGACCTGGGAGTCAAACTCAGGACCTCCAGCTTAGCAGTCGCGCTTGGGGCCACTAAATTACTGAGGCACGCAAGGATGGTCTATTGGAAAAATATTCTCGTCCTGCACAAAACTTCAATGGGTTGAATTGTTAAGCTATGATGGAATATAGTGAACGCAAACCATACTAAAATGACAACACTGTTTGTGTGATTGTCTCTGTTATAGTTCTGTGTCAATATCTCTTCCTTTCCGCTTCCGACTTCCGACTGGTCACTACGTTAAATATTTTGTTAACCTTTTATATAATAAACTAACTTTCCGCCCACGGCTTCGCCCGCGTGTTTTCTTGACTTTCCTGTACAATAATATGTATGTAAAAATGAAGAACCGCTGGACCGATTTTGTGCAAACTTCGCATAAACCATCTACTAAATAGTCCGAACAAAGCCTAAACATTTGATTTGGATAGGTGAGCCCATTCTGGAGTTATAAAATTACAACGAAAAGTGGCATTGATTTTTATATATACCTATTGATAAGTAATTCTAAAGTGCTCGTGTTTATTACAACAAACTGAATACTGTTTTAGTACAAGGTTGGACTTACTTGACTAGCAGCTTTATCAGTCTTGATGCCGAAGAATCGGTGGCCGGTGTCGGGCGAGCCGAATATGTAGCCGAAGGCTCTCGAGTCCGTCATGTCTTGCGCGATGAACGATATCTTGTGGACCGGGTGATGGTATAGTGAATCCTGTATTATCAATCATTATTATTCACTTTATTCAAAAATTTTACGTGTTATTTTATATTTTTTTTAAAACAGAAAATAAAATAAAAACATTAAAAAAATATAAGAAATAGCAATCCACCGTCATCGGGAGCAGGATCAAAGGTACCCGGTGGACAGAGGATATTTTCATTTACCAGACCATAATCCAAAATTTTATGGTTGTAGAAAGCTTAGCATAAGTTAGTGATATACCTACTTAAAATATAAATTATTATTCAATTAATTAGGCTTAATAAATCATATATAATCTTGCTGAAGCACTAAGTCCGCAGCGGTAACTGCAGTGATAAATGGTATAATAAGTACTACTTCAATATTCTAATAAATAGTCAGAAGCGCGGCTGCTAAGCATAAGGTCTGTTAAGGTTGTTAGCCTCAAAACGTAAAGATTTTAATCGCGATCGATTTGTATATATGTATATAAGTGGTTTTCCGATCTATTGTGCAGAAGTGTGCATTGACAACGATTGACAGATAAATGTGATGTCACGCGAATGTCATTTATTAGCAACATGGCGCATCTAAAATAATATATCATTGTTAATCCCATTTTCTGTTACCTACATATCGCTTTGTAGACAGCGACTCATTCGTCAGTCTGACAAACAAATAAATCAAATCAAATCGGGATAAAGCATTTATGTATGAAAATATTCCCAATGTCCGCTTTATTACAGTTTTAAGTCTACATATTGCGTTATTACTCCTCTGCCTAACCCTTCGGAGACTACAGGAGTGATGTTATGTGAGTAATTGGTCAGTTTGACAAAGAAATAAATCAAATCGGGATCGAAGATTTTGTATGAAAATGATCCCAACGCCGGCTCTATAACCCTTTTAAGTCTATTATTCTATCTGATTATGTAATGACAGGCGAACAAATTAGTGGAATGTCACGTCATTAATACACGAATGAGTGCTTTACTAGATCTGACCTAATCCCTTAATAGCCTACACAGTACGCCCACGTGTAAGGTTGTAGCGTATTTGTAGAAATATGATACGAATAAACATAGATAGTACGACGGATTGTGAGGGGATTACGTATTTCATTGTTGTATCTTTTTTAAAGGCAATGGATAGTATATATGAAGCCCACCGATAAGAAACGATTCGGCGAAATTATAAAAGGAATTGAAAGAAGAACGATATCACTGTAAGGGGTACACTACACTAATATTATAAAGAGGTAAACTTACATTTTGTTTGTATGAGGTATGCTCTGGGACTACTGGGGCCGTATTACCACGTATTAATGCCAGCATTTTTAGGTTGTGAGAGAGGGATGCCGCTCTACAGGTTAAATAGTGGCGTCCCTCTTTCACAACGTAAAAATGATGGCATTAATGCGTGGTAATACGGCCCCTGATCCGATTTTGAAAATTCTTTTACTGGTAGAAAGCTACACTATCTCTGAATGACATAGGCTGTGTGTTTCATTATGTTCCTATCCAAGCGAACGAAGTTAAGGACGAAAGCTAGATAGAAAAAACATTAACATACCATCATGCCTGAATTCCCCGAAGGGTTAGGCAGAGGTGTACTACTGTACACCCACATTTCGCCGATATGTTTAGGTCCCATGTAATCGGGGGCGAGCCTATTGCCATTAACCGGGCACAAATCGCGACTCCGAGCTACTACTGAGAATTTCATAGAAAAACCCAATAACACTACTCGACCTGGGGATCGAACCCAGAACCTCTAGCGTAGCAGTCGCGCTTAGGACCACGAGACTAATGAGGCTAGATAGATAATTAAAGATATTTCATTCTCATACTTACACCAGTTTTATCATCCCGAAGCCGCAATCCATCAATGGCGACGTGAACTTGTATCCTCTGCTTATGTTCTCCAGCCGCGCGGATGGCCATCTTGAGGTCAGCCAGCGCTTCCTGGCACATCCTGTCCCCCCGGGCCTCGGGCACTTCTAGCACGCCGATAAGCTTCGCGCGGAACGATACGCCTTCGCCCAAGAACCGGCCCGGCTCGTTCTTGTCTGATTAAATAATTATTATATTACAAACAAATTAAAACTGGCAACACACATATTTTATGAAAGATCATATACAAAAGACCAAGTGATGTAGTATGTAGCTGCTTGCTCTTTAAGCGCTACCATATTTTTTGAAGTTCCGTTCTACAACTATCGTCGATTTAGAAATATGTGGACGTATTGTTACAGAATTCGTTGTGACAGCGATATTTTAAAAAGGGCTAACTGAAACTGCTAAATGAAAGCGTTGAACCCACTCTGCTGATCGATATAGTTGAGTAGAATTGGCAAGTCAACACACACACACGCACACACAAATATTGTTTTAACCTAATAATGTTGAGATTAGAAAAGTTCGTTTGATCGAATTAATTATTCCGAGATTCCACAAGAATCGGTAAACGATACCGATTTATAATAAAATTATAAATAAGCAAGTCAACCAGCGATCTAAATATTGGCAACAAAGCACGTTAGTAGAGCACAAGTGCACAGACATAACAGTAGTTTGCATATCACCTTTGCTAATTAAACTTTTTGATTCAACCTTTTTCAATGTCATATTTTTATTTTTACACACTTTTTTCAAACAACACAAACAACGCGACTGAAGTTCAGCGCAAAATAAAAGTGAACGCGGGTGTCCTATTTTGGCCCCTGTTTATGGTGCATCATTCCCAGTTAATTGAATATCCTGTTTTTAAATTTAGAACCACGATTGTCCTGTACTGGCTGGTACCTGTCTGATGTGACCTCTTTGAACTGAAGATTCACAGTGATGTATTTAATTTTACGTTTCACAAGTGAGAGGAGCCAGATTTTTCAAGATTTCAAGAATGTTTGTATGCATACTGCGCAATCATTGCATACATATACATAGATAGGTATGTTATTTACGAAAGAGCATGCTTCGTTATTGATGATAAGATGTTAGTCTAATCTCGGAATTCAATGTTACATTGTTGAAGTTTTCTATTTACAGAACTGCTACTAACAGTCGGTAAGATTTTTTTTTAAACCTTGTTTTTAAGCTGCAACCGGCAGTTAATTTGTTATGCAGAGAACTAAATAATATATTCTCTCCTTGTCTTCTCACTCTTATTACATCTTACCGGACTACCAAAATCGAAAATTATAGAGACTGACAGACGAACATAGGTCCGTCCAGAAACAATTTCTATTATTTTGTTTGAACATGTTACTGTCCGTACACGCATTAAATAAAATTATTACAACAGACACGTTATCAGCAGCAAATCATCACGAAAAGTATTGATGTGTTCCGGTTGGGCGTTAAACATAAGACATATACAGTGTGCTCCATTCATTTTAAATTGATATGATTAATTTGGCGTACGTTTTAAACGAATACAGCAGCGGCATTAATTAAAAATAATAAACGAAGCAGACAATAGGAATAAAATAGGAGAGACTACATGCGATGATACCTAATGATACAGATAGATAGATAGATACGAAGACGCACACACGCAAGTATTATTGACGTATCTAAACACAGATGTACTCACCGAACTGCCGCAAGAGATGCTGGAAATGACACACCTGCATAATTTCCCGTACAAACCGACAATTAGCAAGTTATGGAGTTAGTCCCCCCGACGCACCGCCGCTCCACATCCGCCACGGGCCCACAACACACCCTCTGTCCAAAACACCACGGGGGTCACTGATTATGACATGGGACAAGCACGCGACTCATCTACAACGGTGCGAGTCCACCTCTTACAGTTAGTAGGGTGATAGAACTTAGCCGATCCATGCAGGTTACAACATAAACCGCAAAATATAATAAAGCTAAGAAATGCAAATAACGTGGTAGGGAACAGTTAGCGCTATCTAATAACACCGCATTACTGTAATATAAAAGTAAGTAATTATAGAAAAACATCGTGAACGTGAAGCTTGTCGAGCTAAACCTTACGGACTCACATTTGCAAGGGCTGGTTTTCTTACGAAGGGTTTGCATTGGAAAGTCAGTCGGTAACTTGTGATTGAACATCGGTAACTTTTAAATCTTCACTGAAATACAAATTACACTATTGGAACACACTCCACACCTTCGCAAGACTACATTATAGGCACTGTTCGTATAAAAATGCAATATCCATGTTTTACTAACGAATTTATTGATTTTTGCGTTTGTATTCGTATGTGAGGACGCAATGGGCCGCGGCCACACTTGGGCTCACATGATTTACCGCGGTTGTGGATTAGGCAGGAATAGTGGATCGTTGGTGGATTTTAACATCAGTGTATAATTGGGATGGCAATGGAGGGTCGCAGCGGTGGGCACCACATGGGCGCACTCGCGGGCGGCGCGCGCAGCCCCGGCCACCCCTCGCGCCGCGCCGGCTACAGCGCAACCACCCCTAATCAATATTCTTTCGCCTGTCGCCATCTCTACTTCGTACAACTTTTATGGTACCCTCAATGAAACAGTGCTCAATATTGTGTTAGGACTTATACGACTTTTCCGCTTCTTGTTGCGATTATTTTATAAAGCGCAATTTAATATTTCGTGTAAAGGGCTATTGTAGCTAATGTAATATTATGTAACGTCGTGTCTTTTACATTAAAATTCGTTACATTATTCAAATACTTTTGAGTACTTTTATTATTTATCAGCAACTTTTGGTAAATTCAAGATAAACGAAAAGTAATCCATGATGTTTGACAGCATCTCATTTTTCTCGTTTATCTTATTCATTAGGAAACATATTCTTATCTGTATGTATTGTTTTAATAAGAGTAAAAAGGAAATGGTATTGTAAATTTTGTTGTTTGGTCTCCATATCAACTATTATTTATCACCATAGCATAAAGAATGACAATGATAACATTATGTAGATATGCAGGGAAATTTTAAGATAACCTAAATTACTATGGCCTTAGGGGCTGTTTGAATATTGTAACAATGACAGTATTTAATTATTTATATTAAAATACTTTCTAGTAATTTACTTATGCAATTAACAATTTAATTTGAATTAGTTTTTTGTATCACATAAGAAATTAGTAAATAGAATTTATATGAATTTTGGAATAATTATAATACACTAGCGACACACCCTGGCATTGCATGGTTGTAAAAACCTAAACACTGCATGAAAATCTGTTCAGTAATTTTTGAGTTTACTATGGACAGACAGAAAGACAGACAGACTGTCATGGCAAAGGACTTTGATTAATAATATGTAGTGATTTTGGGAGGTACCAGAACCACCACAAGATAAAATTAAATGTAAAGGCAGAGCTTTTTGCTACCCTTCAATATGATAGTCAGAGCAGTATCACGGGAAGGCTGATTGATTGATCAGTGATGCATAGGAAATTATATAAAGAAGTATTCACAGACAATGTTATAAATAATAATGTCATTACTATATGCCTAGAAAATTGAACTGAACATTATCTAACACAATGTAATGTTAAAATATTTAAATTAACATACAAACTAATTGAATGTATGTAAATTTAGTGACCCCAGACAGGTGCTGGCAACCGAAACAATAGAATTTGCATTGTGTTGGGATGGGTTAACTTTTTAATTAACTAACTTTAACTGTCTGATAACACACAAATATACATATATAGATAGATAACTGTGTAAAATAACTACTTCTCTGAATTTGTCCCCAGGTTTTGTTACAGTGTTTTACAGTGTTAAAATTCAATATAAAACTCGGTTTAAAGACAATTATTGGGGTTAGGGATAAAATATGCAAAATTTCAAAAGTACCTACTTTACTCAATACCAGTATTGTTATAAAAAAAATAAAAAAGTATTGATACCCGTGTATCCAAAATGAGCATTTTAAATTTTTTCGAGTAAGTTATAGCTTTCCTTACCTATTTCAATGTATATATGTATAAAACACTTAATTACATGGTTTTACCTTCATGGCAGTTTGAACTGGCTAACTTCAGACATTTAAACATAACAACATGACAACATAAGTTATTTCAAACTTACAAAACACTTTTAATGAATTAAAATAATTATAATTACTTAAAAAATATGTGTATGTTTATAATACAATTGTAATTATTATTTCTTATTATAATTTATAATACCTATGTCACTACTTATTATATACTAAAATAAAATAAAAATAAATAGATTTTATTATTCACATAAATTGTGAATCTTTAAGTATGTACTTTTAGTAATATTTAATTATTTGATGTGATGTTCAAGTTTTAATTAAGAGATCCAAAGAAGAGGTAGGTAATTATCTTAGTTTATGAATGTAATGTACTAGCCGACATCAAACCGGAATAACCGGAAGACTATATTTTTTAGTAAAATATAGTTATTTACAAAACCCAGTCGGCGTTCTTGAGTAACAAGATCGCCTTTTATGCTAAACACTTAACAACACAAATGCATGATATAATACCAAGTTATTACAAATATTTGAAAGAGAGTTACCTTTATTAGCAGCCATGATCTAAATAAAAGATCCTCGGTTATAAAAAATACTAATAATTCGTCATCAACTTATTACAAAACAATGTTTTTATGTAAGTATCAAAACAAACTTCACTTAGAGATAACTAGCAATTCTCATTACGTACAAGTAATTGGCACGTGCTTTTTATTTGTTAGGTTCTTAAGATCGTGCTAACGGAATATACTATACAACAAACCGTTGAATAAGCGTAGGAAGCTATTGTGAGTGAATCTTCCAAGTTGATTTACCTGCCTGCCTTTTTGGCTTAGGCTTCGGTGCATCTCGCGCTTTGACACTGACAGTCGCTATTAGACATATGACATAACAATGATAACTGACTGACCAATATCTGACATCTGACAATTCGCATTCGTGGCAATGCTGCCAGCCTCAGAATAAGTTGGATTAGTCTAAGCTGCCAGCCTTCTGGGTATGATCTCAGACGACAGCGATGCCGAGGAATACTTTGACGCCTAGTCGCGCCCACTGTTTTTATGTTCATAAATTTTTTTAGTTCAATTTTTCTGATTGTATAATAATTATGTAAATAGTGTAATTTAATCTATTAATTGTACACACGGCTACACATCAAACTGTATACAAAACCAGTATAGGCTGGCCTTGAATTGTGCGATAAACCTTTTACAATGGGAGGTCAGTCTAAAGTCTTGACAGTTCAAAGTGACTAATAGGCCGCGTTCCACTTGTCGATCACAACGATCAAAACGCTCCTTTAGCCGTTCCACATGGCGACCGCGGTCGTTGTGGTCGAAAACGTCACTCATGTCATGACTTATGACCCATGGCGCGCGGCGACCCATCTAAAAAGGAGGGTTAAAGTGATTATTGAGAAAATCCTAAACTCAGTTCCACTTGAGTTTACGACAGTAACGCTCACAAGCAAGTGGAACGGGAAAAACTGCGGTCGTGAGCGTGATCGTTGTTATCGCCAAGTGGAACGCGGCCCTAGTCAGACATTGTCAATTTGACATTGGCACTTGGATTTGCTTTAATAACTTTCATCAAACAAAGAAAAACGGTCTTCAAAAAATAATAAAGTCTTTAAAAAGTTTCAGATGTTGGTGGCGAAAACAACGGATCCACTGAAATAAAGCCACCGACTTCCGAAAATTACTCAGAAAATATTATTTTTATAATATTTTGAAGGTGGTTTTACTTTTTTGTAAAATAATTTTTTTTTTGAAATTTCTAGTCCGTAATAAACCGATACTTGATTTTATTACAGTTAATTTACAATAGTAGTACATCACTACTTAAGAATTGCAAAAAACTGGCAAACCACCTAATGTCAATAATTTAGTTTCAGAGATTCAAAAGCGGATTAAAGAATGTACTCTGTGATTCTTTATTCTAGTGTTTTGCATAGAGGAATGTAATATGTCATGTATTTTGATTCTTTGATGCTTTGTAAACAAAGTGCGTTCGTTGTGTTGTTTTGTTGTAAATTTTATGTAACATCAATTTACTTGTGTGCTCTGCCTGGTTTTAAGTTTATTGGAAAAAGGAAGCATTAGATACGTACACATCTCCGGTATTATACGGTACGGTGCAATAGATAGATTTGCAGTAGCTACGAGGTTATAAATTTAGTAAACAAAACTAATATAAAACTGGGAAAAAAATATATATCAATGCATCATCGTATTGGAGGAAGATCAATTTTATAGATCTTCGGTCAGGCTACCCGCCTTAGGAAATTAGACATGGCTATATTATATAAAAATCGTGATTATTGTTTAATTGATCACAGAGAATTTATAACCAATATGTATAAAAATATTATGGTTGGTGAAAGTGAAACACTTTCATTTAGTATTTTAGCTAAATTGTTTTCAATTGTCAGTATTGAAAAAAACCAAAGGAATAGGAAAAGAACTCACAATTCCGATAAGTTGCATGAAGAGGTAAGTTGCATTTTTTGTTCTCCAATAGCGTTCTGATCTTCAGGGTGATTAAAGACACCCAACCTAAACATACCGGCGAAATGTAATTAGTAAACCTCTGCCTTAACCATCAGGGAATACAGAAGTGATGGTATGTTACCATACAATTAAAAAAACAATTATTCCTTAAAAGTTAAATGAAACTTTATATATATATCAGCCAATACATACATACATACATACACTCTCGCCTTTTTCCCATAGGGGTAGGCAGAAACTACAGAACGCCATCTGCTACGATTCTTGCATACCTCTTTTGCTTCGTCCACATTCATACATCTCAACATATCAGCCAATGCTTCCCACAAATCCTTAAAAAACTCCTACATAATTTGCACATTGAGGATAGTGATGGTATTGTAATAAAGGTGCAATATAGAGCCACTATATCATATTTTTTAAGTGTCCTAGTAACTATTTGGAATGATTTCAAACATTTCCCTTTTCAAAAACTTGATGAAATCATTTTATGTACTTTAAAATAAGAACTTTATTTTTAGACAGTTACAGTAAATGGAATCTATGAAAGATTTTTGCAAGACTTGCCTTCAGACATAAAGGATAATTTAATCAGCAAATACAAACTTTTAAACACATCAGATGTCAGGGATGTTTCCAAAGAATTGTTTGAATCTACCATATTGGATTTGACAGGTGTAAATGGTGGTAATAATGGCAACACGGCTCTTAAATGTAAGGTGAAAGATAAATACTTCTTCATACCACCCTATTCAAGGTATTGTTCTGGGAAAAGTAAGATAATGTTTTTATTTTTTTTAAATAATAGTTGATAGTTTAATTTTTCGTAAAAAAAAACGATGTGTTAAAGTGAGGAGCAAACATTTACAGTTCTTATCAATGAGGAATATTTTATATGTCTCTTTTATATTATTTCAGATTCTTCTGTGGATGTGTGAAAGAACAATGCCTTAAATTAGAAGGTAGTAAGTTTGACATAGTTGTAGCTGATCCACCCTGGTGGAATAAGTATATTAGGCGGCTTAAGAGTGCTAATGATAAGTTGAGGTAAATACTCTGCATATACCAGCTGGTTATATACTATACCAGCATAATTATTTGGTTGGGAGATAAACAGGCATACTAAAATGTTTAATTGCAATTTGGCAGTCCCTATTAACACAAACCCATTTGTCCTTATGTACAGCAAAGTACCAGTGCAGATAATTTAAGTCTTACTGAGGGTTTACTTTAGGCGATATCTTAATCATGGAGTGAACACTTAACTTTTGTTTATTGGCTCCATAATAGTACTACTTAACTACAGTTTAACTTTTTTTCAGTTATTCAATGATGTATAATGAAGATATAGCTGCAATACCAGTAGAAAACCTCCTTTCAGAAAACTGCTTAGTTGCAGTGTGGTGTACAAATGCACCAAGCAATGTTGCTGCTGTAAAAAACATAATATTTCCCAGATGGGGGGTTGAGTATGTTGCCACTTGGTTTTGGCTGAAAGTGACAGTAGATTTGCAGCCCATATGCAACTTTGGTTCAGGTTGTAAGAAGCAGCCATATGAGCGGATTCTATTGGGCAAAGTGGGTGATGTAAAGGATATACCAGATTGTCAGTTGATTGTCAGTGTGCCCAGTGCTTTACACTCACATAAACCACCATTGTTAGGTAATCAAATTTGTTCTCTTAAGAGTAGTACACTTAGGAGTAATAGTTCATCTTGAAGAAATGTTGTATGCACCCAAAATTGCTGAAATACTAACATCACAAATACCTGGGACTATTGTATTTTATTCTTTTTAAGAATGGTAAAACAAATATAAAAATACATAATAATTGTCGTTTTCAGATCTTTTATCACCTTTTGTAGTGACGAAAAACCCACAGAACTTGGAATTGTTCGCGAGATATCTTCTACCAAATACTACCAGTGTTGGTTATGAACCATTAAAATGGCAACATGATTCTTTGTATGAAGAAGTTACCTAATAAAATTACTATAGATATAGATCTTGATTATTTTTTGCTACCATTCAATCGTATATAATTCTGTTTCAAATTGTTACACTACGTCGTTATCTTAGTGTTGTTAGCAAAATGAAGGGTTTTCTCAACCAGATCTATGCCTTGTCTCTCCTGGCGCTTGGTAGCCCAATGTAGCTAACCATCGTCGATCTGTTGGTGGGAAGAAACGCGAAAGTCATCAACTCATTGGTTATCATCGTCCAAATATGAATGCGTCTTCTTGCCTGTGCCATTCTGCCACGAGATTAATAAAACAAAATATTATAAATAGTATAACTTATATAATAATGCACTATAAATTATTAGGACCGCTACAAAATGCACGTTAACTGTTGCCATTGACGCTAACGATGACGCTCTTCTTATTCTTGGGATAGCCGTCGGGGTTCATCGTCTGCCATCGCCAGAAGTCAGTACCTAGGGAAATAAATATAATATAACATACGCTCACGCCTGTATTCCTCACAGGGTTTGGCAGAGGTGTACTAATGTACACCCACATTTCGCCGGTATGTTTAGGTCCCATGTAATAGGGGGCGAGCCTATTGCCATTAACCGGGCACAAATCCAGACTCCGAGCTGCTACTGAGAATTTCATAGAAAAATCCAATAACACGGCTAAATCTGGGGATCGAACCGAACGAGGCAGTCATAAATATAATATATCAACGTAAATTGGGATTTATGACCGATTTAATGTCAAGAAAGAAGTAAAATATTTTTAATGGGTAGGTACCTACCTATACAAATACTAAACAGTCATCTAAGAGTTAGCTTCTTAAAAGGATAGTACAAAGCCTACTAAATGCTTTTTAATGTACGCACGGCTTCACGTATAGCTATACAAATCCAGTTTACGCTTACCTCTTATCGCACGGAAAGCTAATTAATGCGAGATCAGTTAAACTGGAAATATATAGCTTGACCTGTAACTGAGTGTACCTTCGTGATTTTCAACCGAATCTAAACTATTTTCGGCATTCAACAACAGCTCAAAAATATTTCTTATAGTCCCCAATGCTTAATCCTTTTTTACCTTCTTTTTATCAGTTTCAATAACGATTACCTAATTAATATTAAACTCTGATAGGTCTTGCAGAATAGACTCCCTTTTTATACTTACACATCTCCTCGATCGTAAATTTAGTGGTCCACCCGAGCTCGGTCTTGGCTAGCGTTGCGTCCGCCCACATCGCCGTGATGTCTCCTAGCCTCCTGGCAACATACTTCAGAGGGATCTTGGTACTAGTCACTCGCTCGAACACGTCCACTAGCTCTTTGACCGATACTCCTCTGCCGGTGCCCAGATTGTATACCTGAGAACGTTGGGTAAGTATCGTAATTTCAGTAAGTTTTTGCAGGTAAAGCGCGCTTACGTTTGCTGAACGTAAAGGACTGGATTAGATTATCCTTACTACACAACAGTAGCTACCTATCACAGCAACTATATCTCTTTATTCATTAAAGACTCAAAGGCTTTTAATGCAATGAATGTGGAGGTTCATTTACTTTTCGCGAGTGATATATTATGGAAGAAAAACTTAGCGACGGTAAACGACTGATGATGTCTCAAATAACAAGAATTGTTACCTTTAGTCTAACGTGATTGCTGCTAAGCAAGTTTAGTGCTGCTACGTGTCCGCTTGCCAAGTCCATGACGTGAATGTAGTCTCTGATACCTGCAACCGTAATCGTATTAATTTGTCTGAAAGACATGTGTTTTCAGATAAGTAAATAACGCTGGTGTGGCTAGATCGCATGCGGTGTGTTCGTACTTTTTCCATACGACTACGCGGCCCAACACACTTGTTGCGTTTAAAAACGCTACACGCCACGGCGATTTAATAACTGTAAAATTTATGGCTTTTAGTGAGATTACAAATATTCTCCAGCTTCTTGTTTCATAAAAAAATACTCACCGGTCCCATCTGGCGTATTATAATCGTTTCCGAAGACTGTAAGTACAGGTTTCTTGCCGAGGGCCACCTGAGCCATGAAGGGCATCAGGTTGGTGAACTCCTTGGTCGGATCCTCACCGATCAGACCCGAGGGATGCGCGCCCACAGGATTGAAGTAGCGAAGGGATATTATGTTCCATTTCTGAGGAGGTTAAAATAATATTCATGGGTTTAGATTACCGGTGTGGGATTCCCCGGAGTACGTTTGATAACAATGTTTTCCTTCACCATCGAAGCAGGTGACAATATGCTGGAGTCGAAAACGTAAAAAATGCATGCCGTCCATGCCCTCGATTTAAGTTCAGATTATGTACCGTAAATATTTTAATAGGTATCACAGGCAATAAAAATTTTACATGCAATTCTAAAGTATACCATTAAGAGAACAAAAATGATAATTGAGCAATACTAACCTTAATGACTTGGAACATAAAATTAAAATCTTTGTAAATTAATATATCGGTAAGAATTACGATATTTCTGAACATATCGTATATTATCGATTGACTGATTTAGTAAGGCAATAACTTTGTGATTGGAATGGTTTTAACACGGATGATACAACATCGTAGGCGTTCTTTGACCTTGGCATTCATGGTAATAACAAGTAGTAGGCCAATAGGACCGGTATTGTACTACACGGGTCAGTCAAGTCATTTAGAAAGTTTGCAAACCGTATACCATGCCGTACTTGACTGATATCAATTTCCTAGACTTCCGTTTAGGTAGGTACGGTGTATAGGATACAAGTTTATTTATAATAGGTAATGAATGTAGATGAAGCGAAAGTAGTGTGCCAGGATCGTAGCAAGTGGAAATCTATAGTCTCTGCCTACCCCCATGGGAGACAGGCGTGACAATATGTATGTATGTATGTATGTACACTACACATTACAATAATACCAATACAACACAACAACAAGACACTACCTACCTCCGAGAACACTTAGGTCCTACCGGTATATATGAAAATAAAGGTGTATCATAGTACCTACCTGTAGTCACGTATTTTAGTTATCATATTCGAAAACTGGATTTAGTTTTATTTAAGTAGCTAAATAAATGTTTTTAACCGGTCCGGTGTGTGTGAATGAGCTCTGCAATAAGCTCTGCTGAAATCCGAGGCTGACGGCTCAGGGTGCGCGGAATGATAATTTATGCGTCTTCACTCTTTCGTTTGGTGAGTGACACCAAAATGTAAGGCTACGATTCCACTATTAACGGGTTCCTAGATCTCGCGTGTTCTACATTCTACGTAGAACAATGCAGCTGTCGTTTAAAAAATTGGTCCTTCGGTACTCATAGCGAAGTACCCAAGGACCAATATTTAAGTATACATTACAGGTATACTATAGACATATATGTATTAGGTACTTGTAGACACTATCGACACAGGCTACAAAATATTTCCTTGTTTCTCTATAATGGTTTGTCAGGTCACTAACCTCATCAGCCGCACTAAGGTCTTTGAGCATCTCTTCAATGAAGTATTTGGTCCTTCCGTACACGTTGGTGATGCTGCCTGTGGGATGGGTTTCAGTGATGGGCAGGTATTCTGGCTCGCCGTACACCGTGCATGACGAAGAAAACACCATTTGATAGCACTCGTGAGATCGCATAATCTGAAATTGAAATGCAATAGTTAGTAGGTAAGTAGTATGGATTTCTTAAAGAGTACCTAAAGTACCAACTGATTTTCATATATTTTACTGTTTGATCAGATATAATAATAATTCCTAGTCCCGTGCCGTGGTTGCACCTGAGTGGAAATTATAGAATAATTATAGCTATGTATCAGAGAAGGATAATTATCTCTCTCCCCTATGATTAAGTACCTCCAGTTTTAGAACCACATATTGATAAATATGTACCTTGTTACCATCCCACATTATTGTCCTCGAAATAACCAACGTCGCGGGTACGTTACAAAATTATTTTAAAACAAACAGACACTAGATGTCTGTTACTATATTAAACATAATAAATCACCTGTAGATATAATATTAGTACTTATACATAGACCAGTTCTATATATAGAGTCCTGCAACCGGTTATACATAGATTGCACAGTCGCTCCGGGTAACGGGAATCGTCATAATAACAGAAGCTAATCAGCTACACCATTGTTAACGGTGTACGACCGGTTTTGCTATCGCTACACCTGTCAGTTATTATTTCGCACCTAGAAAATTTTATAGACCAGCGGCCGAAACTGTCAATATGTAAATAGATAATCTGAGATACCTATGTAAGTGAGTACAATACTGGGTAAGTACCAATTTATATTTGCTTTTATCACAGTCTTTTTTTACCTATGGCCAAGGAATGCAATGGAACTCTTGTAGAAGTACAATACTACTAATAAATCTCTTTGAGTACAATCAACGTCAAATATTATATGACCACCAACTGTTCAAAATGATTTGAACTACTAATCACAAACCTCATCTCAACCACACAAAGTATGTTTTGGAATGTCGGCAGGCAGCTGTTATTCATGTTTTTTTATCCCATTGAGATAAATTTTAACTCCTTGCCTAGTTGCTCCAATAATTATGAACAGTCTGTTCGTTCAGATAATTATGTATTTGATAGTGACTGTATCTAGGTATGTGTTTCATAATATAAATAGTCTTGCAGTCTTTAAGGCGTTTGGTTCTTGGTAAGTGAGCACCAATAGGGAAATAGCACCCAAAGCACAAAAGAAATAGGTAGCCAAAGTCAACCCCATTGAGTAAAAACGCGTTGCGTAATACGCGTATCGTTGACGGTTATTAAGTATTCTATGGTACGGGCTATTTTGTTTTATGTTCTGTGGCCCGGATAGCTCAGTCGGTAGAGCATTGGACTTTTAATCCAAGGGTTCAAGTCCCTGTTCGGGCGTATTTTTTAGTGAAATAAGTTTTTGTGTAAAATTGTAGTGTCGAATCAATTAATCATTTTTTTTTATAAAATAATAATACTTACGTAGTTGTGCTATGTGCAAATGGACTATTTTCCATTGTTATGGTCTATGACCCACGTAGCTCAGTCAGTCGAGTAGTCAACTTTGAACCTAAGGCAATTTCCTGATACCTAATATTTATTAATCACATTCATCAGTATAACATTCATAGGTTTGATCCAGGCCTTCTACAACTTATAAATTATTTCTGTAAGTCAACGTTTCCTTTTTCGTGGTCGGATGAAAAGGTAGGTGGGCCAATAGATACCACTGATAAATCCTACGTGAAGAAACAAAAAACAGCATGCGGTATCATGTAAGCGCATTGGGCCAGCGCTGCAGGAACAAGACCAAGTCTCAAAGAAATTACCAGGGAGGCGAGAAACACGGTATGTTCGAAATTACTAAAAAAAAATGATATACCTTACTTAAGTATTTTTATATATGTAGGTACAGTCACCATCAAATATATCGGAGCAAACTGACTGTTCATAATTATCTGAGCAACTAGAGAAATTCAACCATATCTCAGCGACACAGAGGATGTTTTAGAATCAAATAGAATTTAATAGTCTTTTTTTAGAATGAACACTACACACGGCAGCTGTCATTCTGACATGTATTTTACCCCATTGGAATATAGTTTAATTTCCCTAGTTGCTCAGATAATTATGAACAGTCTGTTCGCTCCGATTTATTTGATGGTGACTGTACATATCTAAATTACTAAAGAAAATAATCACAAATGCGAAACATTATAGGTACGATCCATGGAGAATCCTCCGTGGGTACGACCCTAATTGTCTTTACACCGACTCTTTCTATTAAAATTTGCCATTGCTAAACCACTTGCGGACAACTTCAAACGGGCTTAGTTGTTTCGAACAAACTGTAATTACCAATCCTCACCTCTAATAAGTTAAGCATGCCGAGTAGATTGTTCTGATAGTACAGTAGCGGCTGCTGCATGGACTCCCCGACTGCCTTCAGCGCTGCGAAGTGGATCACGCAGTCTATTGGGTGCTGGAAAGAGAATTTGAATATTAATATCACGCCTGTATTCCCCGGAGGGCTAGGCAAAGGTAGTGCCGTAAGTACTTCCCTTTTATGCGCCCAGGGCGAGCTCCTATACGAGTGCTCTTGAAATTTTTTTAAATCTTAATTGCACCGCTGGCACGGCCTTAGTTACGGAACTGGGCAAAGGTGATCTATTGAATACCCATAGTAGTTCACCGGTATGTTAGGTCTCATGTACCTAATAGAGGCTTTTGTCAATAACCGGGTAAAAATCCATATTCCGAGCTGCAGCTGCGTTTTTCGTAGAAAAAACCAAACAACACTGGTCGACCTTCGAATCAAACTTAGAATCAGATCAGACTAATCGGGCAATAATTGGAAATATTTGTTATAGTCCTTTAGCCTATGATTTCTTGAGGAAGCTACCCAAGTACGCTGACTCCTTGTAGGCTTTAGGTTTTGATTCAACCCTGCAAGTTAAAACGTACCTTGTCAAATATGTCGTTAATCTGCGGTTTGTCCAACAAATCTGCCTTGTAGAAGGTAATGGTCTTGCCGGTGATCTGCTCCGCTCGCTGAAGAGCCGGAGAACCATCATCGTTGCCCACAGCGTTCGCGAAGTTGTCGATGGCTACGACTTCATGACCAGCTTGCAGTAGATCAACCACGCAGTGGCTGCCGATGTAGCCCGCTCCACCAGTTACCAGTATAGTCTTGAATCGCGGCATTTTTTCTGTTTTTTGCTATGAAATAAAAGCAAATCTTCACACGTTATTTCTGGGTTAATATCTAAGTGTATTCAGTTCAAAAAACTCACCCTTGACCAATTATTTAGGTAGTTACGCGCCTGATCATGATCAGGCCGATTAATTAATTAATAGCCATTTGAATCAGTAAATTATCGAGCCCCATTGCTCATAATAGGACAGGGGGAGAGATTACCTATTGGCGACGTTACCAATGTCAATATTTGTAAAATGTATCAGTTTAATGAGAAGAAATATTGAAATGTATCTACACTTGCAAGTGCAACACGGTCGGATTTCATAACAACCAAGATGGTTTCTCCGTATTTTTTTACTAAGTATATTCTTTGAGCTATTACCTATCTAAGTTAGTACTTTCCTTCAGAATATTTTAAAAGAGAATTAGAATCAAACCCTGAAGGCTACTCATACCGATATCAAAGCTAGCTTAGCAAGCGCACAGGGATCTGCTATTTATAGTTTGAGCCTATACCTCGGAATCCTATCCTAATTCTGCGCATCCATGCGAGGTATTCTATATCGTAATAGTACCTAAGTAAAGTTGATAATCCCAAACATGTGTTAGGCACATAGGTACGAGACCATGCTAAAGTTACATTCTCATGTGCAGCCATTGAATTCCAAATGAAGATTTGCAAGCAGCTGTCCCGTTTCCTAATTCATTAGATGTCTTAATATTGATATTAAACAATGAGCCATTAGCCGTGTCTGGAAGTCAAAACGGAAAATCAAGATCACGTCTCAATCTGAGGCCGCAACGTGCTAACGCGAATATTTGAAGGATGTGAGAGAGGGATGGCACTATTTCACCTATAGAGCAGCATCCCTTTCTAACAACTTAACTAGTATCATGGATATTGACGTCTTGTAGCTACCACAGCTTGTAATAAAATAAGTAAGTTAGTATTTGAGCTGAGATGTCGCTAGATTGTTTTAAACAAACCATTTGGCTTGGAATTACTAAATACTCGTCAAGGATCTTCTTGCATAACCGCATTAAGTGATGGTACCTCCTTCACTTGTACGAGTGGGACCACGTTTATACTCTGGCCGCTTCCATGTTTTTTCTTTTTTTTTATCTAAGTATGTCGCAATCGCAATGTAGCATGTAGGTAAGTACGAAACCTTGGATAAGATACGCAATATGTAGTACTTAGGTAGCTAAGTAGGCAGGTACTTACTCAGTTAGTGGTGGTAGGTACTTAATCATCAAATTTATTTACTGTTATACTTCTGCGGAAAAAATGTCTTCTCTCAGAGTGAGAGGGGTTCGGCTATGGTCCACCATGCTACCTTACTGCAGGTTGGTAGACTTCATACGTCGTCGTCAAGAAAATCTCTTAAAAATGCAGGCCTCTTCGAACGATGTTTTTCTTCAGTGATAATTAATTATTATTATAATACGCATATGATTACGAAAAGTCAGAGTTGCTTGCCTTGCCATGGACTCGAACTCGAGACAGTCCAATGGTAATATCACTAGGCTATCACTGCTACACCTTCTTACTTCATAATAAAATTAATTCATAAGAAATCATAATTCAATCGAAATCGTGATAGCAGGTTCAATACCAGTAGGTAGGTAGATTTAATTACATTATCGGAAACCCGGATTAATCGTGCGCCAACTGTTTGAACAATTATCAAAATGATGAGCTAATAATGCATTTATCAGTCATGCTTGTTAGATTCTTCTACAGATGCGTGTAAGCAATTTTCTTAGAATCTTTCCGCATTGACGTCATCGGTAACCCTGTTAACATCATGCATATCTACTCGAAGGTTGCATTTCTACTTAAGAGGGGACTCTAGTCCTGCTGCACTCTGCACAGTGCGAAAAGGACAACTGCAGCTTAGGATGATTTTACCTACAAAAATCTCGACCAAAAGAGGTTTCGTATTCTGCTGTTTTCTTCTTCAAAAGTGGATTGCTCTAAACAATTTATATATCAAAATTTAGAGGAAAAGCATGTCTATGCTTCTATTATTTTATTTTTTATTAAAATCTTTCAAATTTGTCTGATAGTCGCCTGAACATGACGGTAAAAACGGGTTTTTTTCGAGTTTTTGAATTGTCATATTTTCTTATGAATTTTTTTTTTGGAAAAAATGAAATGATAGGGGCCCGTACGAATTAGATCTAGATTTTTTGGAAAAATATCATTGCTCTAGAGCCATTATCTACGAAGAAAACCGCAGAATACGTTTGTATGGAGAAAGGCTCACTAGAGTACCCTCTTAATACAATGTAAAATTAACCGAAAAAAAGTGCACATCCGTAAGTAGGTATTGCTCTTACCTAGGTAATCATAATTTATTTTTATCTAAATGGCTTCTTTCTAATTCTTGACATTCTTCTTCTTGTTTGAATTTCTGATTGAATTTCATATCAACCAGGGATAGTTTATAAAGTAAAGTTCTCATACTATGCTACAGCGTCTTAATAATATCGGCGTCGACAATTCCAGCCCTTACTCGAGCAATTTAGAATTTAACGCTATGAAGCAAAGCAAGTTTAAAAAAAGATTAAAAAAAGTACTCTTTAGTAATTTACTTTAATCGACGGACGGCTGCCGCGCTAAGTAACTTAAAAAAGCCAAGGAGAGGAAGGGAAAATCCCATGATTATAAGTTACACCGTAATTACTAGCCAAGCGTTGTGAAAGGGGTATAAAGACTCTTTGCTTTACTCTTTTTACAACATCCTGCCGCATAATTGAGTTCATGCACCCCATACGCATAAGGATTGTTTGTAAGTATGTCTAAAGTACTTACAGCCAGAAGTCAATGTACAGTTTGGAATGCTAAATGCTAATTAGGTATTTGGCGAAAATACCTACATCTGGAATTCAAGTGGTTTTCATGAATTCTTTGCAAATTTTACCCTATCTGATGATTTTTATTTTATTGCGGTGCGGTCAATGACCCTAACGTTGTGATTACCTGCAATATCTATAGTAGCAGCCAATGCGTTGGTAAGTAAGTCGTTTGTCTATGTTTGTAGATCTCGCAAAGACCAAATGGACAGAGGATTATAGGCTTCTACTCACAAATTAACATTAGCATTATGTGTAAATCAAAGAGATTTAATATTGTGTAAATGCATGTTTGACAAATAAATTTGATTTGATTTGATTGGATCCAAAGAGTGTCTTTGGCTTACTCCTACTTAGGCAAGGATATAGTATACCAATACCTATATTTTTGTATTGTATCTTTAGACATTTTCCATGCAAACGTCACCTAAATGACGTAAATTCAAAATGCGAGGGCAAAATTTCTACCAGGCGGGTGGGACTCGCTGTGGCTTAGTGGACATAGCGTCTGGTGTAGCTAACCAGAAGAATTAATTGAAACCTGCCAACAGTTGAGTTTTTCCTTTACTAAAATATACTTAAATACTTTCCTAAGCAAGCCAGTCTTTTAGTTATCTAGTCCAGTATAAGAGTTCCATGTCATCTTCATAAAGATTTTCATCCTTTTTTGTGCTTTGAATGTAATAAAGATCCTTACCAAATCAACAAAAACGGAACGTATAGGTACGTAAATTGTTATGCTGATCTCGTTTATTTGCATAATTTATTTAAAACGCCGTTCTACACGAACTTGTCTGACAGATTGTCTGTGGCGATGTGACGAATCCATTACTAATGGCATGGAATATTGCTATCTTTTGAGGGAAACATAATTATATTACGTTACATTAAAATGGTAACGAGACTTTTTAATAAATAATTAGAAACCCTTTTCAAAATTCAGAACACCTATTGAAGTCTTGAAGAATATGGGGATATTATACTTCTTCAAGACTTAGATGAAAAATTGAATTAAAGAAGCATTTAGAAAAGATGTAGAACGAAGAAGATAGTTTTAGGAAATAGTAAATAAAATATAATTAACGTTGAAGCCTTCCTGTACCAAACCCGCAGTAGGATAACGTGATGGACTATTATAGCCTTATCCCTCTCATACTGAAAGGAGACCTGTGGCCAGCAATGCTACAGTAAATGGGTTGATGCCGATGATGCCTTCCTGTATAATTTAAAAAAAATACGACCCATTAGGACAAAGAGAATTAATAATAGTCTTTGCACTTGGAATACCAATTCTCCGAAGAGGTTCCCAACACATAAAGTCCGAATTTGAGATCCGTTCCAAGAAATCGATGAGTAGGATGAATGTACTTAGTCTACGTGCACGTCATGAATAATTCACAACACATGGTCAGTTGGAGATGCTTCCGTTCAGCTCGACTCATGAGACACGATGCAGTTTTTTATTGAACGAACGTCTACGTCTATAAAATAGTTTTAATATGATAATATCGTAAAGATATGTGGCTAGTAATTGATGGTTGAATATCATCAGCTTGTAGTGAGCCCTATCTGTAAAGCTGTGAGTTATCGGTTGTATAATCATCAAAAGACTTCCTATTACGTATTCTCTTACTGATCCACTCCTGACTAGATTTTCAGCTTAGATGGCCGAATTTTAATTTAACCGAAAGTTTACCAACTTAATAATAATATTAAAATATTTAATAATCTCATCAACATCATTTACAAACCCACCTTAACAAACCAAAAATAAGACGCTCAATGGTAGGTAGGTAAGTACCTAACATTCTAAAAGAATACTTAGACAATTATAAGACTGAGATCACTAAGCATTGTGGAAATAATGGGTAGGCCGGGTAGGCACTCAATAAGCTTAGAAACCATTGAAATGAAATACGTTTTGTGACTAATGACTAATTGGTCTTAGAATCTTCGCACCAATATAAATTAGGTAGGACTGAGTAATGTTTCAAATTGTTATTGCCAGGCAAATACTTTAATATAATAAATAATAATTATAATAGTGAATAATGAGGGTTGATAGAGATGCATGGTGGAAAAAGACACAGGGGAAATAATCCCGCTGCTGAACAGAGGCCTCTCCCATTTTTTACTGACCTCTGTTAAATGGACTGGGTGCCCGGAATAAGTCCAAGAAATGGCATCAGTCCAGAGCATCAATAGCCATTCATATTAAGTAGATTATGATTTTGGCAGCCCTTTCTGATGCAAGTGGGGCACAAATATGCAGGAAAATGCAGTGTTTTACCATTCCATGTTATTACACGAGGTGATCTCATTTACCGTGTACAAACTTCATGTCTTGGACCGAGATTTTCTTATTTTACCAACGTGACAATTGAAATCAGGACTTCACACTCAGGAGCAGAGCTCAGTTTTCCAGATAAAGGACAGCCTAATATTAAAGGTAACAAAGGTACTAAAACTAACAAAACATGACGACAAAGGTATTAATGCCTTTATTAAATAAGATAGGTACTTAATTAATGGTGTACTTAATCCATTCTATTTAAAAATTCTTCAAATCCTTAAGTACCTAATATCTTTATTAACATTTAAGTAATCACCGAAATAATTAATCCGCAAAGTGCAACAGACTGTCGGTCACCCCGGCGCGGCAAATCAAACAAGAAAAACAATTAGGAAACGAAAAGGCCCACATTTGAAATATTTCCAATCAAAATCAAAAACGATTCACACCGATCAAGTGATCACATTGCCTGCATCAACACGAGAATGAGAATCCCATCAAACTAACTGTTTTCACTAAAGTCGCCATTCACTTTCAAACACACCGTTAGAAAATATATTTGATTGAACACTTACCTTTATAATATTACTTCTCCCATTAATTGATTGTTACCACTAATTATTACACTAAAGTTACGTTAAAACTAAATTAAGATTAAATTAAAAAATAAGCGGCGCGTTCAGTGCTGGGCTGATCGCACGCGCATCTGACGGGGTGAGGGCCGCGGCCGCGCAATACTTGGTGTCTCACTTCGACGTCACTAGTTTGCAACCTGCTTGATTGCAATCACACCGGATTTTCGCTGCGAATATCAGACGTTGTCTTTGTCTGCGACAATAAAGAAGTAGGGATTTACTTAATTGCATTTACCCACCTTCATAATTAGAGATGTGAACTCGGATCGCGGTTTCTTTCAACTTTCTAATTGTCTTTATGGAGCACGATTCGTAAGAAATTGCAAATTCTAAAATGCGTAGAATTGTGTGCACTTTAATGCGCATAGGATTACCGTCACACTGTCAGAACTTACATAATATTTATGTATTTTATATGTATTAAGTTTTTATAACTATATTTGTATTAGTATTAGGTAATCAGTTGCTACATGTATGAAAGATTTAAAAATAATTGTCGTAGGTCGCAAAGACAGTATAAGATTTGTATGACAGTGTAAAACCACCAGCAATGTCGGAAATTTTGATGGTATTTTTATATGAAAATTGCAATACATACATAACTATGACGCTGCATCAATAGTGATGACATATTATCATAAAGTATTTAATTGTCTTATTGAATTGCCAATAGACAATAAAATCTTATCATATTTTGTGCTCGCGTTCGGCCACAACTTATCGTAGTTTACGGGGATAATGTTAGCACAATAAAACAAGACATTAATGTACAGGGATAATCTGTCAATCTATGAGTAAAAGAATCTTCAAAATGAGGTAATACGTTCTCGAGATTACCCCCACAAACAAAATATACGAATTCTTATGGTGTTTACCTTTCTTGCACGAAAGACCTTGTTCGTATCGGTGTCACAGCGGCCGTTGCCCAGCGACAGTGACCTCCTAACGATCTATACATACAGTCTATGCTAATACCGTCAGAATACCGTAAGTTATCTAAAAACTTATCTCGTCTCCGAGCTCCTATCACGAAGCTTCCGTTAGCGAAACGGAACTAGCCACAAAAAAATATTGATTGATCTTTCATTACTGTTCATATCAATTGTGACTGCAAAAATCTAAATAATCATTAAGATTAGTCGGATGACACGAATAACGTAGTTTCAAGAATGTGTCACTATAAAAAAAATATAGTTCGATCCTTTCCTACTTGTCATGGAGAATATACTCTGAATCCCATGGCTAAGTAAATGTCAGTAAGGCAAGGGAAGGCAGGTGTCGCCTGCCCAGGCTGACCAGAACTTGCGAGTACCTATACAGTATTAGTAGTCTTTGCCCAGAAGGCAAACGATCCATGAGGATTTTCCAAATGCCAAAAATGGCAGTCTTTGCTTACGCTACCTTAATCTATGCTAAAAACCACATGTATGTACAGTCGCCAGCACATCAGGTCATACAAAACTGTCAAATTCCTCCAAATGATTTAACATACGTTAGTATGTTGAAAATCAACAGAGAAAATTTGACATTTTGTGGTAACTTGATTTGCTGCCCACCGTAGTCGTATATAGTCTGTACTTATTTGAACAATAAATATCAATCTCAGAACTTCCTGTCTTACGTAGATACGCTTACGTGGAATCATGATAAAGTCAATATTATAAAATATAACATGATATTATTATTGATCTGTTATACCTACCTAATCTTTGATTTTATTTACTTACTTACCTACTTACCCAACATTTATTTATCTGCTATTTAAAAAGCCAATAGTAGCAATCTAAAGTACCTACCTACTTATGATAATAATTTGTATAAACTTCGTTTTGAATTTTTGATGAATACATTTGAAAAATACACCAGCAATGTAACAAAATCTACTGAAACAGACAGCTGAAAATATAATGCCAGTTTAGGCGAAGAAAACTAAAAATTAAAACTTTAAATCAAGACATAACATAGGTAACATACCATCACGTCTTTTTTCCCCGAAGTGTTTGGCAGAGGTATATTAATGTACACCCACGCTTCGCCGGTATGTTTAAGTCCCATGTAATAGGGGGCGAGCCTATTGCTATTAACCGGGCACACAATCCAGAGCTCGTGCTACTGCTGAGAATTTTAGAGAAAAACTCAATATGTCTACTAGTAAATCAAGACATGAACTTAATTTACAGTTTAACCTACCCATCCTAAGATCCAGCTTAATCTTTTTGTTTCTTTGTATGATTGTCCTCAATGCGTTTCTAAACCATTCATCTGATAGTGATGAACCTTTGGAGGATTTCTGGCCAAAAAAATAAAAATAAAAGAGCCTTCACAAGTGACGAGTACAAGTAGACACACACCGTCGCTGCCGACCAGGGTCGATTTTTGTCATGGAGTCCTGATTAAATGAGCTTGTTTAAAAGCTCATAATTATTTTTTAATCAAGATACTAAAGGCACATTGTAAATTTGTAATTGGTTGTTCGATTTGGAGCTTTCTAGCTAGGCTCAAAAGCCAGCCATTGTAGCCATTTGTAGCAATAAATTAAGTATGTACCTATGTACTTATTAATAGAATTCGTAATAATAGTTTCGTCAGAAAAAGATTGCTACGAATTCTTAACATGAATTGATTGATTTAGGCCCATAGTTCTGAACTCCGATCGATTGAGTAGCCGGACCCAAACTTCGGCATGCGTGCGCACGGTTTTTCATGGGTGTCTCTACCAATAAATAATAAGTCGTTTGTCTGTCCCTTTGTGACTTTCTGTAGCCCAAACATACCTAAATATATTGATAATAGTTTTTCTGGATGCTAAAGCCTGTTTTACATATCTTTTAGTGGTCCTTCGGGGCGTTTCTTTATTTTTAAATAATGATAAAATGTCCCGTATAAATTCCTTGGCCTGTTGCGCGTATCCAAGTACTATGCGGAGCATGGGGTTGGTAATTAGGGGATGATATGACATGTCGGTGTGGCTCGTTGGTCTAGAGGTATGATTCTCGCTTCGGGTGCGAGAGGTCCCGGGTTCAAATCCCGGACGAGCCCGTTTTCCCTTACTTTCGAGTAGAATGGAAAACTGACAGTTACATTTTTGTTCTGTTGCTAATGTTATTTTGTGAGGAATTGCAATTAGAGCGAAATGTCACCTTTTTGACTGTTTAAAAAATAGTTTTGCTACATGGGTACGTAAATTTCATTCTGAAACCCCAAATAAATTGGTTTACCTACTTTACAATACATAAATTAACGCAAGTAATATTATAATTTGATTATTAATACATTACGCGTAGATACGGAACAGTGGCCTAAGGAGAACTTACTCTATCTATTATAGTCATTTATTTAAATAGGTACGCTGAAAGATAATATATTTAGCAGTTCTTTTTTCACAGACGATTAACTTTATCGTAAGTATGACGCGTTCTACGACACCCAAAATCAATTAATTGTAACAAGCGATTAGTTAGATAACTATCTCTTTAAATTCACAATAAGGACCTAGATATCACGAAATGTTTATTCAGCCGATCTCTATCTTCAGATTTTCTTTTCTATCTTCAAAGCTTCGTGATTCATTTTTGTTTTTTCCCGTTAGGATCCGGTTTGATGAGGCTAATCTTAGTCTAGGCTTTATAATGTATCGTGGAGGCATAAAACCTCGCTTCCCTAAACACAAGCAAATAGAGAAGAGGCGACACATCCGTCTAGTTTTAGTCGGTAGGTCACCCGCTCTGGGTGTAGTCCAACGCGCCCTGTCGCCTTCCCCAGGCGGCGGGCATTCCATTTTCACACCCAAAAAAAGACTTTATGCTGTAGGATTTCGAATGGTCCATCCCTCGAAGGACCGCTGGGCATTAGACAGGATATTCTAAGAAAAGCTCGTATATTAAGTACCTATAACATGTATGTTTTTAAATCTTTTTTGTAAAAGGAGGCGGGGCCACACCGAGCTTATTCTCCGGATTTTATTCATAAGTATTTAGAACTTATAGCAAACTCTTCGCAATTTCCTAAAGTGATATTACAAGCAGTCAAAAGCCGCTTTGGTAGCCCAGCATCTGAATTATATATTTTTTTACTAGCCTTGATTTGTTCTTGTCCGGACGAGCAGGATGCGGGGCAAGGCCTTTTGAAGGGGTCAAGGGAACGCTAGGCCGCAGTCTGTCATGGAATCCCATGACCGGGCAAGGGAAGAGGAGATCCTCCTAAGATTGCAGACGATCCATGCCGATTATTCATAGTATACTATAAAAAAGGGGGTCAGGTGTCGGTACAAGTACATAGTATATTATTTTAATAGGTAGGTATGTGTTTTACACTGTGGTGGTACTGGTGTATTATAAAAAGTCCAGATTTTAATAAAAACAATTTATTTGCTTCCTTTAGCATACCCAGATAATATCACTGAATTAGAATTAAGTACATAGAGTAATGATCAGATACCTAATGATTTAAAAATAATGTCATGAAAGATGTGATCCTCTTTGCAATGCACCCAGCAATTCGGTCAGACCTTTCGTATTTTAGTTCAAATAAAAATTATTATGTAATGTATTTTATCTTAAAATGATAATTTATGAACATGAATAATGTGATCCTCATCGCGTGCACCCATGCGAATTAGTCAGACTATTCATAAAAAAATAAAAAGCCAATAAGCGCGGGAAAAGTTGACATATTTCCCGGTGGTTTTTTTTTTACGTAAAGGAAGTCGGCTTAGTCGATTTTCGTTTCGATGTGAACTAAAATTATAAACATAAAATTACAGTGCTCGATGGTTTTATTGTTTTTTTTTTCACTCAAGGAAAACTGGTTTATGGTATGGTACATACACTGATATAATATTTATAAAATAAGCATATATTATTATTAAGCTTACATTATTATTGGTAGGTATTATTAAAAATTATTATGGCATGTTACATTTCGTCCCATTGGAAGAATAAAGTTTTATTATCATATGTGTCAAAAATGATATTATGGTAAATTCTTCATCATTATAACGTTAGCTATTGATTGATACTATTTTTTTATTTTTTTATCCATAAATTCAAAAGATATAACGCTCGAATAAAGTTTTATCCGCGCCGACTACGTACAATAACTACGCATGATCACATACAACGATATTCTCTGTCTTGCTCCCGCGCAATCAGCTGCGCGCGCCGCGTCGCATCATTCTAAGTCACATTGTTCGAACGAAGTGGCCGCGATTGGTGTTTGTTACCGAAATTGGCGATCAAAATGGTAAGAATACTTTTCTTTTTTGTTAACGCTTTATATTACATTAATTACTTTACTAACCTAAACTCTAGTATAAACACACGATGGTTTAAGCGGATAAAATTTGTTGTATAAATTGTTTTGATACAATTATACTAAGTTTTATTAATCTCTCACAAAGACAGTATTTACAGTCACATAAAACACTATTTTACGAAGGACCAAAACTTATTTATAAGAAGTTTAATCCGAAATAAATACTTTAATAATAACTTATATAACATTACAGAATATAATATAGCATGTCTTATTTGTTTCCCTATTTTTTCAGTTTCTTATACACTTAGTACATTTTACGACGCATAATTTTGTATTTTTGTCGCCCGCACGTACTCATGAAACATTATTCTACGAAAATATTTTTTAAAGTGAGTGTCGTATATGCAAATGACACTTTTTTTTACCAACTGTTTTATTATAAAACAATATTCGAAATCTTAAAATTGCTATAAAATGGTTAATTATAATTTAAAATATGAACAGCTTTTTTAATAATTTATTTACAACTAAATGAACAGTTTAGACTAGGTAGGTATAGCACAAAAGTATAAGTATATAAATTTACATTGAAAATACCAATGGACCTAAAGCAGAGCCTAACACTAGAGTGCACGCGTCCCATTTTTGACAAGTTTGCTCCCGTGCTCTGCTATATTAGAAAAATCAAAAATAGTTTTTTTTCAAACTGGGTGATTTAGACTAAAAATAATAAATAGTGATACGTGAAAAAATTACCATACGTAGACAACTCTAGTGTTAAATTACATAATATCTAAGTTATGTACATACATTAATTGTATTTTTTTTTAACTATTATGATGTTATTCATATACACTTTGTTACTTTTACAGGACCAAAGAAAAAATAATTCATTAAGACGATTCCTCAAACGATGAGGGAGCAGCAGGAGCAGGGGCTCAAGCTACGAGCTGTGTGGTACCAGTGGAACAGACAATCTTTGCGGAACTGTGTCCCGTAACTCCATTTCAGTTGGAATCTACATCAAGTTTTGAAACATCACCTGCCATTAGTATAACATCTTTATCAATAGTAAAAAATATCTCTATACCTACGCCCATGCAATCACCGCCTCAGTATCACACAAAATGTTGTAGTGAATTTTGCCCCATACATCTATATAACAGTTCGATGGAATCTGACACTAGTGGTGATGAAATATTTCCCATCAGTACAGCAAAAAAACGCCGCTTCGAATTTATTCACGCTAGGAAAAGATATTTAAATAACATCGGCAGACAATTTCAAACGAATCTGAAAGCTATCGACGAACATGCATTAGAAGAAGAACCAGATCCTTCTGATTCCATAAATCAACAGAATACTCCTGTTATTTGATCTTGCCCAACTCAGACCGATAATTACCCAATTCAGTATTGGACTTGCCAAACTCAGTCAGAAACTTGCTCAACTCAAGCCGATCCTGAGAGTACTGTTATCGCATCTCCTGCTTCATCTAATCAATGTCAATCATTCTATAGCACAGACAACTCTGTTTCTGATATTCGAAGTTAGTCACCCCACGACAGTCAAGAAAACGTTCAAAATGTCGCGATAATTGGGCAGATACAAAGTGAAAGCGTCAGGAAACCTTAGACAGGAGTATTCTACTAAATCAGGTAAAATAGTTGGTGCAAAACAAATGGGTCCAATGTGTTCCTGTAAATTTAAGTGCTTCAATAGAATTAGTTACGAACAGCGGTTAGATATTTTCAAAAAGTTTTGGGAGATAAAAAAAGCCATGGGAATATGTAATAAAGTACACCACCAAAATGAAAAAGAATAGATGTTTAAATCGGGATACACCGTATAATAGTAATTTTACGTATAAATATTACCTTCCTTTAAAATTAGACAAAAGTAACGAGCAAGCGACGACCATAAATGTATGCAAAAAATGTTCTTGAATACCATAAGCTTAAGCGATAGAGTAGTTAGATATAATTCACACTGGTGATCATGTCTTCTACGGTAGAAGACATGATCACCAGTGTTTGTGACCACGTGAACTCGTTTGCACCTATCGAATCACATTATTTAAGAAAAAAGACGACGAAATTATATCGAGCTACTCTATCGCTTAAGCTTATGGTATTCAAGAACATTTTTTTGCATACATTTATGGTCGTCGCTTGCTCGTTACTTTTGTCTAATGATAAAGGAAGGTAATATTTATGCCTAAAATTACGATTATTTGGTGTATCCCGATTTAAACATCTATTCTTTTTCATTTTGGTGGTGTACTTTATTACATATTCCCATTGCTTTTTTTTATCTCCCATCTCCAAAACTTTTTGAAAATATCTAACCGCTGTTCGTGACTAATTCTATTGAAGCACTTAAATTTACAGGAACACATTGGACCCATTTGTTTTGCAACAACTATTTTACCCGATTTAGTAGAATACTCCTGTCCAAGGTTTTTCTGACGCTTTCTCTTTGTATCTGCCCAATTATCGCGACATTTTGAACATTTTCTTGACTGTCGTGGGGTGACTATATCAGAAACAGAGTTGTCTGTGCTATAGAATGATTATGATATGATATGATTATGCTATAGAATTATTATATTAATGATATTAGATAAAGCAGGAGGTTTAATATTAAAGTTAATATATATTTTTTTGTTATTAGTCGCCATACAGTTATTTTGTAATAATTGTAAGAGATTCTATTTTTTTGTTACCTATTTTAATATTTTTATAATACCTAAATAATTATATTGATTAGTGCATTCCTTGAAGTGTATGTTACCATTTCGTGTTCTTTTTTTAATTTACTCGTATATTGATTAATAAATTGATTAAGAAAATACCAATGTTTTTACATGTTTAAGGAAATACCCGATACCTAATAATGATGATGAATAATGATGAATTTGAAGCCTATTATACTTACTTAGTATAATAGTTTCATATAAAACACGGATACAACCGCCAAAATCCGTAAAATAATGTTTGATGTGCCGATGTATCGTGAATAGTTTCGTCGAATATTGTTTTATGTATTCTTAAGACACCTCATTCAATTATTCTTTTGGCAGAAAAACTTTATATATGCACATGCGACCCATTATATTTGGAAAGGTATAGTTTATAGAATAAATAATTATAACGTCATAAACGGTACTAACTTCTTTGCATACTGTAAAAATATTAAGTGGCTAGTGTCATTCATAAAAAAGATAATAAGCAATATGTGCGCACGAAATTTATAATCGCTCTACTGCAAAGTTGACAATTCGCAAATAGAACATTATTCTTCTAATGGGACGATTTTAGGTAGTTGATACAAAGCTGAACTACTAAATTAATGTAGACCGTATCACATTTTTGACTAAGTGTTGCTATTATGTAGGAACTGTTGAAGAACTTTAAAATATCAACTACACTCCTTCTCATTTAAAAACAAAAACTCATACACTAACAATACTATAAATTTTACGACTAGTGGATCTTAAAACTAATGAAATCAAAACTTTGGTCGTTGTGCCATTTTTTTGGGTTTAAGGGTTTTACTGTTTTTTTTATTTTTTATTTTTTTACGAAATCATTTATTGCATAGCAATAAAGCCGTCGCATTTTGTATTGTCGGTGTCAGTTGATAACGTAGCACAAATTTTGCTGATTATGAAATGCGACCTGAAAATAAAGGGAAAATTGCTTGTATTAGTTTTGTTACACACAAAATACGGGGTGAATGATTTTTGGCGCTGATAGTGATGCTTGGAAGATAAACAGAAAATATCTGAAACTTGCAGGCACGATCTCCTTGGAAGACAAATATTGAGAATAATAAAGGGTGAAGGGTGTCACTAGGAACAGCAGCGTCTAAAGAGTACCTACTTAAGAATCTTACATATTAGATAGCACTTCACTTTTAAAACACCAAAATCATTGTAATTTGTAATAAATCTACTTACATGTGACACTGGCTAATTAGTTTTTTTGGCATCCTTAGTCTCTTCCTTAGGCTGTCCCTTGCCCAAGAGCTTGGCGAGCGAGTCCCAGATGCCACCGAAGAACAGCGCACAGAACAGGTTCTCGAAGGGCACGAAGGGGTCGTGGATACCCAGAAGAATCGAAGATAGCTGAAATATTAAATAAATAATAGCTGAAATATTAAATAAATAATAGCTGAAATATTTAATTATTTATTTTCATCTAGCTCTTGTCCATCTGCTGCATTGGTATGGCCTTAATTTAAATCCGAGGCAATCACTAATGGCTTTTCTAAATCATATGTGATTCATAAATTAATTAGCATTCGCTTTTTTAAGGACTAAGGAAAACATCGTGATGAAATCTGAACTTCAAGAGGACTTCATAAAGATCTTGAGGCGTAGCTAAAAAGTCACTTTCAGTCCATAGGGCAATAGTCCTAATCTGGAAACAGACCCGTAGTCAGCAGGAGGGTTAACTTTATAAGTGCATACCCACGTAATCCTAGTAGGTACGGTCAGCAACGAAAGTTGCTCAACACCGCCAAGTTTTGAAAACAAAACAGCACCAATACTTTTCAATAAATTCACTTCGGAAAAAAATGATGGTACAGTATGTAGAAACACGTACTACTTACCACATCTCGGGTCAGTAAGTTTTGGATAATAAATATGTTTAAGCGTTTTGAAGATTTCATCGTGTTCAGCAACTTTCATTGCTGACTGTACCATTTCACCGAGTAAATTATTCTTACAACCCGAGTCCTTGCCCAATGCTTAGTTTAGTGTTTTCTTTCAACGATTCATGAAGAAGCAACAGATTTAGGTGTATAGTATAGATAGAACCTATCAAATTCCTTGCTTGCATTTGTTACAGTGGTGGCAGTTTTAGCTAGGGCCGGTCATCCTGGATTTTTTATCTACCAACTTCACCACTGACTAAATTCCATATCGTACCTTGAAGTAAACGAAGAATATAACGATGCCGAAGTACACAAGAGCGTGCGGCGCAGAAATAAGGTCAGTCTTCTTATCCAGAACAAAGATAATGGACGCTACCAGAGACGCCTTAGTGTAGCTGAAATAAAGAAAAATAATACCTTTAACATCAAAAATGTTTACAGTGTAGATAAAAAAACAAACAAAAGGAGGATGGATCTTTCATAAAGAAGAGTGGTGTATGGTAAAAAGGAAGAAATTATGAGAAAGCGGCAGCTTTCGACAGGATTGGTCCGTGTCTAAATTTCGATACGCACTTCGCACTGTAAGAAGAGTGTTGAATAGAAATTGATTAAAAATATCGGCGAAGGTAAACATCGAGATACTTGCACCCGCGACCTTCTTGGAAGGTCTTCCGGGTTTGATAACCCAAACTAGATCTTAATATATCGGCTTCGGTTAGTATTGCTCTTAGCTGATCCGTCTCTAACGAGAAAACCATGCCCAGCAATTGATAAATTATTATGCTGCTAGTAACAGGTATTGTAATAGCATAAGAGTCTACTTACAAGCTGGGCTGCATGGTTTCCATGGCAGTTGGTGTCCAAGCACCGCGGATGAGCCTCTCAACCAACTTGGTGAAGCCTGCACCGTTGCCCTTCAGGGTACCTGGAGTTCAACAAAGTATTTTTAATTAATCTAGATATCTATAGCTAGGAAAATACCTGACGACTAAACCTAACTAGGAAAAACCTATATGTCGCGCAAGTCGAAATTTTGATTGTATTCGATTTCGACGATTGAATTCTGTTGGTTTCAGTGATTAGATACACTTGCTTCTGTATCTTTGATCTACACAACTACGCCAAAAACAGTACGATGGAATGACGACTTGTGCTGTGTTGATTCTGCTTACAAACTACCACGTACATATAAGCGTGTAAGTAGTATAAGTTTTTTGCTTCTCCTGAAAACTTGGCAAAATTGACTCACAAAGCGACGGAATTCAAACTTTTAGGGACTACTTTATCAATTTTTTAGGGACAGATAATAAATATCGTGCATAAATACATACCGACAATAATCATGATGACGAAAGCGTTGGGGTACAGTTTGGCGGCGTGGCTGACTCCATCATATACTTTCTTGGCGCGATAAATCTCTTTCATAGCAGATGCTACTACTTTCACGGGTAGAAATTTCGCCACCTTATACCCCACATCAAATGGCGTGTAGAAAACTAGATACCTGGCAAAATAAAGAGAATCGTTAGGTAATAGACTAGAAACAAATCGTTCGAAGGACCACATTCTTTCCAGTTTTGCCTTTTCCGAAGAGAAGATGTCTGGCAGAGTGACGATCTCATGTATGAAGAAAGAATTTACTGTTATTTTTTCATTTGAATACAGAGTGTATCTAGTAACGGATCTTCACTTAGAATCTATTGCTTCGGTAATGGGAAACATTGTGAGGACATTACATGTCTGAGAAGTTGTCTCAACAATGTGTAGAATCTATCACCCCAAACACAATATAGCCTTCGACCAACCCGCACTAGACCAGCAGGACGTTATCTATAGCTAACTTAACTCCCTATCCCCACCTATTCTGAGAGAAGAACTGTGCCCATGAAAGGACATCAAATGTTAAACTACTCATAACATCATCTGTGAATGGTAGGATACCTACCTACTGAATCGCTAAACGTTCAGCCTTGGTCGCCAAATTAATTTTTTTCTTGATTTTCGTAAATTGTTCGGCTATACCTAGATAAAAATATGAATTTCGCGCCCAAGGCTGAACGTTTAGTCGCGCAACGGAAGTCATGATTGTCTTCTCTTTATGTAAGGTATTGAATAGTGTAATAATTACATGACGCTATGGATTATTGCTGCTTTAAAAAGGTAGTTCGAACCAGTGGCTGGTAGACCTAATTATGTCATGACATGATTAGTCGACTTTACTACCAGACGGATATTAGTTTTCCTTGACCTTTTTCCAGCCAACAAGATATAACGTCGCAAAATCATCAACTTGTTTTACAACATTTTTAATATAATAATCTGGTATCATAACAGCTTTTTAAAATAAATACCTACAACATTTTACTGCACTAATCATAGCAATTATCCTAGGTTCAATGCACACAAACCCACCGCCACAGGCACCTACTAGTTTCAAGGCTTTCTATTTCTAAGCCAGTCTAGTTGTCTACCTGAAAAACGGTGCTGTTTCAACTGAACAGAAAAATCTCTTACTGTTATTTGGTAGTGGACCATCTTTATTTATTACTAGCTGACCCGTGCCCAAATCGTTGGACGATATAGCCCATGACACTCACAAATAACGTGGCTTTCTATTGGTGAGAGAATTTTCAATATTGGTTCAGTAGATTCAGAGACTGCCTCGTTAGTCTAGTTGTCCTAAGCACGGCTGCTACGCTCGAGCTAAGTGTTATTGGGTTTTTCTATGAAATTCTCAGTAGCAACTCGGAGTCTGGATTTGTGCCCGGTTAATGGCAATAGGCTCACCCCCTATTACATGGGACCTAATCATACCGGTGAAATGTGATTGTACCTAAATTAGTACACTTCAGCCTAACCATATGGGGAATACGTGCGTGATGGTATATATGCAGATCCAGAGATTACCTCCTACAACCTCACAAACTTTACCGCTTATTATAATAGTTAGTTGATTGTATCGAGTTTCAGTAGAATACTAGTAGTACTCGTAAAAACATAGGTAGATACCATGTGACAGTTCCAATAATAAGTTGTGGTGTGTTCTTGAGCGGCGCCAGCATCGGCTCCCCGAGCAGTCCGTTGACCACCATGCCGCCCGCGAAGATCACCAGCATAGTGGACAGCCAGCATGACAGGGGGTGCTTGCGGGAGAACGCCTGCGCTCCTGCAATGAGATCGTGAGAATTTGTACACTTCTGTCTTCCTGAAATTATAAATACTAGACGGTGTAGATACCTAGATATTTTTTTCGTTGTTATGGGCTAGAATGGACTGGAGAATCAAGATTAGGGTAAAATTAGGCTCTACAATAAGTAGAGTGTGTAGTTTTAGTCAAAACTACACGCTCTACTCGTGGATAGTCTCTCCAAGGTATGAAATGGAACAAAAACTTCAAGTATCTGAATATCGTAGGGCTCTGAATCTCGAAATTAGAATAGATACGTATGCTAAAGTGCCAGAATGGTTTTAAACCAAAAAATATGATATCGGTGTTGTTCTCTTTATCATATTTTTTATTTATGTAATAATACAATTGTATGGCGGGTACGAAAATATGTAATCACGCAGCTCTGATCATAATAGTACTGAGAAAATCCTGGTCTGTTTAGCCTCTCTTTAGCAAGTTTCCGTTGAGCATCACATATAAAAGGTAGTATATTGCAAAGCTTTATTACTCTGACATATATTACCTAATAGCTATTAGTCTATTTTCAGAAAATACAAGACTATTCTCGTTTTTATATGTATGACATTTATGTAACTACCTAAATTACTTACGTATGGTGAGTTGGATTAGCCGACCAAAATTCATGTCTCATGCCAATCGACTACCGTTTGACCTCTGTATAGGAACTAGGGAACTAGGTTCAGTGTAGGTAATAATAACGTTGGCCCTCAATCGAACTAGGCCAGCAATGAGTTCGAGAAGCGGAAAATTCTATTCAATAACTAAGGATCAGTACCTCCTTAGCGAAGTATGTTGATAATTTCTTCATGGTCTGGCAGCAGTGGCGGATTTACAAATTTCCTAACTACAGGCTGTTGTATAGTCAGTTCCTAGATTGTTTTTATAATCCAACTTGGCTCACAAGTGTAATGGTAATAGTAAGGAGTATTTACAGTAATTAGGATACAGCTAATGCGGCTTCTAAGCTCAAGCCTAAGCACTGTTGCACTGCCAGACTAGATTAGGAACATACGGCAGCAGATCAAGCTATGCATTTCTACTTATAGGCTTTCCGTAGGTACAATAAGAGGTAGGCTTATACTGCTTTTTTTTACCCCAACGTGTAGCCGTGTCTACGTACTATAATTTCTAAAATATAATTGAAATAAAACTACTTTTTCGGATTTTATCGCGTTAGGTATATTGATATTAATTAATTCCCGACGTTTCGGATCCTTTAAAAATAATTATTAACTTTATGTGAAGCCAATAATTTTACAGTTTGTTGTAGTAGGATATTTGTTTTGTGGCTACATAGAGTAGCTAAACTAGGTATCTATATCAGTTGTTTTCTTTCAGTTACCCGAGACCTTTTATACGAAACCATCAGAGTAAGATAGTGTACTTCCTATTACATTTGAAAATCTTCATGGATCGTCCGGCGCCGCCAAGGGAATGAGGAAGCAGGGCAAAAATATTTTCATGGAGCTTTACTTTACATCTAAGTATCTATAGATGAACTATGGATATTTATGATCTCTGAAAGGATTTCAAAAATTCTAGCAGGAAGGAAGTTATCTGTGAAGGAAGTCGAAACTGCGAGGCGCTGCTGGTTAATTATAAAACCGTTCTTTTAAATATTGATGTCGTCCGGTCTACATTTTCAGATTCATTTTTTAAATCGGTGTTTAAATAAGTTTTTTATAGCAGGAGTCCGGGGACATTTACGTCGCGGAATTCCGATCTCTATTATAGTTATTATTCAATTACATTTCTTCCCGAGGTAATGTAGGCATAAAAGTAAAATATAATGTATTAGCTATCCGAATCGCGTCTGTCATGACATGGGACAACTGTGTTTTAGTTGGCTTCGATCCAGCAAACGTGTCTACTAGCAGGTTATCCGTACCCACGTGGATTTAAAATGGTTATCCAATTTAGTTGTGACTTCCCGTCTAGATTCTTTAGAAGGATTTCCCTCTATATTCTTTCTTTATTCTAGAGGTTGCCTTATCAATAAGGATCTCCTTACCTCACGATTGGAGTAAGGTGCCATAAACCAGCATCTAATAATAGTAGGTAGTTTAGTTTAACAATTACAATCTATAATATTATGTACTTACTATTTTAAGAACAATAGGCAGTTTGAGTGCTATCAGTGAATGTCATATCTTAGAATTATACAACAGTGTTTCCCAACTGTTTTATTAATCAATACTGACCTTTTTTAGGGTTCCGTAGTTAAATGGCAAAAAATAGAACCCTTATAGATTCGTTATGTCTGTCTGCCTGTCTGTCCGATGGTGTCACAGCCACTTTTTTCCGAAACTTTATGAACTATGCTGTTGAAACTTGGTAAGTAGATGTATTCTGTGAACCGCTTTATGATTTTCACACAAAAATAGAATAAAAAACCAATAAATTTTGGGGGTCCCCATACTTAGAACTGAAACTCAAAATTATTTTTCATCAAACCCATACGTGTGGGGTATCTGTAGATAGGTCTTCAAAAATGATTTTCAGGTTTCTAATATCATTTTTTTCGAAACTGAATAATTTGTTCGAGAGACTCTTCCAAAGTGGTAAAATGTGTGTCCCCACTCCCCCCCCCCCTGTAACTTCTAAAATAAGAGAATGATAAAACTAAAAAAAAATATATGATGTACATTACCATATAAACTTCCACGGAAAATTGGTTTGAACGAGATCTAGTAAGTAGTTTTTTTTTAATACGTCATAAATCGTAATGGTACGGAACCCTCCGTGCGCGAGTCTGACTCGCACTTGACGGGTTTTTTTAGTAATAGTTGGCCTTATTTTGTTCGTTTTTGAGTATCTTTAGGTGAGAATTATAGAGCCCTGATTCTAAGTAATGTGTCTGTGCTTGTGAGAGAACCCTGTGACCTCTAGTTAGGAGGATAGGTAGATACAACCAATTCTAACTATATTGGACATGAGTCATGACTAGGGTTGCCATCTCTTAAATCAGGTAAACAGGACAAGAAGCACGAAAACCCCGGATTTGTGAGCTTGGAACCCGGACATGTAGACAGTGTTTTCTTAAAGTTATTCAATAAAATATTTTTCAGTTATAATCTTCCGGCAACGACCGATGACTTGACAGCTTTTAAACCCGGACCACAAATGAAACCCCGCCCGGAAGCTCCCCGGACGCCCTCCAAACTAGGACAAATCCGGGGAAACCCGGACGGATACAACAACGGCGGAGGC
Organism: Subacronicta megacephala; assembly: GCA_958496365.1. Lineage (NCBI taxonomy): Eukaryota > Metazoa > Arthropoda > Insecta > Lepidoptera > Noctuidae > Subacronicta > Subacronicta megacephala. The sequence goes on along the minus strand of OY292530.1, from coordinate 4,515,215 downwards.
AACCCTAGTCATGACCGACAGTGATTCGTAAACGCCAGTCCGACTCACACGCAACAGATCGTCAACCATTTTTCTTACCATTTTTCAGCATGTTGGCTGGGGGCTTAATTTTAGGTCACGTTAGAGCCTTTGGAGATTTGGAGACTCATTCTAATGTTTCTATTTAAAAGTCGTTTTGGTATCTATTATACCTACTACTTGTACTCGTATTTGTTTGGGAAAAATATTTGGTTCGTTAAAATTTATCCAGAATGCATGCCTGAATAAACTTTGTGATAATATTTTAGTTTAAATTACAATTTATGGCGCATGGAACTATCAGATTGTTGGTGACGCATATATGTATAGGTAGGTACATTGTGGAAATAAATCTGTAATTTCGACACTAACTAATGTGGCTCGTTGGTCTAGGGGTATGATTCTCGCTTCGGGTGCGAGAGGTCCCGGGTTCAAATCCCGGACGAGCCCATAACAATTCTCTTTTAGATCAAGAAATAATTTTATGGTGCGAAAAGATTAATTATTTATAATACTTAGATAAAAGATTAAGAATATATTTTTCTTTATTTAGTTTAGCGCCATCTTTTAATTTTATTTACACAACATAAGGAACGCTAGTTTTCAGTATTTTCTACCCTTTGTATTTCAACAAACATGACAAGAAGCCAACTTTCAGGTTCTTATCAGTCTTACCTAACCTTACTATCAATAATTTATTAAATTACCTACATACAGCTACCTACTTGAAGTTACCAAATTGAATTTTTTTAATCATACACGAATTAGGACGTGAACCTGTGAAGTCCACGTCAGTGATATTGATAAGATCTTGCGATTATACAAACGATAAAAATATGTTATAATAACAGGCTAGCAGTATTTATTTACCTAATTATACATTCACCAAAGAGATTTAATAGTAGTAGTAATGTATTAAATGTCTTTGACATTCTAAATGTCTTTGACATTCACATTTTTCATATACCTAATAATGTCTTTATTTTTTGTGGATGGTTTTATTATTGGGTTCAGTTAACACGAGATGTTATTGGAGCTCTTTGGTGTGGTGATGCTGCGGGAACGATCTATTTTTAACCGCGTTTAGGTGCCTTTTATTTTAGTACATTCCATTCAAATTACGTTTAGACTACAATTTGATTAAAGGATGCATGAGTGCGGTAATAAAACGCAGTGTTTTGGCGGGATTCATTTAAAAATACATCAAATACCACTTACCGGACCCTAAATCCTCTCTGACTGCAAGAGCGCATAATAGAGAGTGCGCTATGTCGAAATATGGGTACATTTTTAGTTTAATGACCTGGTTCGCCAGGTCTAAGAATGCTTCGGGATCCATGGTGATAGATTTTGTTGTATTCCACAATTTTACAGTCAATTATTTGCACAACTAAACACCGACAATAGCGTGACACGATGACGCGCGTCCGCGACTAACCGCGGGCGAAGTAGCCGCGAGACTGGGATACGAACAGCTCGCTCTCACTGTTATGTACAAAGAATGCCTTTTTCTATTATTTTGGTCCGAAGCAACAAATATCTTGTTTTGCTTCCGGGGATAATGGTGAGCGACAGGTTGCTTGGTTAGAAACAACTGTCAAATATTTTTACATTTTATGACAATCTTTTCAAAGCAGTAATGATACAGTATTTTTAGCTACATTCTACACGTTTCCGTAGTGTAGCGGTTATCACGTGTGCTTCACACGCACAAGGTCCCCGGTTCGATCCCGGGCGGAAACAGTACCTATTTTGTTTTTTTTTTAGTTTGTTCATTTTATTACGTACATGATGGTTTGCATCCGTGTAGGATTTCTTATATATTTTTGCATAAAGTAGTCAGAAAGCACTTTTATGTCTGCCAGATTTTTTCTTATTACACAATTTTACCTTGAACTATTTGAAAACTATTTTATATAAAATAGACGTTGCAACACATTGCTAGCTAGTTGACGAATGAAGCAATGCTGTTTGACATAGAAATTATCCGTAACACTGCAATTTTCATAGAAATAACTCATAGAAATCAGTTCGTTAACTTGTGGGGGGTACTTTTACCTTATAGAACTGTATTCTCAAAGCTATTACGAATATTGTAGTCCTTTTCGCTTCGGTTCTGTTCAACTATGGGCTGATAACAAGGTCAATAGATTAAAACCAAGAAAAATATTTTTCAAGATATATTCGTAACAATAATTTCATAAGTTACAACGTATCAAACTTTATAAAAAAATATAAGTCTGTGTATAATTTAGGAAACGAAAAACATTTTAGTAATAAAATAATAGTTGTTACAATTTCATCAGTCTTTTATAATATTTGATCTGTACACAGCCAAATCTTTGGATATATTAAATAATAAATAAATTTATTGAAATAATTTCTACAGAGTATTCTTATTAAAGTAATAATAATTGCACTTGTTAAGGAACATTATTTATGTGCCTAATAAAGGAATTTGTTGTTAATTTACAAGCTCATTAAATACGAGTACATATTATGGAAGAGCACATTATGTAAAAAGTTATGTACAAAAGTAAAAAAAAATCCTTTGATTGATTGATAAATTTATCTTATCTTACGACTAATATTTTAAGGAATGTTTATAATTATGAACTTTTTATCATTTACATTCACAGTATATGTAGGTAGTTGATAGGAAGAGATATGTAAGTGCCAAATTTGAAATATTTGCTTATAATTTTTATATCCTTAGATTAGCTTCACTCTTAACCTATATAAAAATGGTAATAAGTAGTACAAAATAAAAAATGATTATGAAACGAACTCTAAGTTAATTGCCCAAACGTGGTCAACGCAACTGATAGTCCATTTCAGTACATATTAATCCTTAGTACAGCAATGCTTGCGTAGGTAAGCACTTATAGTACGATTAAATGTTTTACGTGATATCTACGTACGTATTTACGTGTTATTTTTTTTAGAACAATATTTACCTACCTGGGGAAACAGTAATGGTTTTGTGAACCATTTAAAACAGTAACTTAGACATTAAGAGACCCCGTAGAGTGCTGACATTTTAGCGCCCGAAAGTTTTATCGTTAACATTATAATTATACCAATGAATCATAACTAGCTGTGTCCCGCGGTTTCACCGCCGTTTCTGTTTCATTTTCTCATCATAGCGTGATGTTAAATAGCCATAAGTTACTCACACCATCAGATATCTTCAAGCGAAAGTCTCGTCAAAATCAGTCCAGCTGTTTCTGAGATTATCCGGAACAGACAACTTTATTTTTTTTTACTTTAATCATGCTTTTAGTAAAAGCTGTTATTTCGCCAATACATATTAAAGAAACAGTAATATTAGCATAGTTTTCAGTTTTTAGTAAGTCTATCTATGGAATTAATATGAATACAGTAGGTAAATTAGGGCAGAAAGTTTAACGAAAACGTATACATAGTATCGGTATGATAGAACAGTGATTGAATGTTTCTATATTGCACCAGGAGAGTGTAACAACATACGTAAACTGTCTAAATCTAGGTAATAATATATTTAAATAGACATACATACCTCTTAAAACATATGAAATACATATTATAATATATTCCCTAGTAGTGAAACACTGGTAATCATATTAAAACGGAACCATTTAAGAGATTCAAGAAGTACATAATTAAAAATTACGTTCACAACGTATCTTAATGAATGGTACATAGGTATATGCATCATAATACATTTCCATTATAGACTGACCTCATATTGTTCAAGCTTTCCGTACAATGTGAGGTCAGGTTATATTGGAACTTTTAGTATAGTATACGTCCCGCATATTGATTCTCAGGATGATATCTATGACTGGGATAAAAGACATGCTTATAAATATCATACAAATTGCACTTATCAACGATATCCACCTTACCAGTCTTAGACATTGTATAAAGGCCTATTTACATTGTAATAATTTAAAACTGAAATGTTGGTTACAAATAATGGTAACACTGACGAAAGAAACAGTTTAAATACACTTGCTTGCTATATCTATTTTATTAACTCTCTGTATGAGACTGATTCTAGATAATTACGCGAATTTTAGATATTGAAATAAAACTACTTTTTACGCATTTTATTGCATTAAATTGACATTATTTGAACCCGACGTTTCGGATCTGTTACAGTATCTATGATCACGATCAGTCTACACGCATAAAATGTAGTTTTATTTCAAATAGAAAAATTTAGGGTCCCCTTACACACCTTTTTGGAGCCCAGTTAGGTTCCGTCAAGATGTTTTCTTTGATATCATGCTGTCCTGATATTTGTATGACATTATAATTATCTGCTGCATAATTATATAGACGTGGACAGACGTTATTAAGACATAAGAAATAACACACTGTAATGTACTTATAATTACAAACTGCACGGCAGTGTCCAAGGACGTTGCGAGAGTAACTGAAAAAAACAATTATTGAGAATTTATTCAAAATGAAATTCAAATTGTTACTCGTGGTTATTGGAACTTCTTACATTGACTTAGCTAGGGATGTTTCCTATTATTCAAGTTAAGGTCCTATCCCAAACTCATGACCGTGGGTAAGGCAAATTAAGTTTTTAGTAGATATGAGTCTGACATCCCCTCATCATCATCATCATCCACCCATCCACATCCATAGGAGACCACCCATAGATGGATTTTTTCTTAATTAATCGTCCTGCTCGAATAAAGTAATTAAATGTGATATCTATCTTCTTATAATATAAAAATAAATTGCCTTGCGTAAGACTTAAAAATTGAATTTTGATGAAATTTTTGCTTTCGTTTTTTTGAGTGGGTGGTTTAGATTCACGATTGGCCCAAGTAGATGGCGCAGTCTATCATCCGGACACCACAGTCTCTAGTTACAATTATTTTTTCAACTCTGCCCAATTCTTTGAGGTGCCTAGAGGTTTTAAGTGGAGTCTAGGGCACTAGCATATGTTTTTAAAGGCCCCCCGAGCTCCGCTTATGTCTTTCTACTAGATTCGAAGTAGGCCTGGAGGACCGGTTAATCAAATAGTCACTCTTAGTGGCTATTTTAATACATCCCTTATAGGATTAAGATATTTTAGAAAAAGAGAAACGTTGAGATTTAACCAATAAGGAAGTTACATTTGCCTACCTTCTTTTTCTCTTTATATTGTGTTGTTTTTTCCAGCGTGCATGTCCGAGTTTCGCCTATCTTTCTGCTTCATGTTTGTACCTGAGAAAAACAAACTCTTTACAAATAGATCGTATATGTATAGTAAGTATAAGAAACTTGAGGAGTGCCAGGCAATATGAATATCAAAGCATAATGCATATACAGCCAAGAAAGTAATTAGAATTTCTGTATTGCCACACAGATCTTGCAAGCGAATTCGGTCCTTATAATATTTATGATTATGCGAAAATGTTATTTAATTGTATGATCATAAAACAATTTCTTGCTGAACTCTCAGAAAATAATATAACATTCTTAGTCTCAATCAGCATAAAATTGCAATAATGCACTATTATGTTTTGTGGACATCCATTCAGTTATGAAAAACGTATATAAGCTTGTAATGTGTTTACTCCTATTACTAAAGGTCAGCGTAATATCTTCCTTAGCTAATTCAAATAGAGTTTAAAATAGATAAGCAAGCAGCAAGCATCATCTGCTCTGAATAATTGGTTTCATAAACGTTTTCTTTGTAAACTAACACTGGTTTTTTATAACATCATTCAATAGTTATAGTATTCTTTTAAGAATGTAGATTAGATCAATTTCAAGAAATGGGAATGCATAATGCTGACCTAAGAGGTGTCTTAAATATTAAGATATTTTTTTCAAGAAACCAACTTAATTTGAATTTGGGGACCTAAGCGAGCGCCTTGTCATCCAAGACCTCACTGGAGCAAAAAAAAAAAGAATAAGTAGTCATACAATAAGTAAGTATTTAGAAAACAATATCTAGAAAGTCTAAAAAGTACCGACTACTCGCAGATTGGTTATGGTTGTATAGCCATGTATTTACCGCTAAACGACAAATACAGAGTCGCGAGCAGCCGTCATAAAAACGGCAACAAATGGCTTTTTTAACTTCTTATTGTTTTCAATCGGCGACCGCATCGAGACAATAATTATGACAGAACATTACGTTTGCATTTTCAATTTCACGATAAGGATAAATTTTAGACAACGTTGCATATTGCAATTTCTAACCTTGTAGCATTTTAACCTATCTAAACTTACAGTTCAGTATTTATTTTTATAGTCGTGACTCGTGAGATCATATTTTTTTTTCACTAGATTTTTTTTATCTTTGTAAATATTATGCGTAATATACTAAATAATTGAAATGCTTTTTAATGTAAAAAGGTCTTAGCAGCATTTGTTAACTTTTTCCCGCTTGTGAATTATCCGAGTTTTTAGAAAAGCTCTCTCCAGAATCCAAAATTCTCTCTGACATAACTATCTACAGGTTATGAAATATTATTATTATCAAGAAATTATTATCTTTGTATTTTTAAGCATTTTTCATGCAAAGATTAAGTTATTTTCGTGAAGGAAATCCTGCCCGTTGTCGTATTTTTCCTTCACTTAAATAACTTAAGTAATGAGTAGTTCAGGTGAGTCATTAGATGGACTCGCAGCGAAATATCGTACTTGATTTCAAATACGTTGCAATTAGAAATAAGTATATCTACCGGCGCAATGGTAACTTGTTCAATTTGAACTTTACCGGTACTGTATATATTTGTAGTCACTACTGGAAAAATACTAAGCGTGCTTGCGATAATGCATGCAAAAGAATCCAAGAAACATTCGAGTAAATTTTATAATCTTCGATACGTCGACACAATACTATAAGACTTGCCTATTAAATTGATATTTAACCCGTCAATGCATACAGTTTCCTCATGAGGACATAACAATAGATTTTGCATTGTGTCTACAATATGCCGCTTGACAAGTTAAGAAAATAGAATATATTATAATATGTGAGATAGTTGTGTGCATATTACGAGTGCGCGTGAATTATATGAATTTGAATTTTATTCCAATGTCCTTATGAGTCACACGACACGCAATCGTGAATTGGAACAAACCAACCGAGTAGATACAGAAAACTTAATGTGACATTTAATAAATAAATATCAAAATGCAAAGCAGTTTGAAAAGATATTTATAAAGCAAGGTCGTAACATGGTTTATCGCAAAATTCCAGTTAAATGATGACTTTGAAATTTAAAGTTTTAATCAATGCAACGTTAATGATTTTTACGGATCACTGGCACTATTACAAAAACATTTTAATAATAATCATGGCGCTGATAAGAGAAATAAATGTGAATAGCAGGCACCTAGAGTTTGTAGTAACAGTAATATTCATCTGTCAGACACGATATACAGACATACATTCAGTCAAGAAAGTATTGGGAATAGATGATTTGGTTATGGTTCCAAATTCCAGATTTGTGTAAGAAAATTCTTGGATTTTGTACCACGATAATGCGCCTTCACACAAGGCCATCATTGTGAACGAATTTTTGTCCAAACACTCAACAAATACCAACCAGCAACCACCATATTCACCAGATATGGCTCCAGCCGACTTCATTTTTTTTCCTAAACTCAAATTACCACTTCGTGGCACCCGTTTTCAATCGGTAGAAGACATAAAGGAGAATTCGCGGCGAGAACTGAACTCAATTCCGGAAACAACGTTTAAAAAATGTTTTGTAGATTGGATTATTCGTTGGCGTAAGTCTATCGTTTCAGAAGGAGCATACTTTTTTTTTAAGAAGAGCTTATTAGCAATGTGGGTCACACATTACTAGTATTCTTGTTAACCCCTCGTGCTAAGCTTGTGTTACGAGTGGGTTCACGTCGGTAGTGCAATGGGTGGGGTTCGAACCGGCAACCACATGATCGCAAGTCCGATGCCCTAGCCATTAGGCTACCGACGCTTTTTTAATAACTTTGAACGTGATAAAATAAATTTGGATGAATAACAAACATTTTGTGTATTATTGATCTTTTCCCGGTACTTTCTTGACAGAGTAGTATGAATTGTCCTTTTTCAACAAACAAAAATGAATAAAGTGAAAATCAAGACTGCCTCTAGTCCGAATTTTATTCGAGTGATTGGTAACGCAACTCCTACAAAGGGGTTCTTTTTTATTAATATTCTCTTAACAGCTCGGAGCTTGGATTTGTGCCCGGTCAATAGCAATAGCCGAATACAGGCGTGATGGTATGTTTATGATAACCAAGCAGATAAGTAAAATAGTTACAGCTATTTAGCTAGGAGCTACATTCATCCAAAACTTTATATTTTGCACACAGTTGTGAAAATAATGTGAAATTCCAGTAATATCATGAATCAAGTCAAGCAAAATCCTTTCATAAAATGATCAGAATACCTTTCTTTTTGCTGGGCACACTCTTACCCGTTCGCCCATTCACTGAAAAACAAACAAAAAAGGTCGATCAACACTCCTACGTACCAAGTATAGCACGCTTGTGCTTAGAAAATTTCTTTTTCATTTTATTAGACCAAATCTTTAATTTCGTACCGATTTTCTGTTCATTATTTGGCGTTCGCGGGATCTTTGATGGCGCCATCTCAAATTGTATGAATTTTTGTGTTGCTTCCTTGAGCGAGAGCACCTCTTGTATAGGAATTTCGGCCTCTGGTCTGATTTCGATATTTTCGGGGGTTGAGCACGGCGCTTCGGACATGTTGGGTGAAAATGGCGACTCTGTTTGGCCGTTAGGTGAAACTGGCGACTCTGTTTGGCCGTTAGGTGAAACTGGCGACTCTGTTTGGCCGTTAGGTGAAACTGGCGACTCTGTTTGGCCGTTACGTGAAATTGGCGACTCTGGTTGGCCGTTTTCTTCTGTTGCCCCGTTTGGTATATTGTTGTGGCACACCGTGTCTTGGTCTGATTCCGTAGTGAATTCCGATCTGTCGCTTTTTGGACTTGTCACGTTGGTCAACTGCGATAAACAAAAAGAGTTCTTGTGACTTGGACAAAAGATTGATTTTGGTCTCAATAAGCTAGTTGACTGATTATTTCTTAAGGCCCCGTAAAATTTACCATACATAGAGCCGAACCACAAAAACAAAATTAAAATCGGTTCAAAAGTAAGGAAGTTATGAGCATTTAAATTTAATCTTCGATTTTTTTGGTGCGGACATACCGGTTTCCTCACGATGTTTTCCTTCACCATTTTGGGAGCAGTGGTCATGAAATAATTTACATAAAGTGAAACGCCTGTCTCAGTTCGAAACATACGACTTACAACTCGTAAGCCGCGGCCGTTACCACCACCACTCTCTTCTACGCAATACCCACCATTTATCGAATTATGATGGGACTTTGGTGCTGTTTAATGCCCGGGAAGGTCTCTGACAAACAACAGTCCAACATATAGGCAAAGTATTTTTTTTAACTGTGCCTACTGCCCACCTGTGTATACTGCCTCATTAGTCTAGTAGTCCTAAGTGCGACTGCTACGCTAGAGATCCTGAGTTCGATCCCCAGGTCCAGCAAAGTGTTAGGTATTGGGTTTTTCTATGAAGTTCTCAGTAACAGTTCTGAGTCTGGATTTGTGCCCGGTTAATGGCAATAGGCTAGCCCCCTATTACATGGGACCTAAACATACCGGCGAAATGTGGGTGTATATTAGTACACCTCTGCCTAAGTCTTCAGGGGATACAGACGTGATGGTATGTATGTATTTTTTTAATAATAGTCTCTACCGTAAAACTGGTATCTTCATCGGTATCAGCATCTAGATCCACCATCATCTTCTCAATCAGCCTCTCCATGGTAGTTTCACTCGCGGATACCACTGGACTAGTTTGATCGCGGTCCCGTTTACTTCGCTTCACGACCTGAAAACAATTAACAAATATAAAACCATATATTTGAACCTGACTGTCTCGTTAGTCTAGTGGCCCCAAGTGCGACTGCTACGCTAGAGGTCCTATTTTCAGGTTGAGCAGTGTTATTGAGTTTTTCTATGAAATTCTCTATAGCAGCTCGGAGTCTGGATTTGTGCCCCGTTAATGGCAGTAGTGTATATGGTATAAACATCACCGAAGTGTGGCCGTGGGTGTACATTAGTACGCCTCTGCCTAACCCTTCGGGGAGTATTCCCCTACATAACATACCATAACATATCACGCTCATACAGGCGTGATGGTATGCTATATATAATTATGTTATGCAAGTTAAACTAATACTTACTAATACTTCGTCGTTATTACTGATGCGCGTGGTGTTATTGTTTCCGTACTGGGGCGAGTTCCGACGAAAGCACATGGTGAACTCGAACAGCGAGTGCAGCGCGTTGGACCAGGACTCACGCGGCTGTACCCCGCCCGTGCGCGCGCGCATCATGCGGTTACCCTGGTACTTGAGCGTGCGCAGATACCGGCGCTTGCTTTGTATGTACATCACCTGGGAGATGTGTTAAAAAAATTAAAGTAAACAAAGATATGAATTTTCTAATTAAAGAAAATTTCTAGTGAAAGAAAAAATCGATCTCAGTGTTTGAACCTGCGTCTCTCTGGTTAAGTACACCAGACGCTTTTGCCAACTAAGCTACCGATACCACTGCCTGTGATGTCGAATTTCTCTTCCACATTTTACGCCTTCAGGCGACGTCAGCACCATCTATTGAAGACATTACTATGTTTTTCATAAAGTAAATTACGATAGAAACGAAATAAAATGAAGCGGCGGTAGCCGAAAGGCTAGGGCGTCGGACTTGCGATCTTGTGGTAGCCGGTTCTAACCCCACCCATTACACTACCGACGCGAACCCACTCGTAACACAAGCATATAGCTTAGCAAGAGAGGTGACAAGAATACTAGTACTGTGTGACTCACATTGCTAGTAAGATAATTTAAAAAAAAAAAGTTTTCAAGGCCTTTTAATTTTCAAGTCAGTCTTTGCAACATGAACTATACTCACAACTGAGTACTTTGGCTCAAAAATCGTAATCGTGGCAGATAGTAGTACTATAAATAGAGGATTCTGCTCAAAATTGATAATTTATACATCAATACTATACTTAATAGGGGGCGGTAAGTTTCCGATCGGCTGCTAGCTTTCTTCTCTACTTTTCTTACTTCTCTCTAAGTATACGATAGGGCCTGCCTATTCATCGAACTTTTTTATAGTGCCAATTATTCCCAGTTCAACCAGGATCATATTAATCAATCAATATTTCACAACCAGGCCAGTTGCATAGATGTCGACATCACTGCGACATTTATTTAATTTCACGTTTATTTGCAGAAAAGGTACACAAGAAATAATGGAAAGTTCCATTCTATATAAACTAAAATTAACGAATAAACTTTCCATTTATAAAACTCGTTACGGTACTGAATGTCAAACTCGACTGCCACCTAAGTACACTAATGGCGAAAATGCTTAATAAATTCCTTCATACCACATCAGCGGACCTCAGCGGTGGTTTCCCCATGACGAGGTTGAGCAGTGATATAGACTCCCGTGTAATCCTCAGGGCAACTATCAGCATCAAGAAGAAGACCCACGGCAGTGGCCGCACCAACTCCGGCTGAGGACGCTCATCTTGGTCCACTGGAAATGCACACTTGAGCTTGATAACCGGAACTTTTTCCTTAGAAGATATTCTTTGTAAATTCATTACGAGCTTAGTGGTCACAACGCGCCTCCTAAACGTGAACCTGTGAATTTCTGTGATCTGGGAACCTAGCTGGGATTCAAGGTCAATCAAATTATAATTGGGGTTTCCTAGGAATTTCTTCAAAGGTTCGGATTTGTGCCCAATGATAAGCCTCGCCACTATTACTTACATGAGACTTAAACACATACCGGCGGCTTTTGCGTGTACTTTAGTACAACTCTAGCAAAAATAACAGCAAAGAAAATAATCATAACTTTTAACATTGAGCAAATACCTATTTATTTAAAATAATACATACCTAAGTCACACTATATTCTAAAGAATCTACGAACAATATTAGGCACACGATTTACAAACTCAGATAAAGTAAAATATAGCATCATTTAAACAAAACATCTTATACAGACATAACTAATGCCTGATAACATTATCAAGTAGGTACAAAAAAGCGAATTGATTCATTCGATCTATTAGAAATCTGTTACTTTAATCCTATAGATATGTATTTTATCTATAATATAAATAGACATGTAATGTGATCTGTTGCTTCTCTGATTTTTTATCTTTTACGCTTCAACTGAACCAAAGTCTACCACAGATGTTGGGTTGCAGTTAGAGATCGGTTTATGCCGAGACATTTTAGGCAATAAAATATTATATCTAGTTACAGCACAGAATAACTAATAGTACTACGTAAACACAGGCCACTCTCCGCCCCTCCTTAAGTTCGATACTTGACTGCCCCCGCACTTCGTAGTAGAGTTTGTGGGTACCTCAACGAGACCTTTGTGTACAAACGCCATATGTAGTTGTAGTAATTATGGAAATCGGAGCCTTTCTAAGGAATGGCCGTGGTGTAATTTCGCTTTCAGGAATAGTGTAGATTGATAAGAGTAATGCTGCGGATGGTCTTGTCAAGCTTTCGACATTTTCTATTGATTTCCCAGGAATCTATACGGTAAGGTACTATAGTTTGGAGTTATAGTTTAGATTTAACCCATCAAGCGCCGTATTGTAGACACAATGAAAAATCTATTGTTTTACCCTTATGAGACCACTACATGCGTGAGTGAATTAAACAGTGGTAGATCCAGGAGAAAAGGATAGTAGGATATTATGCAGTTGAATTTAAGATTTGCTTGGGGGCAAAGGGGGAAAGTGGGGGCTCAGGGGCTTGAGCCCCTTACCACCCTGCCTCCTATGCTGGGATTAAAAATATGTGTATTAAAAATATTCAGAAGCGCACGACTGCGTCCGCGGTTCCATCCCTCAATGTTTTTAATGCCTAATTTACTACCGAAGTCAGATCTTGCTGTTGAATGTATAGAATGGTTAAAATAACTTACGTGGCGGCGGCACGGCCCATCTTGCACACTTCTCCACCACCCATAGCGTGCGGTCGAGGTGCCTCAGGGCAGACTGCCCTAGCCGGTAACTCGCCGCATGCTCTGCGATACTCTGAAAAACCTCCTTAGCCAGAGAGACCAGCTCCATAATATCTGAAACAGTATTTTTTAAGGATTTAGTAATTTAATACGATGAGGACTTCCAACGAAGCCGTCCAGATTGCTTGCGGTACATGAATCCCAGTATTCAAAGATTTTCAAAGAAGAGTTTTTTAATTTGCTTCTCATACGGAATGGGAAATGGAGTAGAGACAGGGCGTATCGGACTATCGGTGTTCATCTTACTACGTTTTGGCTCCGGGACCCAGCAGAATAGTATGAACTACTTTGATGTGAGAGGGTGTTGGACAGCGCAGTTAAAGGCTGGCTTATTCTGCCAGCACATGGAGCCAAAAATAATATCTCTATCTACTCCCCCGTTCAAATTCCAATACCAAGTAAAAGAGTACCTATTCAAAGGAGATATGTTGTGGAGATGTAAACAGCATGTTGGTACATAAATATAGAAAATATAGTGCTCGCGTATTAACTGGCCAATATGTTAACATCTATGATGGTAAAGTTTATCATCAGCTTCTAATTAATTTGGAATAACTAATTAGAGCAATTAAAACAGTCGCATCAAGTCACGAGAAACTTTTTTCTGATAAACTTATCGTTAAAATGGATATTACATGGAGTTATTATTTATAACATTTATGGCGTAGTTATTATTTTCAGCATGCATAAACGAAGCTTTCCTTTTGATTATTTTTAATAATGAATTAGGTAGATATTTATTTTCTTAATATCGAATATTCTGGATAACTGGGAGAGGAAATTATTTGAGTATTATATTTTTTTTTTAGATTTTGAACAGGTTTAAAGTGCCCTTGAAATGAAAATACGTAAATCATTATATTTTTGGAACCCACATGGTTCCCAAAAATATTATAGCAGGAAAACTAGGCTTCACCATCACATAACAAAACAAACACAAAATTATAATTAAGATTAAATCTATGTTAATTAAAATTACCTTAACAATATCCACGAAACAAAAGCAAATAGCAGGATGTGACACTAAACTATGTTATATAAATCATTCACAACGCACGTGTGTGCAAATACAATTATAAAAGTACACCGTTATCTTTTTAAATTTTAACAAAGCACGGGTAATGAGTGCAGGAGCCTGAGTGAATACATCATTTTGACATCTTTATACCTTATAGATAATGAGACGCAGGGGCCGTAGGTCAGTGCAATCATAGACAGATACCGTGAGGCCACTGAAACAAATATCCAATACCTATATCTAATTGCTAGTGATTTTCAATGACTTTGCTCACATCAATTTGTGATTAACATTTGGCGATCGTCAATTTGGCCGTTTTATTAAATTTTGTTTTCAAATGATTTAATACTTTTTGTAAACATATTTTACCATCACGCCTGTCTTTCCTGGAGGAGTAGGCAGTAATTCTATAGGCTTCAGAGGTTCCACAGTTCGTTAATTTATCTGATACAAAAATTTAGTTTTTAAATTATTTGCATTTCCTGAAGGGTTAGGCAGAAGTTTCAGAGGTTTCACCGTTGGTTGGTATGTTTCGCGCCCATCTAACAGGAGGCGAGCCAATGGGCAAATATGGAAACTTGGAGCTGTTACTGAGAATTTCAAAGAAAAACCCGATAACAGTTTGCTCTACCAGGGAATCAAACCAACCTCTAACGTAGCGGTAGGTAGGTAAATAATGGAATGCGAAAATTATTTTTAACAAGGAGTTAATAATGGAATGCGCTATAATGACTTATATTTATAAACTACTACAGATTTAAATAGGTATGTTATAAAGTTCGAAGTCGTTAAATTTTGTGCAGTTTGTTCTTTCGTTCTTTGGCATATAGATACTATATTCAACATACATCAACCTTTCCCATTTTAGTAACAATTAATATAAAATGAACTAAAATACTTTTTGCTTATCACATCAGGACAATAAATCAATACTGTTTCTGTTATAATTATGATACTTTCATAAATAATTCATTAATAATGTTGCAGTGTTTTGAAGTTATAATTAACTTTAAGCAAATTAAAACTCACTCCAAATGATTACTGTGTTGTATATTGGGAGCCATGCAAACATATAGGAGACATTAATTTAGTTCTTTAGAAAAGAAACAAAAGAGTTATGTGCAAACTAAAACCATAATAAATATAACATACCCTCATGCCTATATTCCCCTAAGTGTGTACTTACGAACTTAGGGTGTAACTGACATACACCCTTAGTTCACCAGTCTGTTTTCGCTAATTATTATTTTGAAGTTACAATTGCAAATTACACCGCTACAATTTTATTTGAATCACAAAAAAATGCATTGAGAATACCTCTTTTTTTGAAGTCTTTTACAATATGGTCCATTGTGCATGCGTGAGGGTGCTTTCGTGCGTAATAAACCAACCAATATACTAATCACCAATGACAAAAATTATATATCTGAAGCGGCGGTAGCCTAATGGCTAGAGCGTCGGACTTGCGATCAAGTGGTTGCCGGTTCGAAACTCACCCATTGCACTACCGACATGAACCCACTCGTAATACAAGCATTTAGCTTAGTACGAGGGGTTAACAGGATTACTAGTAATGTGCGACCGACATGTATAATGTATAATACCGAAATGCTAGTAAGCTTTTTTTTTTTTTTTTAAAAAGAATGTTATATTTCAGTATTATAATAAATTATTAATGATAGTAAGATATTTACAACTCATCAACAATAATGTTTTACATCTATGTATTTCTGTCAGGTACAGCTAATTATATTTTTCATTAACCCATCAAGTGCCATATTGTAGACAAAATGCAATATCTTTTTTTTCCCTCATGAGGCAACTACACGCATCAGTGTATTAATACTTATTATTTTTTTAGTAGCCCAGTAGTATTGATCCAGAATTATTTAGATCATAATTGCAATATTAAAAGCTTCCCATAATGACACTGTATGATCTGGCTTTCTGTCAACTGCTCCAGAAGACGGATAATGTTAACTAGCACAGTCAGGATAAAAAATATATCTTCTATTTCACAGGTTGGTAGAATACTGTATTCAGCTCTGAATACTCAATGCAAATATGTGTTGTGTGCATCAATTAATAACTTTGAAAAGTTACTTTAATTCTACTAATTTTATTTCCAAAAAACTATTTCATAAATTTGACATTTTCAAATATAAATTCAAAACTCAGATTATTTAGTGTTATAATACTGTGGCTATTTTACCAAGTATATTTCTCTGTGCAGCATCTTAAAACAGGTACAGAAGTACCTACTTGGCTATCCCATTTCAAAACCAAACACAGTAAAGAAAAGCAGTTTTTAAATTGTTTTAGAAACCTAAAATAGGTTAGCAAGATTTTTGTGGGTAATGGAGCAGACAGTTCAGTATGTATCATGAAGTGTTATCTCATAACAGCGTGATTATAAACTGAAGTGTTTGCATAAAAATATTCATACGAAAGTCCTAAAATATATTGTGGCTACCTAGATTTATATTCGGTACCTGTTTCCAGTCTTTCAGATACAACTACTTTGACAGCTATTGATAAAATTATAGCAAGCTATTTATTATAGACGCATAAAAAAATAGGCATTTTAATAATAATAACAACAGTGGCAAACCCGATTAGGCGATTTAATTGTCCATACAGAGTAGACATTGTTCCACAATTTCCCGTACTTATTGCTTTAGAATTTAGGTAATAGTTCATACATATCAATAAACCGAAGCCGAACGAAAGCCGGAGATAAAATACTCTGATTGACTGTTCGAAGCTATTGACTTCCACATTCTTTCATGAACTAACTAAGATCAAGGCTTTGAGTATATTTACCTACCGAACCACAAACGTACCTGATACGATTTCTATTCGCTGCCGGGATTTTATTTGTACTTCACAAATTGAATTGACGATTTACATGGATGGATTTGATTTTTTGTAATATTAAAGTTTGAAGTTTGAGCTTGAAGTTTAGTGCTGTCACTTAATTGTCAAACGTCAAATCAAGTCAAGTCAATTTTTAAATATTTTTGACAAGTCTAGAGGTGTGAGCAAACAGTAGTGTAAGTATGACTATGCCGCGTATATTCGTTTTAGATTAAGATTCCATCGGTTCACAAAAAATTGACTAATACCCAGTAATAGAATATAGTATCGTAATATTAAATTGATAAAAAAAAGTATGGCCCTATATGCCAAGGTAACAATTAACAGAGTCAGGATTACATCAGGGCACACACACAGACACACAATAATTACACGAAATGATCGGACAGAGATTCAACCTCACTATCGCAATGACTAGCGGATTAGTGTCTGACGTAGCGATGGGCGATTATTACTAAAAACTTTCGAATTATTCGATAGGGCAATGTATTGGAATGCATTTGAATAATTACTAATTTCATTCGATAGTCCGTCGATTGTAGTCAAGCCCGATAACATGCTGCGTACGAATACTACGAATCGATAGTCCAATAGTAGTATATCGCGCGTGTATTAAATGGACCGAATGAATCGAAGGCGTCCTCGATTGTTATTCGATAAAACTAGTAATACTAATAAACTAGTATTCGACGTCGAAAATGAAACGCAACTATTAGTAATTTAGTATAACGTCCATTTGGTCGATAGTGATTCGTTTGGTCGATAGTGATTCGTTTAGTCGATAGTGATTCGTTTGGTCGATAGTTATTCATTTGGTCGATAGTTATTCGATTGTTTTATAGTTTTAATGAATAAATCGACATTCGAATACATTCAAATACAATTGTCGAATCATTCGATAATTTTTTTTGTAGTAATCGCCCATCGCTAGTCTGACGTTACGTCCATGACACACGTTCGTCACCTACAGTTTGTTCGAAATAAGTAAGCCGATCGGAAGTAGTCTGCAAGTCGCTGCGCAGTAGTCATTTTTACGACAAAATCAGTAGCGCGCATGCGTGGTAATGGCGCGAGGGGCGGGGTCAGCGCCTCTTGTCTGTTTCACTCAATCCTTAGTGTTTGATGTATAATTCTGTCTCGCTCCCCCAGTGCAAGTACACAGTCAGTGCCAAAAGTGCTATGCGTTGTTTTGATTTTGACGTAATTGTTGTTTGGTTTTTGGATATTGTTTTTGTTATTTCTCATTGCTAATGTATTATTGTGGTTTGCCTTTGTTTTTTTTTGCTGAAGAATGCCTAAACGCAACCCTGTTTTGCAAATCTGTGGACTATTTAAAATTTAAATGACAATGTAATGATTTTGTGAGAATTCGAGTATGGATTTTATCAATAAAGCAATCCAGCAATATGACACATAGTATTAACAAATTATTTATCTTATTTTCGAAATTATTTGAATACGTTTCCGAACGCTAATACTTAATTACGCGACTGTAACTGCGCGGCCCCAGAAAACGGCTAACTTCCGATCGGCTTACTTATTTCGAAAAAACTGTACAGCTCCCGAGCAAAAGTAAGCGAGTTGACGTATCGGCTTTTGTCTTTTATACAAAACCGACGCATGTCACTTATGGAATATGTGAGTATTCCTAAAAACTTCATCAATCTCTTAACAATATATTCAATAATAATTTCTTTTTCGATTGTCCTACAATCGAAAAAAAATATTACCCTATTATAACATCTCCAGTCAAGTCAGAGAAGATCAGCTGATGAACGTTTTCGAATTTTTCACAAACAATATATTCAATAATAATTTCTTTTTCGATTGTCCTACAATCGAAAAAAAATATTACCCTACTATAACATCTCCAGTCAAGTCAGAGAAGATCAGCTGATGAACGTTTTCGAATTTTTCACAAACGCATGACGGTAACCGATATTCAGTCTACATATTATCGATATCGAAAACGGAAATCATCAGTAGCGCTTGTTTTGGATAACGAAGCGAAACTATCTATCGAATATTAATAGCGGCTTTTTAGCAGATGACTAACGTGCTCACGATCGAGTGAGCGTCGCCGTCGCGATTGATATTTCAGTTCGTGACTATGTAATTAACGTAAGGGTTATGTAAGTTGCGTAACGATCACCGCTCAGCTTCGAGCAACACGGTATGCTCGAAGCCTCTAAGTTGTAGTCGATGTCGTTGACGATGTTTCGAGTCGATATCCAACGTCCAACCGAATTGCTTTTTTTTTTTATTCATGGTAGGCCTACGCTTGACCGCTAGTTCTCCTGATGTTAAGCGATACTGCAGTCTACGATGGAGCGCGCTTGCCTAGGCGAAACCGATTCGCTCGTGATTTAAAGACCCCCAGATTATAGTCATCGGGGAAGACCCACTCGGCAAGCTCATTCGGTACGCATGATAAAAGTGGACTTGAAGCATTTCGTTCGGGTTTTTTTTTTCCAATCTGTACAGTCTGTCTTATAGATATACTTGTATTGTTATACTCTTTGGTCTGTTCTGTAGTCTACTAGTCTGTACTGTACTGTACAGTCTGTGTGCACACTTACAGGCACACTGCACACTCACAGTGCTACACGAAAATATGGAGTGTAGAAAGAAAGGAGGACCATCTCAGTGTATTAAAAAGTGTCCATTGAAAGGGAGCAAATTAAGGTGGCGCTGTAGTAGCAAGTGGAAGAATTTTAAAAAGAGCGCCACAAATTATTAGAGAAGGTTACTAAATTAAAAAAGGAAAGAAAATTTAAATAGTTAATAAAAATTGATTATACATACTGTTGGTCGGAAAAAAGATCTAGGTTGAGACGTATCATTTCCTTTACTTTTCAATTTTCGTCCACTTGGACAACTTTTCACTGAACAAAGTTTTCCCATTGCGTCTATATTTTGTTCTTTTTGTATTAACAACAATAAAATAACAAAAATGTATCAACGAAATTGCATAAAAAACAAATCACTATGCACGTTATTTCAGGAGTTTCATATGTTATTATTTACTAAATTACAGTTGACTACGTAAATAGTTGAGATTTTAAATACTGCATATTTCTTAACTACAAAAGTCAAGAGAAATGTTAAATTTTTCAACTCAGCACACTTCACTCTGCTGCTACATTCATATCATTTCCACTTGCTACACTAGCGCTAGTTCGGTGAGTTTTCGAACCATAATTTGCTGTATAAAGTGGACACTTTTTCGAGTTTTTCGACTAATCCCCCATACAAGACGGTCCTCCTTTCTTTCTACACTCCATACACGAAAATAAAAATAAAATAAGACAAGCAAGCAGTGTGACCAGATTCAGTATTTTAGTACTTTTTCAGTATATTTTATCGACTTTTTCAAACGTCAGTATTTTTATAGGTATATTCTATATTGGCGGAAGTCGGTATTTTTGGGTATATTTTGGTTAAGAAATTAGTAACACCGTAAGTAATTGTCCTTCCGAACGTCGCGAACCAAGGTTCGGGGATTTCCGTGAACATTAAATCTAATCATCTATCTAAATATTAATCTAATATCTTCTTTGGGAGCGGGCCGCCACCGCCATTGTAGAATTATTAAACTATGCAATAAAATCTATAATTTTTTAAAACAAGGTTTATATGTTTATGGGCTTCATAAACTGAAAACTTAGAATAGGTACAGATTATTAGTATTCAGTTGTATGAATAGGTAAGTAGATAGGTACAGTCACCATTAAATATATCGGACCGAACAGACTGTTCCTAATTATCTGAACAACTAGGAAAATTAAACATTATCTCCATGGGGTAAAATATATGTCAGAATGACAGCTGCCGTGTGTAATGTTCATTCTAAAACGTCCTTTGTGTCACTGAGGTATGGTTTAATTTCCGTAGTTGTTCAGATAATGAAGAATGTTAACGAATTTTGATTATTAGCACTCCATAATCTCTGTCAAAAATAAAAAATACTAGTGAAAGAATTACTTCAATACGTCAATTAGTTTCCGTTTTAGAAGTAAAACAAGTTGTAACCGAACGACGCGGGCCGCCAGTTACGGTGTGACGTCATAGAACAACACGCTCAGTCTGGCTCACTCAGTCCGCTCGCAGTCGCGCGCCTGTGCCGTCGAATTTATACCTAAATTCTTTTAAAAATGTCCAATCCAAATACTAGGAAATTATGTGTTGTGCCTAAATGTAAAAATACAACTACCAGTTCGCCGTAAAAGTTGTTTTTTATAATTCCAAAAGACGTTAAAATGCGAAAACATGGATAAAACCTATTTATTTATTTTATGACGTATTAAAATAATCTACTGACTAGATCTCGTTCGGACCAATTTTCGTTAGAAGATTACATGGTAATGTACATCATATATTTTTTTTAATTTTATTATTCTCTTATTTCAGAAGTTACAGGGGGGGGGGACAAACATTTTACCACTTTGGAAGATTCTCTGGCGCAAACTATTCAGTTTAGAAAAAAAAATATCAGAAACCTCAATATCATTTTTGAAGACCTATTCATAGATACCCCACACTTAGGAGTTCGATGTAAAAAAAATAATTTCAATTGCAGTTCTAAGTATGGGGAAGTCCCAAAATTTTCTGTTTTTTAGGGTTCCGTAGCCAAATGGCAAAAAACATACATACATACATACATACACTCACGCCTTTTTCCCATAGGGGTAGGCAGAAACTACAGAACGCCATCTGCTACGATTCTTGCATACCTCTTTTGCTTCGTCCACATTCATACATCTTGTCATACACATGCGCCGGTTGCGGGTACTACGCACCTGACCTTTCTGAAGGATCTCACCAATAAGGTCGTGGTATGTCTTTCTAGGGCGTCCCCTCCCGGCGACTCCACTGACATTCGCTTTATAAATCCCTTTCGTCAATCGCCTTTCATCCATTCTCTCGACATGTCCAAACCATCTCAGCATACCCCTTTCAATGCGTAAAAAAAAAAAAAAACATTTATAGATTCGTCATGTTTGTCTGTCCGTCCGTATGTCACAGCCACTTTTTTCCGAAACTATAAGAACTGTGTCCTTGAAACTTTGTAAATAGTACATCTATTCTGTGAACCGCATTAAGATTTTAGGACTTAGAACTAAAACTCTTTTTTTTTCATCGAGCCCATACGTTTGGGTTATCTATTCAAAAATGATATTGAGGTTTTTAATATCTTTTTTTTCTAAACTGAATAGTTTGAGCGAGAGACACTTCCAAAGTGGTAAAATGTGTCCCTGTAACTTCTAAAATAAAAGAATGATAAAACTAAAAAAATATATGATTTACATTACCATGTAAACTTCCACCGAAAATTGGTTCGAACGACATCTAGTAAGTAGTTTTTTTTAATACGTCATAAATAGTTATGGTACGGAACCCTCCGTGCGCGAGTCCGACTCGCATTTGGCCGGTGTTTTTTTTCTATTTTTGTGTGAAAATCTTAATGCGGTTCACAGAATACATCTACTTACCAAGTTTCGACAGCATAGTTCTTATGGTTTCTGAGAAAAGTAGCTGTGACATACAGACGGACAGACAGACAGACAGACAGACAGACAGACAGACAGACAGACAGACAGACAGACAGACAGACAGACAGACAGACATTTTTATTCCTCGCATTTCGGCGAAAACGAAATGACTATTTGTTGATAAATAATGCGCAACCATTAATCCATCTATTTAAGGTAGATTATCCGATTGCCCTTTTTCGAATCCTTAATCCATTTTATTAATCGAATAATATTTACTATTATTAGACCATTAACTTAATACGCGGACAAAAACACAACAAAATACTGCGCAAGCTATTACACCTACAACTATAACCGCTGGCGACTTGATACCATAGTGTTATTAGATTTCATTACACTATGTTGATACTAAGCGAGCCGTGGCCCACGCGGCGCGTTGTTATATGACGTCACAAGCGGTCACGTGACTGTTAGCGGGACTCGATATTTTTCGAAACTTTGAATGTCAATAAAATCAAAACTACTAGGTATTTTTGACTTCAACAAAAACTAGTGTATTTGTATAAATACAGGCTTTACTGAGACAACATTTCAAGCGATTTCGCATACCTAGTAACATTCTCCATTGTGAGCAGTCTGTTTGCTCCGATATATTTGATGTTGACTGTACATACTACACTTTTGGGTATGAATTATAAAGCCTCCTCTACACAATGGGCCATGATGGGCGATTACACGCGAGCACGATCGTGTAGAAGGGCTACTTGCCTGTAGTCGCCCATCATCGTCCTTAATCGTCGTCATGATCGCGGCGATCGGTGACTTGTCGGTTTTTCGGGCACGCATCAAAGGGAATCGCTTGTAGTTGGATGCGCGTGCCTACACGATCGCCGATCATTCATTCACCGGAGGACAGCGAGCCGTGCGTACGTCGCGTCGTTTTGTTGTTTTTAAATACAAGTTAGTGCGAGTGCAAAACAATGGCTGATTGTATACGGAAATTAAATTAATGGTAGCTGCAGCTATAACCTCCACGTCCATCTTGAAGGCTTGCCGCTCAATAAATGATCACGGACGATCGTGTGGATGCTTGCACAATGATCGTGACGATTACCTTGCCGATCACAGACGATCAACGAGTGTCGATCATGGCCGATTGTGTAGAGGAGGCATAATATTGACTCCCCCAATAGGTACCTTCAGTTTGTTTAGGTAAAATGAATTTCTGCTCAGTATTTTACTCAAAGCCTTGGGCGCGAAGTTCAAATTTTTCTTGGTTTCTCGCAAATTATTCGGCTAAAACAGCTGTACAACGGTACAAGGCAGTAGAAATTGCAACATTAACACTAACTTATTGTACGCACGGCTACACATCAAGCTATACAAAACCAGTTTACGCTGTCCTCTTATTGTATGGGAAGTCTACGCAATGCGAGATCCGCTTAAACTGGTTTTTAATAAGTTGACCTGTAGCCGTGTGTACATGTACGTATAGTCGAACAATTTGGGAAAAATCAAGAAAAAATTGAATTAGCCTTAATACTCAACCGTAAATAAGTTATTGTTGATGTCGCAATTTTTACTACCATGTACGCGCGGCTACATATTAACCAGTATAGGCTGGCCTTGAATTGTGTGGAAAACCTTTACGATTGGAGATCAGTCTAAACTGGTTTTGTATAGCTTGATGTGTAGCCGTGTGTACCTAGAAAGTATTATGGGCCATATTTACTTTCTAGGTACACACGGCTACACATCAAGCTATATGGCCGAATAATTTGCGAAATATCAAGAAATATTGAATTTTGCGCCCTGGGCTGACGCCTCAGCCTAAAGAAAATCAAGAAAATCATTTGCCTGCGAAGGTCGGTATATTTCAGTATTTTTTTGGAGGTTTCTCGGTATTTTTGGAAAAAAATAATCTGGTCACACTGCAAGCAAGTGTAGACGAGAAGGCTTAAAAGACTTGTATCCAAGGCCGTAAAATAAAAAAATAAAAATGTGTAGACAAGACAAGGAATACAAGACAAGACAAGAGACAACATGGCGTTGATTTGATCATGGCGCGTTTGTGCAAGCCTAAGGTGTAAGCTTAGGAAAGTAATAGGTATTAAAATAGAAAAGTTAGAGAAATCTTAACATTGAAATTATATTTCTTGTTAAACGTAAAATGTTTTCTTAGAACAACGCTCTCCAATGAGAATGAAGTGGTGATGGAATCCCTTGAAGACTCAAATTGTCACTCTATGAGCGATAGTTTTTCTTTGTATGAACGGTATTTGAGAAGTTTTAATGTAGTTGATCCTTTCCTCAAAGAAAGTGAAAATCGTGATCACAACGAACGTGTATCTTCGAACAACTGTGATTCTGAGAGTTCACACGGCAGAGGTAACATAGAGCTATCTATCGTAACATCAACTAATGTTATAAATAAACATTGCGAAACAGCTGAAACCGAGAACAGTTTAAATCAAATTGTTAGTGAACACATGACTGATAAGGGTTCCAGCTTAGACACGGATTTGTGCGTTAAAATTAGTTCTCCCTGTTCTCCCCTGGCGGCATCATTCCTTGAGGCTTCTTCCGCGACGGTCGAACGTAGTCTTCAAAACGAAAAATCTAACCAAACTGACATTCTTTTATCATCAGAAGATTCAAGAACTGAAATCATTAAACATCCAATGTTTATAACCCCTACTATGGAAAATAGCAATAATGCAGTAGATAGTGTACCCATGTTTCGAGATGTGGGGCTTTCAGAAAATGTTTTCAAGTTACCTATAAGTGAATTATCTTTCAATGGTACAATAAAGCATGTTCAAAAGTTAAAACCTATTGTAGATCCTATCTCCGCACTGAGTTGTAATTCTGGACTAGTGAATTTGGAAGAAAGAAACAATGAAGAATGTTGTGGAGTATTTTCAAGTAATATTGGCATTATGGAGTCAATTGGCAAGCAAAGAGTTAGTGATGTGTCTGACAATGTTAGTGATAGAGTAGTTATGACCTCCGAGAGTACTGGAGACTCTCATTATGAGGAAAACAACATGAAGAAAGAATGTGCAATAGTTAATGACGATGGGAGCACAGCAAAGTGGAGCTTGGAGCAAAGTTACTCATCCCTTGAAGCATCTTTTGACAGCGGAGTGAGATCACCAGACATGTTTTCGGATGATAATGATGATGAAGATCCAACTCCAGAAGCTGAACCTTTCTGGAGCTTCCTCAAAGATTATGAAATTTATGATAAAAGAAAAGTTAGGAAGATTGAGGTAAGAATCTGTGGCATGCAGACATAATAACCTTACCTATGCATTTACATAATAACCTTAAAGTATAGAACCTACTTTGCTATATTTTGTATAAACCACTTAGGTTAATTTGATTGAATTTACTTAATATTGTAACATGGGACCCATGTGACCTTTGAAGAACATGTGACCCTTGACCTTTTTCTATGTTTATCCTAGGTTAGTATGATTGCAGGGTTTATTTCTTGGCTTTATATCTTAAAATCTTAAGGAACAAGAAACAGATAAAATAGGAAAATAATAATTACAATTCTCTGGAGGTTAACCATTCTATATTTAGTTGATTTAATTAAATTAGCTGATTATGCTATGCAAGTATGCAGGTTGGTAAAGTAAAATGCTGAATGATTATTTGTTGAATGATCACATTAAATGTTAAATGATTACCTCCAAACATGTTTACTGACCTCATTAGTTGATAATTATGATGATTGAGTTCAAGTATTTGTATGTAAGTAGCATAGCTAAAATTGGTTTCAATTTAATTAAGTTCTTAAATAATCTCTATGAACTTTAGTGATTTTTGAAACCCATATGAATAGAAGGCATTGAAATAATATCACTGTATGGATTTTATTTATTTAACATTTTTATGTTATGAAAGATAAAATCTGAAAAATGTGGTTTTATTCCAATATCCATTTGAGCCACTACTCACTTCAATAACTATTACTTTTCTATTATGTAAGGTAATACGTAACTTGAGGGGTCAATGACCATTACTGGTTAAATAAATAATTTAATATCATTTTTAAAGTTGGATAAAACTGTTATATTTCTGGTGTTCAAACAAATTGTTCTAATTGTTCTGACAGGAAACCCTTCAAGGAGTTCTACCACCACCATCTGTTACAATTTTAAAGACTGATGTGACGGAAATGCTGAAGAAGTATTATTGCTACCTGCCTATGTTTCATGAGGATGCTAAAGTGAATGTGCCAGAAATTAACACAAGAACACCAACAAAAAGGGTGTCATTTGTGGAAATTCCTGAAAATACTAAAACACTAGACTCTGAAGAAAGTTCAAGTAAAAGTTTGCATGAGGAAAGACCTAAAAGTTTAATGTCACATGACAATTCTGAATTAGATACTAGTGCAAATGATAAGAGTATACATTTAAAAATGTGTACAGAATTAGAAGCAATTGAGACACCTTGGCCAGATTTGATAAAATGCAAACACTATGATGTGTAGTGAGTATCATTGTTCCATATTAATTCAATTTTATACTCTTTTTGATGCCATTCTGCAGCTAGTATCTATGCACCTAATTTGGCAGCTACATATCAAGAGGAGTGATTCATTTACCAATGTCAGAGTTATGGAGAATTATCACGAGTCCCATGTCTAATCATTAAGGCAAGGAAACACTGTTCATCATCATCAGCATATACTCGTCCACTGCTGGTCGTAGGACATAGGCTCATCCTCTCCTAGTGAGCACTAAATAGCCCAATTGTTCAGGTTTCCTAATTTTTCCCCATTCCTCATTTTATGCATTGTCACTGCCAGCTTCCTTTCCGCAAGTCGTCAGTCCATCTGGCCAGCGAGCACCCTACACTACTAGGAAATAATTTTTGATTGTATAACAGCTTTTTCCAAACTTTTTTTCAGCTACAATGTAACAATGCACTCAGAGAAGCTAGAGTTACTTGCATTGCGCTATGGAGAGAGATATGTTGGTGCAGAGACTGATACAAGTGTTAACATTTATTCTGGTGGCCTGCAGTCACCTAACAGTGCAAGCAAGCGAAAGGCAATGCGGCTTAAGTATGTATTTACCAACTTACACTATTTGTATTTCTTGAAACATCCCCCAAATATTTGTCCCAGGGACAACTACCTAATATAGGCCATATAAATACTTGTTGCGTGCGGGATAAAATCCAATTATATAAAAATGTATTGTTCAAAGGATGGCCCAAGCAAAGTCGCCCGGGCGTCGTCTGTCGCACTTGGCTCGTCGGCGCCAAGCATTCGCCAGCGCAGCTACGATTAACGAAAAGGCGCAGGCTTCGACCGCCAAAATGGTGCTCATTGATAAGAAGTAAGTTTATATAAAATACTGTTCCCTTTGATTTATAAAAAGCTTGTAATATCTTCAACTGTAGAGTTAATAAAAAGTAATGCAAATAACATTAAAAAACCTATGAGTGGTAACTATTTTTACTAAAACTTTTGAATGTTTTTATTACTCAACTAATTTGTGTATTTTTCGCCTCAGTACTCATATCGAAATGTTTTCAAGTTTCTTCCCACACAGAAAGCTGGTAAACTCATCGGATAGGAAGAGTCCCCGTAATAGGCGCACTCCAGGTAAAAGAACGCCGATTCGCAAGACTCCGGGCAAAAAGACTCCAGCCAAAACACCCAAGACTCGAAGTGGCGGATCTAGTAAGAAAAAAGCTATGAGACGTTTACTCATGGACTCTGAACATCTAACAAGGTCGCAACCACCTCGAGAAACTTTGAAGAGAGCTCTGTTTAGCCCTGAAAACAGAAGACCAGTCCCTCTCGCCCCTTCGACGTCCGTTCCGGCGCAAGCGATGAAGTCTAAGCGAGCCTTATTCGGCTCTCCAGTCAGAACTGCCGAAACTAAGAGTATGGATGGCACACAAAGCGACCAATTTCTGAAAAGAAAACGCGACGCATTTGACGATGATTTAGATAATGGAAGAAGTAAAATAGCAAAGAGTCTGTCATTTGGAGGAGATACGATAGCGAGTTCGCAACCACTTGGATTCACACGTCGAGCTTCAGAGGCCTTTGCCACAAGAAGCTCTAGTGAATTGAATGAACATCATAAGAAGGTCAGTAATTAAACTAGTCACGTTTACTTTATGTACCTTTTGGAATTAAACGCGACATTAATTTTCTTCAAAACGACAGCAATAAATGGTACTACTAGTCCCAATAATTTGTGGTTAGCAAAAGATCTGTGCTTTTAAGATTTGTGCACCTGGATATTCAGTTCGGGCTAGGCAATGTTTGTTGGACAAAAACCGCCCCAGTGCAATTACTACTACCGCCTAATCTGAGCGAAATTTTTCCCAATCATGTATACACTAATAACAAGAATAATTTTTATTTCTGGGCCATCACTGATTTAAATTCAGATTTTGATTCTGAACAAAGAATATGTCGCTAAGACGCTAATTCGAAATTAATAGTAAAATCCATATTATACCTACCACCTAATTCCTAAGAATTTGGTCTACGGTTTGAATGTTATAAGTTTGCAGCATTAAAATCGGCAAAGTGCCTCTTCTTCTGCATTTATTATATACTAGCTTTCCGCCCGCAGCTTCGCCCGCGTAGACAACACGATTTTGACTGTTTAGTTCTTTCCAATTCTGGCGGGAAATTGCTAATTATCCTTACATATCTTTCAGTCCGCTTCTTTGCTCGGGTAGACCACAAAATTTGCCCAACTATATTATTTACCGAAATATAAACGCAGTTTTCCCAAGGTCTAGTCTATTTTTCGTCAAAATCCAAACGGACTTTCATCCCCTATTTCATCCCCACACAGTTTGAAATTTTAAAAACCCCTTATCAGATATTTATTTATTTCTTATCAAGTGCCTAAACAGAAAGTTTCAGCGTTTATCTTCAACAATGACAAACTCCCATACAATTTTTCATCCCTTATTACAATCCCTTTTTTACAACAAAACGTAGCTTATATCCTTTCCCAAGGTCTAGTCTATTTTTGTTCCAAACTTCATCAAAATCGGTTCCGGGGTTAAACTTGAAAGCGTGACTTTGTTTGGACTTCTAAACGAACTTTCATCCCCACACAAATCGAAATTTATTTATTTCTTATCAAGCTTAATAAACAATTTATTTTAAAATACGTGTTTCCTTAATTATAATGAAGAATTTAAATACTTAATCTCAAGTAATTATGATAATAAATAATTTATTTTCGTACAAACTTTAACACCCCTTTTTAACCCTTTTAGAGATGAAATTCTAAAAGTCCTAAAATACGTGATTCTTTAATTATATTGAAGAGCATAGATATTAACGTTCAAGTAATTTGGATAGTATAAAAAATATTTTCCATACAAATTTTAAAACCCCTTTTTTCTCATTTAAGGGATGAAATTCAAAAAATCAAAAATACGTATTTCTTTAATTGTATTGCAGAGCATAAATATTAAATTTCAAGTAATTTAGATAATAAAAAAATATTTTCCATATAAACTTTAAAACCCCTTTTTACTCCTTTAAGGGATGAAATTCAAAAAATCCTGAAATACGTGTTCCTTTAATTATATTGAAGAGCTTAAATACTCAATTTTAAGTAATTTCGATAAAAACAATTTATTTTCCATACAAACTTTAACCCCCCTTTTTACCCATTCAAGGGATGAAATTTAAAAATCATTTAAATACATGTTTTATTATTTTATATTTAGAGGCTAAATACAAACTTTCATTTATTTTAAATTAGAAATGACCGAGTTTCATACAAACTTTAAACCCCCATTTCACCCCTTTAGGGGATGAATTTCGAAAAATCCTTTCTTAAATGACGCCTAGAGTATAAAAGCAGTATTCTCACAAAATTTCAAACTTCTATCATTAGTGGTTTCGGCTGGGCGATGATATGTCAGTCGGGACATTGCCTTTTATATATATAGATTATAACGCCATTGTAACCAATCCGGTTCCGAGCACCCTAAACAGACGGTCATGCATGAAAAGATTAATGAATGTAGATAAAGCAAAAGTAGTGTGCCAGGATTGTATCAAGTGGGAGTCTATTGTCTCTGTCTACCCCTATGGGAGGCAGGCGTGACAATATGTATGCATGTATTGTAACCAATGAACTAATCTGTAGCACACCTTAATTGTCGTATCGTATTGCCAATGAAAACAATAATACACCAAAAAATACAACTATTTGATATTTACAGAAGCTGTTGTGGGCTGTATCAGAAGCCCTTCGCGTTCACGGTTGGCGCATGTGTTCTCCAGGGTTCCGAGAGAAGGCTTCGTCACTGGCGCGGCTCACGCGCCGCTTGCTGGCGCTCCCGCCGCATGCAGCCAAACTAGCTGCACCCAAACTCTCTACTTCAGAGATTATGCTCAAGTAAGTTGAAGATAACATTATGTTCCTTGTATAGTCGCCAGCACATCAGGTTTTACAAAACGTGTCAAATTTCTCGAAATCACCTTAAAATGTTGACGATTAAGCTCAAAATCAACTGAGAAAATTTGACATTTTGTGGTAACTGATGTGCCAGCCACCGTACATAGTCCATACATCACGCTTTTTGCCCACATGTTAGGCAGAAACGTTCGACCGCCTCTTATTAGGAATCTTACATACTTCGCTTCTACCACATTCATACACACGCGCCAGTTGCGAGTACTACTCACCTGAACATTTAGAGGGAACTCTCCCGACGCTGCCGCTGATATTCACCTTATAAATTGCATTTTTTTATCGTCTTTCATTTATTTTCTCAATACAATCAAACAATCTCAGCATTATTCCTTTCAATCCGTGCAGCTATATCACCTTTCCGTTGTTGTCGTTACCATAACGTTACTTTCTACGTACTGCCTTAGTATTTCTTTATTATATCGTTCTACTAAAAATTAAGCTAACACAAAGTACAAGTACACAGTTATGTTGTGTGTAAGCTTAATTTCTTATTTTTTTTGCAGACTAGCCCGTCAGTACGTGTTTGCGATAATACAAGGTCGCACGGTGGACGAGTGTTTCCAAGAGGAACAAATGAAGATAGCCAATGAGACTAACCACAAAGTCACGGGTTATATTTCAGCCAATGCATACCAACAGATGAAGGCTCGACAAAACGCGACAAGCACATTCACCTCACAAATCAAAGAGAACACACACAGCATTGCGATCAAACAGGAACAACCAAAAAGTGGCTCAAAAAATATCCTACAAGACAAATTAGTGAACATAGATAGTAATTCAAACAGCAGCAGTGGACTTAGCTTGCTCGACAAGTCCAGTCTAGGCCTATTCAAATCTAACTCTATGCCTTCATTTGAGGAAGCAGCTAAAATGAGAGCAAGGCGGCAAATAAGTTTCGACAATGTAGACTTCCCTAAGAGGTGATATGTTTGCGCATAACATTAACTGTTTAGTTGCAAAGTTCAGAATTGTAACTTAAACTGACAAAAACTATAACGACACTTGTAAGAAAAATACTAGTGACAATTAATAGGTATATAAGTGAAAGTGGTATCACACGTTACACTCGCAGTGAAAACAATATTATTCTTATCACTAATTTAATATATAATTTGCTAATATTTGAACTACATTTTTTCACTATCTCAAATGCAAGTATAATACAGCATATTGTTTTGTCTCATATATTTATTTCGTTATGCATGACTTTTTAGCAACTAGTAGCTCATAAACGAAATCCTGGTTATGTAAATTAGCAAATTGCTGATTGGAGCATACATTGCTATATTTTTATTGCATTGACTTTTCGTGTATGTATGTAATGTGTTACTATTGCTGAGTATGATCTCGGGTGTTATTTTTAGACAATAAATTATTTTCCTTAATATAAAATATTGTTTTATTTGTTCAGTGTCAATGAGTCGCTGTAATCGGCTATTATTTGTGATACTATCGTTCATTAGATTAGATAGTTTTTATATTATGTGATTAAGCTTTTATTATACAGTATGTACAAGGATTCCCTTTCAGAGGTTTTGTTGTGAGTGAATAGTGACGCGATATAATCATTACGAAAAAATGGGCAGTGCACAATCGTATCCAGGATTAACACAAGATGTTCTCGAAGATTATGCGACATTGACTTATTTAAATAAGGGAGAAATATTGTAGTAAGTTGCCGTTATTTTTAGGTATTAACAGCATATTAATTGAATTCCATATAAAAATAAATTGTTACACAGTACCTACGTAGTAATTACAAATAAACATTTTTCAGCTTGATGAAAAAGTTTTATTCTATCGATTCAGAAAAGATACAAAATAACTATCATCACAGATTTAGCAGAGAAGAAATCATAACAAAGTTCCATGTTCTTAAGGTATGTGTAGTATTCACAGCTTGCATGTGCCTACACCAACACATGCATTACAGACATTTATTAGCCTTTTGATGCAAGTACACAAAAGTGAGTAATTTATCTATGTCGTTATTTCCAGAACAATCCGTTTCAAGACAGGATATTCAGCGTATTTTCTTCTAAGAACGATGATAGTTTCTCTTTTGAAGATTTAGTGGACTTATGTTCAGCTATGAGCGCTGAGTGCCCAGCTGAAGTTAAAGCGGCTTGGGCCTTCAGGATATTTGGTAGGTAGTTATAGAGATACATAACCTTTATAGTTTTTGTAGAGCAGGTGTTGCTGGTTTGAGTAGATCAGCCTCTAAAAAAATATTATTTGGATGCATTTATTACTTGTTCACAAAGTTATATATAGAAAGTATACGTCATATACATATTTATATACAAATAAGACTAGATTTCGCTGCTCTAATGAACATTTAAAAAATAAGGTCTTCAAACTTTACTACCCTTTTTCCAATTGGCAATAAGTGTCTAAAGTTCTACGTGGAGTTGAGACTAGATATTTATGCTGTAAACCACAAAGAATAAAATATATAAATAATAAAATAATTTCCAGATATTGACGAGGACAACCAGATTACCGCGAGAGACATCTGCAAAATCGTCGACCGGCTTACTTGGAACATAAATGACAACCGTGACAATTATATTGATCGGGAGTCTAAGTTTAAAATTGCGAAAGTTGTAAGTACAGTTAAACTAAGATTTAACGTTGCATGAACCCAGACTCGGTACAACTTTAGGCAATACCAGTACTTATTTGGCTTTCAGGAATCGCACAAGCGACCCTTGGCGTGAAACCAAATCGCTCAGTCAGTGAGTCAACATGAGAGTGAAATCGTTATTCAGGTTTTAGCGATACAAATCTTTTAAGATTAATTACAACGTCCCACTACTGGGCACGGGTCTCCTTTCAGAATGAGAGGGCAATAGTCCACGACGCCGACGCTAGCCTACTAAGAGTTTGCTTTTTATCGCAAAATCCTAAATGGGTCAAGGGTTCGATTTCTGCATGGAAGAATTTATATCTTTGGCCTATTTAAGTTGTTCCGGGTCAGTCTGGATTCTTAAATTATTCTTCACGTATTATGAGTATGTGTGAATTTCTGTTCGTATGTACAGCAGAAACTTTGTCTCGAACTACTTAGTTAAATTTGCGCGAAAACTATTTTCACGAGTAAGTATGAAATCAGTAGTTTTCACGCTAATAACTAGGTACATGTGTGGCCGATTTACAATTTATTAACCCCCGACGCAAAAACGATGGGGTATTATAAATTCGACGTACACACACGTCACACATATAACACCCCGTCGTTTTTGCGTCTATCTTGGCATCGTAGCTCCCGAACGGATGAACTGATTTTGATTGTTTTTGTTTATTAAAGGTGATTTAGTCGGGAGTGTTCTTAGCTATGTTTGATGAGAATCGGTTGAGATATAATGCAATTGCAGGGGTTCTTTTAATGTTTAATTTAATTGCTACCTAAATAAATATGGACTATCTCAGACATTAACCTGCATGGTAGCAATCATATAGTGCAACAACTATGACATATTATTATCTGGATTAAAAATAGGCCATGATTCAGCATCTAGTTTAAAAAAAAATTAAGACATTGATTTATTTATTTTTCTTTGCAGATACTTGACGAGATAAATTTAGACAAAAGCGGAGGAATCGGATTGAATGAATTTAAACTCATAATGGCCCGAATTCCCGAATTTACGTCATCATTTTATTTTAGATTGTAGACTTCGAAATATATCTTATCTTTATGAATTGGCCTATTTTTCTGATTCGAGGATGTACCCAATGGCAGATCTTGACATGGAGTGACGTGCTAGACGGTGAAGGTTCAGCTGAACGCCCTGGGCGCCAAATTCAATGTTTTTTTTTTTCGTAAATTGCTCGTCTATACCACATTCTAGGTGCATATCAGTCAAAATTGCGATTTCAAAAATAACTTATTTAAAACTTTTGCTTAAAAATCGTTATCATAGGAGATTTTCGTGTAAATTGTCATTTTTGGACGAATCTTCTACGATAACGGTTTTTGAATGAAAATCAATTGAATTGACGCCCAAGGCTGAACATTTAGCCCTAAAATAAAACAAAGAGCTGAAATTCTTCTTGAACACCCAAGCCCTCTGGTCAGTTTGAAGCGGCGGTAGCCTAATGGCTAGGGCGTCGGACTTGGGATCATGTGGTTGCCGGTTCGAAATCAACCCATTGCACTACCGACGTGAACCCACTCGTAACACAAGCATTTAGTTTAGCACGAGGGGTTAACAAGATTACTAGTAATGTGTGACCCACATTGCTAATAAGCTCTTCTTAAAAAAAAAGTATGCTCCTTCTGAAACGATAGACTTACGCCAACGAATAATCCAATCTACAAAACATTTTTTAAACGTTGTTTCCGGAATTGAGTTCAGTTCTCGCCGCGAATTCTCCTTTATGTCTTCTACCGATTGAAAAAAGTTTTCCTTACCAGCTTTTCTATCGGCTTATCTGACGAAGGCTTTGCATACTGCTTTATTGTAGCGCCCGGCGAGCGTGCGGTCTGGCAGGGACGGCATTACACTAGTTCGACCTGTGCTGCTTGGTAGCACTACTGGTTGCTTGTACTTCACATGATACATCGGGAACGAGAGGTAGACACTGAAAAGGACGACATTTCATCATCATCATCATCAACCCATTACATTGTCCCACCGCTGGGCACAGGTCTCCTCTCAGTACGAGAGGGATAAGGCTATAATCCGCCACGCTAGCCTACTGCGGGTTGGCAGACTTTACACGCCATCAAAAAAATCTCTCAGGCATGCAGGTTTCCTCATGATGTTTTCCTTCACCGTTCAAGCGCGTGATAATTAATTATTAATACGCACATGACTTCGAAAAGTCAGAGGCCTTGGATTCGAACTCGAGACCTTTGACTTGGCAGTCCAATGGTCATACCACAAGGCTATCACTGCACTCGATATTTCATAGCAATGAGTTAACTTTCGAGACGAAAAGTTTATTATTTCTGGGGAAGGGGGGGTATAGGTACAAATCTGCGAACCCCTGCTGCCAATCGGCTGCCACCTCGGTCCCAGTTCTCGTCCTACCTCCGAGAACGGGGACCAGTAGCCCGAATCACGTAATTAAAACCGTAGCGATGTCGCAGCGACTTAATCGTTGAAACAGTTTTCCAGTGTTATGTGAATACTGTCATTCCAATGTTTACGAATAATTCTCGCCAAACGAACATGTGTGAATACGGTTCAACGATTTTTCAATAGGACGACTTCTAAAATCGGTCCGATCGACGGATGTGAATAGGAAAACTCTTTCAACGATTAAGTCGCTGCGACACCGCTACGGTTTTAATAACGTGAATCGGGCTATGAGTTCGTGTTCCGGGCGGCACGCTCTTCTCGCTTTTACGCTACGAGCACCCGCGTCCCGCACCTCACCCGGCCCCGTTCTCGTCTTACCTCCGCGCCCCCATACCCCGCGGGCGAGGACGCAATTAAGCGGTCGGATTATACATAATATTGAAGGTGTTTAGGCACCTACTCTTAGATAGCTTGTTTAACTTACGGTGTCATATCTTTCGGGCATTGCCACATATATTCTGCATCCATAAAATAAATCAAGGGATGATTCGCCTTTGGATATCCCCTGTAGTAGTTCCTGTGGCGTTGGGCAGCCTGCAATTTTAACACATAACATACCATCACGCCTGTATTCCCCAAAGGGTTAGGCAGAGGTGTAGGGACTAATACCCTCATTTCGCCGGTATGTTTTAGGTCCCATGTAATAGGGGGCGAGCCTATTGCTATTAACCGGGCACAAATCCAGACTCCGAGCTGCTACTGGGAATTTCATAGAAAAACCCAATAACACTGCTCGACCTGGGGATCGAACCCAGGACCTCAGGCGTAGCAGTCGCGCTAAGGACCAATAGGCTAATGAGGCAGTCTGCAATTTTATAGTAAAGAAAATGAATGCATAAATAAAATGAACTTTCCTATATGTTACTCTTTGGAATGAACTATTGTAAAATATTTACTTCGTAAAACGTTTCAATTTCATCCAGCCTTGCATTATCTACGAATAATATATTGTCCATTGCATAAACTTAAAATTTAAATATTACTAAAATTTGGATTACGCGCCAGGCATGATAGCGATAAGGTTGATTGTCAATATTTGTCAGTCAAAACTCAAAGTGATGTCAATAAACTTAAAAAAATATATATTGTCTATAGTTTTTAATCGAGTACTGGTGCATTTTTGACATCAAGTTATCACAATGTCAAATTTTCGCAGTTGATTTTGAACTTTATCTTTATCAACTTTAAGGTTTAAAAGCATTTGGAGAAATTCGACAGTTTTGTATACCTTGACCTGCTGGCGACTGTACAAACTATTTCACGAGCATACAGCATCTACAGGTCAACATATACAAATCCAGTTTAAGCTGATCTCGTACTGTAAAGGTTTCCCGCATAATATCAGGCCAGCCTATACTGCATTAGTATAGCTTGAAGTGTAGCCGTGTGTACGTATTTTCTTGAATAAATATCTATAGAATAATATTGGGACTAATACCACATAACATTGGAAATACTAAAATACTTTCGAAAGAGGGTAGATAGCTTGGAATAATAATAATGACTAAAGTTATTGGTGCCTTCTGAGGTGGGTATCTAATTAAATAATGCTTTTTGCTAGCTGTTTATTAAGCTACGGCAATTATAATTAGTACTAGTCAGCTTGATCACCTACTTTACTTTTACCATGGACCATGGACCAATCTTTTACTTAATTTTTGCATTTTTTTTTTCATTCGAAATTCATACTGTTTGCTAAAAAAACATGCGTCCGCTAAAAATGCGTGCGATGGCATACGAAACTTGCGGAATGTTTTCTTTGCGAAAAAAATATCTAAATTTTGATGTTTTTCATATAGATTGAGTAACTCCGAAAAACTGACGCATTCAAAAATATGAATGTGGAAAATGAAAATTTGCGGCCAACTTTATACCATTCAGAAAAATAAGTCAAATCCTAATTCAAGACAACTGTAATCAATGAGTTTAATCATATATTTAACAGAATAGTTTAATACAGATACTTTCACAAAATAAAGTCGCTTTCATGGAGGGATGTACACACACAGCTTGATGTGTAGCCCCACATCAAGCTATAGAAATCCAGGTTAGACTGACCTCCCATTTTAAAAGTTTTCCGTACAATTCAAGACCAGCCTATACTGATTTTTATAGCTTGATGTGTAGCCGTGCGTACATACGTCGAATCATAATAATCAATAGTTCTGGAAATTATCTGACGAAAGCTTTACATGTAGACCTATTGTATCGCCCAGCCAATGTTCTGTCAGGGAGCGTAGGCATAACAGAAGTTCGTTCTAGTGTCACTGGCAACAGCACAGGTTGCTTGTATTTCACATGGAAAGGCGGGAAACTTAGATACACTCTGCAAATAGAAAAGGCTTTATAGTGGATCGTATAACTTCACGTTTCGACTCACGACAAAAAATGTTGCAACACCTATCTCACTTTATCTAACTCTCAAAGAGTGCGTGGGATGGATAGCTGTTTTCAACATGTTTTGTCATCAATGGAAACGCGGGGTAAGACATTGAAAAAGTACTTCATCATTACTATCATAATTATCAATTAATGTCAAATGTGGTCCACTGCTGAACGGAGGCCTCGGAAGCCTCTCCCATAGACAAGTACTTATTTACCCAGGTAATCATTACTTGATTCTCGAATTACTCGTTATTCAATAATGTACTTACTGTGACATCTCAGGTGGGCACTGCCACATATACTCGGGTTCTACAAAGTACTTAAGTGGATGATAGGATTTAGGGTACCCTCTATAGTAATTACGGTGCATTTGAGAAACCTGTAAAAGATGGCGACTTTTTATTAGGTATGTAAATGCAGTAGGTACAAACAATATGTCTCAATCATGGGGCTTAAAGGCTAATCCCGCATTTCCACTGACGGAAAAACATGTTGCAAACATTAATCTAACTCTCAAAGAGTGAGTGAGATAGGTAGCTGTTTACAACATGTTTTGTCCTCGGTGGAAACGTGGGGTAAAAGGCCACCATTATCAATTTATCTGCAATCATTTTATACAAAACCCCTACTTTCTTCAGCAGTTTTCAAATATAAATCAATGACGCCCTGCAGTTGATAACACAGTAAGATACATAGGTGAGGACCTATTCAATAATCTTTAACATATACCATACCACGGAGATTTTAATAGTATAGAAATAATGAATGTATGAATTTACGAACCTTGTAAAACGTGTCAATTTCTTCTTGTCGAATAGGATCTGAGAATAAAATATATTTTACCATATTTAAAAAAAATGCGAAGACTTTTAGACGTCAAATTACTTTATTTCTCTGAGTTTTTCATACAAAATGTGGTAATGTCTTGGTAATATCAAAGAGTATATTTTAAGGGATGTTCTACCTTTTTACTTGACACTGACCTCTTTACTTTACTGATTGTAAAGTACATAATGCCATTGATGATTTGACTGAATTATTAAGAACAATTTTATTTTAACATACTATCGCGTCTGTATTCCCTAAAGGGTCCCCAAAAACGTTCGGTAATGATGGTTGAAGGTTTGATGGCCAACTGTAATTTAATAAAATAAAATAAATATTATTTTCATTTGTACGTACGGTATAAATGTGTCCATGAAGAGAATGTACACACAGCTACACATCAAGCCCATCAAGCTATAGAAATCCATTAGAGGCTAGCCTCGCAATGTGCGGATAGCGTTTACAATACGAGGCTTGTTGATCATGGTGTACTTATAGGATTTTATCAACATAAGTATCACTGTAACTTTTCGTAGTTTGAAGGAGCTATCATAGTGTAATAACATAAGATTTAATTTCATTATAAAGCTACGTACGAATAACTAAACGTAGGTATGAACTGTCAGTCAGCAGGTCGTATTCTATGTCAACCTCAATGACAATCAGTCAAACATGTCATTTTTATTCTGTGCTAGATAGTACAAACGTCAAAACAAAATCTCAAAATTTTGTTCTACTATTTTTTTATTTCTTTGATATTTACTGGAGATTTAGGGCTCCAATTATAAATTAATTCAAGCTGTGATTATGAAATGTGTATAATATTTGTTTGTGGAAATAAGATATCAGTTGTCAGCGACCACTTTGTTATTTTGGGTGTACTATTTTTGTCCGCTCTAGTTTCAGTGCATTGGAATAAATTTTGACATCCAGGAAAAGAATGTTCTTCCTGTACGGTAAGTTCGTTAGACCTTAGCTCACATTATAGATACCAAATAAGGGCTAGATGTAGGTAAGAGCGCTGGTATGAATCGCACATTGGTGTGTCGCGTGGGAGTGTGATCATTAGCATATTTTTTTGCTTCAATGTATGTACATAGCTTAAATAGCTTTCTTGGATTCTCGCGATGATTACCTTCCGTGTTTTCCCTAATTTACTCTCTTTCGTGATTTGTCTCTAATTTGATTTTTTATCAGCTGTATAGAAGATATTGGAATTCTTTACTAGATATTGTTTATAAAAATATTTTATGCATTATCATTATTAAGTTATAAAGAATTCTAGTTCCAATCAATCGCTCGTTCTAAACATTACAATATTATCAATAGTATTGCATCCATAATAATTCTTTGATTTTACAAAATTTCTTATATACCATTTTGTTTGTTACTTCAAATTTCATACTTCTAATAAAAAGATGTTTAATAGCTTGTTATTATTGGTCTGTGACCTACTTTTAGGTGTATTGCTATTCTGCCTCCTATTTCTATTTTGGTTAATGACAAACATATCTTTCATTAAGTAACAGCTGTGATTATGTTAACATTCAAAAATACTCAACTTGCAAAGTTGAAAGTACCATAGTATCACTTTATCCATAGTTTATAGTACCAAGTACTATTAACTATGGATAAAGAGGTTTAAAATAAATGAGGATTTAAAAAGATATTTTTGTCTGAAAATATTTAAAAGCCATTATTGAGTTTCATTCACGCCTGTACCGGCTGGTGGTAGCAAAAAAAAATATTTTGCATTGTGTCTATATGCAGCTTGATGGGTAAAAAGATCAGAATTAAATGCTCAACACTTATTGCCCTATGAGTCATATAAATATTTGGTGCACATTAACCATATCTGTAAAATATCTTATCTTACAATTACATGATAGCTCAACAAATTGACTCCTTTATTTGTTATCTAGTATGATACTATTATAATCAACAGCACCATTATCGGTCCTTCAACCAATAGTACTTTTGATGGAGTTTTAGAAAACTATATTATTGTTTTTTTTATATAATATATTTAAATGAAAATATAACGTACATTATGGTGCCCCATACTTATTTTGTATAAAAATGTAAAAGTGGGGTCATACAAATGTTCAAGTAGTAGTATAGAGAACAGTGGTGGTTTTAGGTACTTTAAAATAATGAATTCAAAACAGTTCAAAATGCAAGGGCATTTTGAACTCCCACAGAACTCAGCTCAGGCAGTTGAGCAGTCATCACCATGACCAAGACTCACTCAGCTCTACTCTAGCTCTTGTTTAAAGAAGAAAAACATAACTTGAAGAATTTGTTAATTTTCCTTTAATTGCCAGACATTACTCAAATATTTATTATAGGATATCTTTTCAAATGTCATACAATTGGAAACTCAATTGATGGTCCAAGTAACATAATCCAGACAGTATCATGCATGAATGAAACATTAATGTATTTGCTGAATGATGACTGCATGAGTCACTTGCGCATTGTGCTCTCTGCTCTTTAGCAGTTCATTGCCTGCCGACCCCTGCTATTAACCCTTTGACCGCCAACGACGTCTTAAAGCGTCACTGAATAACTTACCTCATACGCCAATGACGCCTTAAGACGTCAATATCTGTCGCATTTTCAACTAACAAAAAATTACGTTTAATGTTGATTTTTTGTACTGCTTCCGGATGCAATGGTTAATCTTACTTTTGATCTGTATATTTATGCAAAAAGTAAAAAGATAAAGTGTCTAATTATGTACGAAACATATCAAAATATTGTCGTCAATAAATGATCATTTAGAGCACCTTCCTGAACGCCAATGACGTCTAAAAGCGTCACCTAGTGTTGTGACTACCCACAAAATAAAATAATATTCTACGCAGTAAGTGGGAAGGTTAAAAAAGTTATAGACCTAGTACGATTATAATGTTCTTTCGTTAGTAACGGATTGTTGTGTTGTTCGTGTTTGTAGCTTATTGGTGCTACAAACTGTATAATTATTTTGTCACAAATTTAATTAACCGATATGGATAAAAATAAAGGTAAGTACTAATTACTCGTTTTTGCTTGAAGTCTTAAGTTATAATAAAATAAATAAGGTATTTTGCTAAACTACTTAACGTGGAGTGCAAAAAATTAAAAGTGTAGATGCCGTGAAAATGACCAGATCAATTTATGATCATGGAAATAATTGTTACGACATAGTATTAAATATTGAGAGATATTATTGTGAACGAGCCTGAGGTAATCGATTTCTTATTATTTATTTGTTATTTTTACTACCAAAAGTTTGGGACAATACATTCCTGTTCCTTAGAAAGCATGTAAAGCCGTCGTTCCCGGCTGTCATGAACACTATTGACAATTATAAAAATAATATCGATAACGTCCTTCACGACACTATTCATCGCATAATTGTACCTACTGTGATCGCCATTGACGACTTAAAGCGTCCGCTTGTGACGTCATAAGCGTTTGCGCCGTTATTTGTAGTGTTGGGATATGTGGGTAGTATAAAATATTATTTTATAGACTTACCCTCGAAGAGAAAACATAAATATTATGTCCTCAATAAGTGACTCGCTGACAATGTTATTAAGTAAATTTTCTGTTAAACTCTACTGCAATATTGTTTTTACTACAAAATATGGATACCGAGGAGCTTCTGCGGATTTTGGAAGGCGTTGATGATGTTGGGATTACCTATGAATCTGCCTCAGCGTTTAATAATGCCAAGTTCGTAATGTATGGCCTAACTTTAGTTATATTAATTATTATTAGTTAAATTATTTATTATTGTTTTCTTTTTTAGGCCGCGTTACAAACCCCGGAAATTTCTTTTGGTGAAACTCATAATCTTCCAAGTACCAGTTCGTCAAATTCTTTACAATGGTCAAGTCAACCATTAACAATTGAAAAACCTGCTTTTGATTCTTTTTATTACTTAGTTATCTTTCACCGTCATTGAATATAACATCGTCGACTAGTGAATTGGAGTTTTTTGTTTTACTATATTCCCTAATATGATATGGTATGAAATAAAAAAATCGTATTTAATACAAACATCGATAGCTATGTAACACCACTATTTCTGTGTGATTTCATGACAAAAATTCCCTTTTCCAACGCCATCGACGCTTTAAAGCGTCGGCTAGTGACGGAAAATTATCTATAAAAAAATATTTGAAGCTGCGTATTTCTTGTTTTAAAATTAATAATGATGCGGTAATCCTCACTCATTATTTTTTATTTCATAAGTGAAGTGCTTTTTTATATAAAGAAATCAGAATATTTTATGTATAATATCAATCGAAAATTTTATTTTTCATAACATGTCCCATCACTAGAGAATGGACTTACAATTTGGGCGTAAAATATGGCGTGGCGTGTCAGTATAAATTCTTGTCAAGGCTCGTGGCGGTCAAAGGGTTAAGCTTCGTATTTTTCGATCAAGGCACAGTAGTTTTTTTGAAAAATCAGAATAATCGCAATTTATGATTGGGTATTTCAAATTTCAACACATTTCAGGAGGCCGAACTCTGGGCCAGACAATAAGTACATAACAACTTTATTTTAACCTCGTAAGTCCTGTGTTTTTTCAACAGCAGTGTTCATATCTGCCGGATGTACTATACCGAGTACAAACTAAGAATAGTGCTTCAGACCGGCATAAAAAAATGACGGATTTACGTAGTTTTTGGAGTGTTACCTCGTTTTCTGTATTTTTTACTGTAAGTTTAGCATCTGTATTACCTCTTTTTAA
Source organism: Subacronicta megacephala (assembly GCA_958496365.1). NCBI lineage: Eukaryota > Metazoa > Arthropoda > Insecta > Lepidoptera > Noctuidae > Subacronicta > Subacronicta megacephala. The sequence continues at coordinate 4,471,158 of OY292530.1, read as the reverse complement.
AAGAAAATATTGAAAATAATTTGTGCTCCTGTAAGTACGTTAGGCTTTTATATAGTTTAACAAAAACGACATAAAAATGTTAAAAGTTTTATTGAAGTATCAATAAATCATATTATTCCTCTAAACGTCATTAAAGTGAAACAATAATTATACAACTCAGTCTTTAAGACCATTTAAGCTTAATCAACTTTTATAAATCCGTAAGCAACGGTATCAAATGTACTTATTAAAAAGAAAACACTTAAAAAACAGTACAGTTAAAAAGTACTTACATACTAGTGAATTGACATTTTAAAATCACAGACAATTAGAGATCTTAGGGTATTCAATTTTAAAATTAAACATCTGAACCCGATGCACGATCTGCACGTCCTGCTTCTTCTATTTCTTCATCTTCCGATTCCGAAGACGAAGAAAAGTCGCTACGGGATACTTCGTTGTGTTCAGGTGTAAACACATCTTCATCATCCGAGTCCTCGAAGTCGGAGTTATCGAGAAGTTGTGCGGTTTGCTCTTCGTTGAAAGCTAGAATATAAAAAAGTAATACAGACCGAACGTACTCCCACAAGTACAAATTATTATGTAACAAAGGCCTAACGTACCATGTCAAGTACATATTATTTTGACCGATCAGGAAATTCCTTAAATACTAAGTTTTCTTTCCAATTTTGTATAATTTACAATAATTATAATTTATATTTACTGATTAATATAAACAACAAGACAAAAAACAAAAGATTACTTTGATAAAAACAGATTAACTTACCTCGTGCCGGCCGGCGACCAGGCCGCTTGGCTATCTTGGCAAAAAGTGGAACTGACACTGACAGATGACGTTACTTGTCTAACATGGCGGAATTGATCATAGAATATAGAATTAAAATGGCCGTGTTAGTATTGCCATTGTAAAAAATCTACGCGGTAAATGGGGAATGAAAAATTTGTACTTGGGAAAGTACATTAGGCAGTTACACTTGCTATGTAGTTTAAATGTCAGGTCTGAACTACTATGCTTAGTTTGTACTTGTACAAGTACGCGGGGACTTACGAGGTTAAAATAATAATTGATTCAAAAAGAGTCAAAATGGTCTACCGTCCAAGGCATTTCGGGGGGGGGGGGGGAGGAGGTTAAACCTTCCAAGCCCTACCTAACTATTGCCGACGGCTACGGCTATAACTTCTATAACTTCGTAACAAAGCTTTAGATAAAATCTTTTATTTCAACATTTTACCACTAGTCTCAATTCATGTATGTGTCAATCGTGAATATATGCTTAGTAAATAAGCTTTCTTTTTTATTGTAATATAGCAGATCCATGCAGTTGTAAGAAAGAGGAAAATAATAACAACGACGCCACTCGTCGTTTTGTCGCAGTGTCCCTTGACCCTGACAGCTAAAAGCCATTAAAATGTGAACTCTATTTGTACAGTATCAAAACATTTTATGCTTATAAACATTCCTGTGTCATGCCCTACCTTCGTACCTATACGCTAAGCAGTATGAGCAGTATCTATGTATATTAATATAATTAAGCTGCCGAGTGTGACCGCGCTTAACTCTGGAAGTTCCAGAGATTATCGAACAATATTCGAAAAATAGTGCAGTGATAGCCTTTTGCTATGACCATTGGACTGCTAAGTCAAAGGTCTCGAGTTCGATCCAAGGCACGCACCTCTGTCTTTTCGAAGTCATATGCGTATTAATAATTAATTAAGTATATCACGCGCTTAAACGATTAAGGAAAACGTCGTGAGGAAATCTGCTTGCCTGAGAGATTGTCTCACGGCATGTGAAGTCTTCCAACACGCAGTAGGCTACCGTGGTGGACTGTAGCCTAATCCCTCTCGTTCTGAGAGGAGGCCAAGCAGTGGGACAATGTAATGGGTTGAGGATGATGATAATGCGAAAAACATAATTATTCGAACAGAAAAATTTGTTTGCATTTGATATTCCAATTCTCGACAAAGGTTATCGGTCATTTAAACATCACGCTACGACCTTAAGGCAAAGCGGGTGAAACCGCAAGGCACAGCTAGTTAGTTACCTGTAATAGTATTCTTTTTGGGAACGGACTCTTCGGTTGCGTTCTTTGTTTGATAACAAAGTGAGTTGTCATGGATACCAGTCGATTCTGTTTTTCCGATAACCACTTTGTATGTAATTCTAATTGTTTATCAACAGTAAACAATATTGCGGTTGCATTGTAAATGATTGTGTTTGTTGTTCGTTTCTCTCGTAGCAGATGGTATTGGAATATTTCTCATCTGCCATTATAGTTGTTTCCATTATCTATTGCATTATTATCGAATGCTATTCGTTATTTTTAGCCATTTTAACATCCGAATTCGACAATCGGCAAGATAGCCAAAGAAGCTACTATTTCATGTGGTAATTACAAAAAGGTTTGTAGGATCCATAACCAGATGTAAGTACTAAGTACCTACCTACCTATTATTTCTGATAGGCCCACTATCAGAAATAGATGGTACGCACGGCTACACATCAAGCTATACAATATAGACTTGACTCGCATTGCAAGGACACACTTAACAATGTGAGCTCAGCCTATACTAGATTTGTATAGCTTGATGTGGAGCCCCTACCACATCCTTAAACACAATGGTCTGCTTGGCGTTCTGTATTAGGTAATCCCTGATTCTTGCAAGAAGATTGTTTTTAAAAGCTATAATATTTATAAAAAGCATTGCATTTTCTATTATACTACGACTTCATTATTTCTAATCTATTCAGCGTCATATCTTTTAGAAGAAATATATCTCCGGCAAGATCTCGATGTACCTATTTCCGAGGATATATTTAACTGCACTTACTAAAAGAAATGTAGGTTAAACTCTCACTCATTAGTTTTGAATGATTTACTCACTTTCATTCGTTTATTGAATGTTGTGTGCCAAGGAGTCGTGCAGTATTTTAACAGGCAGTGGCGAAAATTGCCAATCTAGCTATTTAATAACTCAGTCACCTCTGCTGCTGAGACCTAGGTCTTAGGTGCTAGTGCTAGGAACTAGGTGCTTTGCTTTTTGATAGTTCATGGTTTCCCGAGGTATTAAGCTCAAGAGAACGAAGATCAACTTGTAGGGTGTAGGCGCAAAATATGGGCCCTGTAACTAGCATTACACTTATATGTTTGACAAAGAATAATCCACTTTGACGACTTTTTAGTGTCTTCATAATCTTTTAGTGTCTTGATAAGTTTTATTTAAGCGGAGGTTGCCGAATTTGGGTACGCGGGGCCAGTAGCATAATGTTATTCTGCTATATGGTTAATCCGCGACTGAACATGCATCAGATTTTAAGTTAGGTCTTTAGCAATCCATCACCAATCATCCTCATCCAATTTGGTGCAGTAGTTTTGGCTTAATGCAAGTACAAACATACAGGCAGATAGGCGGACAAACATTATTAAAATTGTTATTTTGGCTTTTGTTGGACTAATAAAGACCTCCCATATTAGTTCTTCTTATATATCTATTACTCCGCATTCCCACTGATGACAAAACATGTTGCAAATATCTATCTTACTCTAACTCTCAAAGAGTGAGAGGGATAGGTAGCTGATTACAACGTGTTTTGTCTTCAGTGGGAACGCGGCGTTATGAACAGTCGCCATCAGGTCAACGTATACAAAACTGACAAAATTCTCCAAATGCTTTTAAACCTTAAATTTTTTAAGATAAAGTTCAAAATCAACTGAGAAAATACCGTACAGACATTGGCCTGTTATAATTTTACTATATGTGTTGATTGACTTGACTGACTGCCTCGTTAGTCTAGTGGTCCCAATCCCGACTGATACGCTAGAAGTCTTGGGTTCGATCCCCAGGTCGAGCAAAGTGTTATTGGGTTTTTCTATGAAATTCTCAGTAGCAGCTCGGAGTCTGGATTTGTGCCCGGTTAATGGCAATAGGCTCGCCCCCTATTACATGGGACCTAAACATACTAGCGAACTGTGGGTGTACACTACACCTCTGCCTAACCCTTCGGGGAATACAGTCGTGATGGTATGTTATGATTTGTTGTCCAGTTGATCCCTGACTGGTTCCACTGTGATGGTGATGTCGTGCGCGGGCATGGGCGACGCGGTGCTTCGTGAGCGGCTGCCAACATTGTGGCGGCGCATCGAAGACGCTCACTACAGCTACCTCGAGACAGACGACAGTCCCGAGAAACTGCAACAAAAGAAGAAACTCGAAGGTATACACAGTTTCATTAAATTACGGTTTCTTATAAAAACTGTAATAGTATTTACTGCGAACGTACCGCAACCAAATTGCGGATGTTCTTAAAAAAGACCAGGTTCCGAGCACCATAAACCGTGAATGTAGATGAAGCGAAAGTAGTGTACCAGGATCGTAGCAAGTGGAAATCTATAGTCTCTGCCTACCCCCATGGGTGACAGGCGTGACAATATGTATGTATGTATTTCATAGTAAATAGATCATGAAAGAAGGGGGTAAACTTAATTCGAGTTCTTGTTGCGACTAATCTAATTCCTTTTTTACTCAATGATAAATAGTCGGGAAAAGGAGATCCAGGAACCAAGCACTTGTTAGAAATTTGAAGCGCTGTAGTTATCAGTAAAACAAAATAACGTATTTTTTTTAAATATTCTTTTCAGACTACATTATAGAATACTTATCATTAGTGCCTCATGAGTGCAAATTCGGACTTTCGGAGACTGGAAAAGTGTTCCAGAGAACAATTAACGAGCTAGCAGAATTTAGTGCCTACCGAGCGGGGCTGGGCTGGGCAGCACTGGCGAGGTATGCCGCCAACCTGCTGGCCCAGCCCTGGAGGAAGGAGTACAAAGTCATACGGGTGAGTAGACCAGTTTAAGGCAATCATTCTAGTATGGTGTACGGAGAGTCTTTGCTTGGACCATGTTTCACCGAACATAATGTGACTGGAACTGCCTCATTTCTCTTGTTATCCTTGGCGCGACTGCTACGCAGGAGGTCCTGGGTTTGATCCCCAGGTTGAGCAAAGTGTTATTGGGTTTTTCTATGAAATTCTCAGTAGCAGCTCGGAGTCTGGTGCCCGGTAAATGACAATAGGCTCGCCCCCTATAACATGAAACCTAAACATACTGGCGAAGTGTGGATGTAAATTAGTACACCTCTGCCTAACCTTTTGGGAAATACAGGCGTGATGGTATGTTATGATGTGAAAATGCAGTCAGTTGCTCTTACTTTTTGGTGGTTATCTTACTTTATTGTAAGAACTTAAAACGTCTGCAAGTTTAATTATTTAGTAGGCAGCAAAAAGGAGTAACGCAATTTCTTCTATTGTAGAACAGTTACAATAACCGCTCCAGCGCGTTTCTGGAACGTACATTACTGAACTGAAGCGTTGTGATTCACGATTCACGTAGTAATTTGTGAGATAACTTGACACCTGGCGACCTTCCTTTTGAACCTTACTCATGGACGTTTGTCTAACGTAGTTTTATTTAGATTTATTATAGAAATACAATCTTATTAGTCTAATGGTCCTAAGCGCATCTACTACACGGGATCCCAGTATTACATGGGACCTAAACATACCGTTGAACTGTGGTCGTACACTCACCATCAAATATATCAGAGCAAACAGACTGTTCATAATTATCTGAGCAACTAGATAAATTTAACCATATCTCAGCGACACAAAGGATGTTTTAGAATGAACACTACACACGGCAGCTGTCATTCTGACATGTATTTTATCCCGTTGAGATACAGTTTAATTTCCCAAGTTGCTCAGATAATGACGAACAGTCTGTTCGCTCCGATATATTAATGGTGACTACATAAGTATATCTGCCTAACTCTTCAGGAATACAGACGTGATGTATGTTATGTTTAATATACTTAGATAAAACGTTGATGTTGTCACCAGTTATACTGCGGCTACTACAAGCATGAAGTGGAAGCGAATATGGTAGGGGCAGAAATCCTTTTGCAAGCAATGGGGTACAAGCCGATGGGTGCGGGACGGCTGGAACTTGACGGGCCTATCTGTCCAGACATGGTCGCCGCCGTCTCCAGGGACGCTCTCATCGCACAGTGTGAATGTCAGGTATTAATCTGTCTATAAATATAACCTGTTTTTTCCGAAAAGGACCGATTTATGGCTAGTTTTTGCCAGCGACCTCGTCCACGTGGAATAGATTTTCCCAATCCTGAGGGAATTTCCCAAAATATCGTTATAAATTTAAGTCTATAATTATGTAATTCTGATATATAAACAATAATACTGTAATGTTTCATCCAAATCTGTTCAGTAGTCTATGCGTCAAAGAGTAGCAAACATCCATCCATCCATACATCCATCCATCCATCCATCCATCCTCACAAACTTTCACATTTATAATATTGGTGAGAAGTAGGATAGGAAGTAGGATAGTAGGAAGTACGATATTAGTAGGAAGTAGGATAGTAGTATTTATTATATTAGTAGGATAGGAAGAAGGATACTAAAGATAGAAAGAGATGAACAGACAGACATGAGTCTAATTACTAATAATACCCATCGTGATACATAAACGAGCCCTGTAGGGATAGTATTTCCAAGAAATTAGTGTAGTAATACATTTAAACAAGAGAAGAAATTGGAGACATCTTCAAACAGACCAGAAACTTGATTCAAATGCGAGGTGAAATTGATAAATTCAATTCAATGAACTTTGTTTACTAAATTGAACTGAGTGCAGCAGTCAGAGTGCATGAGTCATTCTCATTATGATACTGTTACTGCACAATTACATATTTTGTAGGAGTGAACCGTTAGGGAAAGCATTCGTCATAGTTCCCACAAACAATCGTATGTTTTCATTCAACAATTGTAGGTCTCTCATTATTTTAAATCTCATAATGTCCTGATGCCGTCAGTCAAATGTTTTTTTATTAAGGTTCACGTAAATATGACATTCCTATTCATGAAAACCAGTTGATTTTGTTTGTACAGTCACCATCAAATATATCGGAGCAAGCGGACTGTTCAAAATTATCTGAGCAACCAGATAAATTAAACCATATCTCAGCGAAACAAAGGATATTTTAGAATGAACACTACACACGGCAGATGTCATTCTGACATGTGTTTACCCCATTGAGACATAGTTTAATTTTCCTAGTTGCTCAGATAATTATGAACAGTCTGTTCGCTCCGATATATTTGATGGTGACTGTACTGCCTGAACCCGAGGTACAGAGCGTTTAAATCTGATCATCAGTGGACTCATATGCCTAACATAGAGCGGGCATCAGATATATCTGTTTGTATCGCTATAGTAACTGATTCCAAAATTGAACAGCCTAGCGATATTATTGAGTATTTATAGATCGGGGGCTGTCTTACAATGTGGTGACTCGATCATTTTTAGGTTGTGAGAGCGAGATGCAGCTCTACAGTTATCGCCATCCCTCTCTCACAACCTTAAAATGATCGCCACTCACTATTAAACTATCCTAATATAATTGCACTTTTCTGAAGTTGTGCCTAGTAGCCCCTGTGCACAACTTAGACTGCTCGGTCAATCTCCCATTCTCTCAATTCTCTTTCTTACTTTTTCGGGGAGTTCTCTTACATTGCTCCATCAATTCATAATTATGTCTTGTTTAGTCAGTGCAGAAGCAGAGTCGTAAATAAATGTTTCGCATTCTTAATTATTTTCTTAACAACTTATATTTTTGCGCAATAACACTTTTTCGGGGCTGCACTTGCGCGGTCGTTCAGAAAGGTTAAAACTTCTGTTACACAATCCGAAGGGCGGTGTAGTAAGACTTAGGGAGTAAGGGTTTCGATTCAGGACCATCAGGTCGTCTCGATCTACCTAGCTGCCTAAGCGCTCTAAGGGGGCTAAGTCCTCAGATTCTAATAATCCTACGCTGAGATAGCCTTTTAAATATCCCGGTCACTAAGTATTTGCACACTAAAAAGTCGTCAAAGTGGATTATTCAATGTCAAATACATGAATGTATTGAGACTTGCTTTTATCTAACTTCTTCATACTTGAGAATCTATAGTTGATCAAAGGCCCCTCAATAAAATATACTATGGGCTCCGCACTTGCTTAATCCAGTACTGCGTGTAGTGTAATGGGAGTTTCGTTTGAGAGGGACACGTTAACATAAGTGGATTTGTACAGATAATGTCCCACATCTGGGAGGAGGCATGGTCCCGCGGAGCTCGTGTGTCGTGGCGCGAGGTGGCGCTGGAGCGAGCCAGCCACGCCTCCCCGCCGCATGCCGCCGCCACGCGCCTCGCCGCACCCACGGACCGGACCAACAATTCGGTCTATAATGATGGTAAATCTCTTACATATTATTTATTTATACCGATTTATTGTACCTATTTCAATTATATGAACCTTGAATTATGTGTATAATGTCACCGCAAAATTGTTAGATCATAACCTATCTTGCGAGATTGTAAACTGTCGATAGATTGTGAACCCCAATGTGTTTACAATTTCACATAATTTCTCGGTAGATCATAATCTATCGAAGCGAAACCGTCAAATTGAAAAATGATATGCGACGGAACGCACCTGACCCGCTGATTAGTTGAAAGTAATGTGCCTCGCACCGCCATATTTCAAAATTGCCGCAAAATTCTAAATACCTTTACCGTTAGGTTAGAACTGTGACTCCTCGCCATTATAGAGGGAAGGTAACATAACATAACATACCATCACGCCTGTATTCCCCGAAGGGTTAGGCAGAGGTGTAACAATGTACACCCACATTTCGCCCGTATGTTTAGGTCCCATGTAATAGGGGGCGAGCCTATTGCCATTAACCGGGCACAAATCCAGACTCCGAGCTGCTACTGGGAATTTCATAGAAAAACCCAATAACACTTTGCTCGACCTGGGGATCGAACCCAGGACCTCTAGCGTAGCAGTCGCTCTTAGGACCACTAGACTAATGAGGCAGTCTAGAGGGAAGGTGGTGATATAAAACAGTATTATTGATCTCTACAGTAAGATTTTAATCCGACGCATTTTTCCAGGTTCAGAAATATACTCGAACATACCAGCGACGATTCCTTCCGAAGCGTACCGAAGTCGTCTCGTGGATAGTCGGTACCCGAGCGCCGCGCACTGCACTCACGTGCGCGACGAGCCCGACCAGGGCCCGCTGCCCGTGATGCCGTGCTCCCCCTACATGATGCCCCCTATGCTGCCCCACATGATGTACCCATACCCCCAACAGATGCACCCCGACGTCCCCGTCACGCTGCCGCAGTGCAGCACCATCCCCATGATGACCCCCTACGGAGTCCCCTACTACTACCCCGTACAGTCCCCCTACATGATGCCTACTCCCGTATATGCGCCAATAAAACACGCCGCTACGGTCCCTGTAAACGGATATCCACCCATGGCGCAGTACAGGTACCCAGCGGTCCCAACCGCGCAACTGATCGAATTAGACGCTCCGTCAGTTTATGAAAACGGAAAATTCGAAAGGTATAAAGATGATGACAGAAATTACAAGAGAAGCAGAAATCCAGAAGCTTCTAGAAGAAATAGCACGTCGAAATCAGGGCTCAGTGAAGTTTCACTGCCGAGTTTACCGCGATCTGACACGCAACCGGCTCTCAGCAAGGCGAAAGAGGACGGTATGGGGACTTATGAGAGTTGGGACTATGTATTTAGGAATTTATCGAGCAAAGACCAAGACAGAGATGGACGGAGTCGATTCTCGCCCTCACTCGATAGAGACTCGAGGACGCTCGACAGGTTAGATAGAGAGGACAGGAGGGCAAAGTACCAACCGACGACTCTCGACCTTGAAGATGGGCTTCAAGCTCTGAATGTCGACCGATCATACGACGAGGAAGTGTATCGAACAGCGAAAGTGGAGAACCTAATGCGGATGAAACAGGAGCAAGAGCTGAAGAGAGCGAAACAGTTAGCCAAAAAGCAAACTGACGAAAGGAAACCGAGGAAGCAAGTTCCAGAGCCAGTTGGCAACCCTAAGGCTGATGCGTTAATAGTACCAAAAATAGCACCAGACAAAGTAAAGCTACTGACCAAGAAAGAGATAAAAGATAGGAAGGAAGTTATAAGGCAGCAGAGTATAGCGAATGACTCTGGGTCTTATGCGGTTGAGGTTAGGAAAGTTAAGAAACCAGCAAAGTTAGTGGCAGCTGAGGTGGATAAGCCAAAGAGTAAAACAGTCGAGAATGGTGTTCACAGTACAGCGCACAGCTCTAAAAGTAATCCAGGTTAGTATTTATTACACATAAATGATAATAACTAGCAGTGCCCTGCGGATTTCCCTCTTTAACCACTCCTAAGGATCGTAGCGTGATGGTGGAAAGACTATTAGCCTTCCCATATAAAAAAATATTATCAAATCCGACTAGTAGTTCCAAAGATTAAGCGTGTTTATATTGACAAACAAACTTCAGCTTTATTATTATATGTCTTATTCGGTTGAAATAAGAATTACATGCCGTATATAATCATATCTTCTGTTCAGCATTAAAGGTAAAGGAGCTTATCTAGAAAATATATTAATTTATTAAAATAAAATAAAAAAACAGAGCTATTATTACAAAATTACTTGACTTCGTAGAAAACGACTTACAAAATTTAGTTAAAATAATAATAATGTATCAATGTTTTTGTGCACACGGCTACAGGTCAACCTATACAAATCCAGTATAAGCTGACCTCGCATTGTGCGGAAAGCGTTTACAATGCGAAGTCAGTCGATGCTGGCATAGCAATTTTTTACCTTCTAATGGAAAATTAACATTTCAGCTACAAACGCACATCCATCGAGTTACGACTTGAAAGCACAACTAATAGTATCACTCGACGAAACGGACCACGTCCGACGTTCCCCGCCCAAGCAGCCGCAGCTAAACGGTAACCGACCAGTCAGCAGGACGCCCAGCCATCACAATAGCGAGAGGGAGAGGCCCGAGTCGGGCATCAGCGAGGGAAAGAGAGACAAATGGGAGTGCGGTACTTGCACATACTTGAATAAAGGGAGTATGCAAGCGTGCGAGATGTGTGGTAAGTCTAAGAGAGGGCCCGAAATTCAGCCGCTGAGGTCGGGAGGGCGGGAGTGCCCCGCCTGCACTCTCGTCAACGAGCGGGACGCCACCACGTGCGACGCGTGCGGCACTAGCTTGCAACATTGCCCCACCTACATATAGAATTATGACGTCATCGAAACTATCGGGTTGCCAACTTACATCTAATCATTTATTTAGTTTTATTTTTATCGACATTTTATACTAATAATGGGAATGCACAATTTTCATTTTTCTATGAGTATTATTTGCAGCTAGTTGCAATTTGTAGCTTATTTAAATTCTCATTAGGTATGTGTGTTATTGCACAGAATAGCAGTTTATCCGAGCATTAAATTATTCATATCGATATATTTACAAAACCTGAGGGTTCCGTACTGATAGTTATTCAGTATCAGATTTATTAATGTTGAAACATGGCGTGTTTATTAACTATATTATTATTATAATGCACTATTTTATGACTATTACTAACAATGTTTTTACAGCCGAAACTCTGCTAAAATTGATTTATTTTTAAATATTAATGTATTAGACGACTATTAAAGCTTTTTAATTAAGGGAGGCATATTTGGAACTAAGGCCATTAAAGAGGTGATTATCAAAACTTTACGGGGGTAGACTCTTCAACGGTGTATTTGCGAAAATTTTTTTTTGCTATGACACTAAGCATTTTTAAATGATACTTGTTGAAAACAAAAGAAGGTATGAAAACATATAAGAGAAACACGAGTATTTACAAAAAATACTGTTCGGCGAAGGAAGCATATGGAAATATGATGTTATTTTTATTATATATGTCGGCATTAATGCTCAATATCTATGGAAGTATAAATTTTCTAGTGAAAGAAATAAAACAATCTCAGGCAGGGTTCCAACCTGCGTCCCTTAAGTTAATGGGGACTTGGTCGGTAGCTTAGACTCGGGTCGAATCCTACTTGAAAACGTATTTTTCTTTCAATAGAATATTAATATCTTTACCAATGCACCTTCGCTTCACAGAATGTGAATACGGCTACAAAGATTATTTGTGTTAATATAAATAGTGTAATAACATAACATAACATACCATCACGCCTGTATTCCCCGAAGGGTTAGGCAGAGGTGTACTAATGTACACCCACATTTCGCCGGTATGTTTAGGTCCCATGTAATAGGGGGCGAGCCTATTGCCATGAACCGGGCACAAATCCAGACTCCGAGCTGCTACTGGGAATTTCATAGAAAAACCCAATAACACTTTGCTCGACCTGGGGATCGAACCCAGGACCTCTAGCGTAGCAGTCGCGCTTAGGACCACTAGACTAATGAGGCAGTAAATAGTGTAATATTACACTAATAATCTTATTATTGTGTTACATTGACTATTCGGTAACTGTTTGTTTTATGCCCATTTATATGTATATCCATAATCATTATTTATTTACCAGATGTATCTAATACAAGTTATTTATATAAAAACTCTATGTCACGTAGTTGTTACTAAATTATTTTGATTATATCGCTTTACGACAGGGTAATGATTGAAATTTGTGAAATTTTAACTAGACGTTTGACCCGACGAGGCGTGGCGACGATGAGGTTATCTCGAAGTTATAATATAATAATTATGATTGTAATAATAGTGTTCGTTTATTCGCCTTCTATAATGCTTTAAAGTTAGTTGAGATATAGATAAAAAACGCTTTTTCGTTTTATTATTACATAATATAAATTATTGATCTGTGTATATAATTGTTAGCCTTGTAAATAGTAGAACTTAAATATATTTATTTAGATGTTCGGATTTTTTATTTATTTTGGAGAAACGTAAGGTTTAAATCATAGTGTTACTAATAATGGGAAACTATAACATCATTATGAGGGTGCGTTTGTTATAAAAAGTAATATAATGTAATTTTATGATCACAGTCTAAATAATATGCACAGTGTATCAATACAAAATATAAATTTAACTAGCAGATTAAAAAAAGGCGTAACTGGAAATTTGTATTAAAATAACATATTTTAATAGCTTAAATTTAAGAATATAAACACTTACAACTGGAATATTGTCTATTAGAGGTAACTAAAAGTTGTTTCTTTTGTTGAATATTGTTTTAATTTACAGATCCTAATTTATCCAAATCGGTAACTATAAATGAGCCAAATGAACCCTAGTAAAATAATTAAATCTTGTTTGACAATTTTAACCGCCTTTGGCCCACTGCGTATCGTAGCAAATCATTATTTTGAAATGCCGCATACAAAAGAGACAATTATAGGAAAAAGGAAGCATTATTTTAAAGTGAGAATTAACAAACTGTGGCTCTAATTTCACCATTCGCAGTCTTAGTACGGTGGCCAGCCAATCAAGGTACCAAAAAATGACAAATTTTCTCAGTTGATAGTGAACTTAATTATCAACGTGTTAAGATTTAAAATCATTTTGAGAAATTGGATAGTCTTTTATAACTTGATGTGCTGGCGACTGTACTAAAGGCATAACTCACACGGCGAAACGAATCCGTAACATGTCTGCGAAATAAAATGTATTAACTTTATTTGCACTTACGTCTTTCTTCAGGTTAGTGGTGCGTTCGTCATAGATTAGGCGGCTAAAGCACTGAGGACGTGTATTTTTCTATAATAAACAGAATGTAGATTTTCTCATACGTGATAGATTTATATAAAGAAACATAGTGCTTTATTTTCTGTTGCGTTTAGTTGAACGAATGAGACAAGTTTGTCGAATATTGTGACAAATGCAGAAAGATGACATGTAATACAATGAAAAAATAAATATTATTGTTTTATGATTACAGTGTTTCATTTCGTGCATATCCATTCACAATTATTGAAGATAATAATTAAAAACAAAGAAACTAATTTACACCGGCGCGCGGCGGCCACTCGCCTCATCCGCAAAACATTTCTTTCGCAGAACGTCCTATTCGCAGAATGGCATGCGCATTTATACGGGCAACCACTTATAACGTTTTGGTTCCTTTACTTTGCTCTAGTATGAATTGACCTCATATCAATTGATGATACCTCGATAGCACGACTGACAAGATAAGGCGTAGTTTCGGTATACGTGTGTGCATGTAATTCTGTGTTGTACACCGTTAGGCGTAGTTTTAGCCGACCTCACTTCTTTGTTCGCAAAGTTCCATCTAAACTTTTTTTTGATCTAAGGAATTGACCTCTGATACTATATCGTAGCTTCTCTACGACTACGACAAGGAAATTCGCAAATTAAGCTTTACGATTTTCCCGATTTGCGAAGTGTTCCATTCTCAGCAGCTGATCTATAATTACCTTTTGTGCGACTGTACACTCGACTCCTAAGATACGTGCTACGGCCTAGTTTGGGAATCAGTAACAGTACATACTTATTGCAATCAATATACAAAGAAATAAATAAATAATGCTTTGCTGGGCCGGCCGGGCCAGCCTGATGGACGATTTCCCGTAGTTACCGATTACAAAGGACATACATTTCGCGAATGTGTGGACAAGTCTTAGGCTGCCATCAGACGGACTGCATTGCAGCAACTGCGCGCAGCCGATATATTTAACTGCATGCAGTTGTACGTTCGACTTCGTTCAGTCATGATATCACCTTCACGCGGTCGGCTGCAGTCATGTGACGTCATTATTAACTGCATACAGTCGTGACTTCAACTTTACGCGGTCGACTACAGTCGTGTAGTGTTGACGCACACTGTCCATTGCTAACCGCATACAGTTAGTGTGCAGTGAGCATAACGCGCGGCTAACAGTTTAAATAAAAATGATTTTAATACTGATTTATTTCTTTCTTTTTTTCTCTGGGCTAGATGCGTAGCGTAAACTGCCGTAAGTCAGAGCTGACTGCAGATAACTGCATGCAGTTGAATTTAACGATTGTGCGCGGTTGCTGCGATGCAGTCTGTCTGATGGCACCCTTAGAGGTGTGCATCTGGGATTGAGTGATATCTTTTTACTATTTACCAAGACCTAGAGGTGTGCAATTGGATACATGCAGCAACAAAGAATCCGATTAACCCTCCATTGTCAGTGCGCTAAATAATGTCCTAATAAATCTTCGAACCAAACCTAATAGGTTTGGTTTTCGAAGATGTATTAGGAATATGATGCTGAAGATGTATTAGAAGATGGAATGTGGGTTGCCTTGAGCACTCAATCCACATGCACAGGCACGTTTACAGGTTTAGAGTTATCTTAATAGAATTTTGTAAGGCTCGTATTTATTTAGTCACATTTTCAAAACTCATAGCCGAAATCCAAAAAGATTTGTCGTCACTCACGTGGAAATGTTTTTTTGCCTGATATGTGAAATATGTGAATCACTCAGACATTATAAAATAATGTCACAAAGTTACCAGGCGCTTTTAACGTTAAAATAAATAGGAAACTGGAAAAATAAACTTTAACGTAAAAAAAAGCATGATTTGAAAGGTAGTAAATAGGTATTAAATATTGATCCTTCGAAGATAGGAAATAAACCGCTCATTTACCTGTTGCACTAATCAATTGAATCGTCAATTTGGAGGGACCAACTTATTGAATGGATATCTTTAAAACGATAATGTTTTGGGGCAGCCAAAATGAATAATATTAAGGTAGAATTAAGGTATTAAAACACTAAGTGGGTAGAACATTCCAGGCAGGAGTCTATTAGTTTGGTCCCTCCATCTTGATATCAAGATGGAGGGACCAAGCATTTTGTTAAAATATTATGTAAATGATGAGGTAGCTAAAATTATATCAAAGGTAGCAAATAGTAGATTTATGGTACTATTTTTTTATATAAGTGTGACAGACATTGGAGCCTTGGTCCCTTCATCTTGACGATCACAAAATAGGTACCTATGGGAACAGTTTTGCGATAGCAGGATTGTGAGATTCAGACTACGCTACGGATATGAGTAAGCCTAATGTGTATGTGTAGATGTATACCTATGCACGTGCTAGCAACCGTTTAAATATTTGGTGTTTGTGCTTGTGAGGCGGCACCTTACCAATGGGTGAAAAATCAAATACAGTTTTAATGCAACTAATACGTTTTATTTCAAAAGACATGACGATAACGCTGACTTTTAATCACAAACTTGTTACACTTAACTATACTGCACAAAGGACAGTAGGTACTGGACTATTGTCGATATCCGCCTTGGTAGCTGCCTCCGCCGTACCCGGTTTGGCCTCCGTAGCCTTGCTGACTGCTGTAGCCGGTCTGTCCTTGACTTGAAGCCTGCATGCCGT
The DNA here is from genome assembly GCA_958496365.1 of Subacronicta megacephala. Classification (NCBI taxonomy): domain Eukaryota; kingdom Metazoa; phylum Arthropoda; class Insecta; order Lepidoptera; family Noctuidae; genus Subacronicta; species Subacronicta megacephala. The sequence goes on along the minus strand of OY292530.1, from coordinate 4,454,852 downwards.
TCATACTGCCGCCGTAACCACCTTGGCCGCCGCCATATCCAGCCTGGCCGCTGCTAAATCCTTGTTGTCCTCCACTGAACCCGCCATGGCCCGGCATGGAGGGCCTGTATCCGCTTTGGCCTTGGCTAAATCCGCCCTGCATTCCTTGGCCGAATCCTTGTTGCCCGAAGCTCTGTCCGCCGAAACCGGCGCCAAAGCCCTGTTGTCCACCGAAGCCCTGAGCTCCACCGAATCCGCCGCAACCTGAGGAATAACGTTTTTTTAATTTTCACCATCTCAATATCAATGCGCAAAAGCTAAGCCTTTTCTTGATACGGTATGGGACGAAATGGTCCGACAATTTATCTATGCTGTAGAAAAATACCATCACGTAGCTTATGGAAGTATAAACTGAAATTTGGGCAAAGCTACCGCCAGATCGGTGAACTTCTAAGCCATGCTTGTCCCAGTTTATAGTTTTCGCAGCAGCCTAACGAAACTAAGAAGATAATGGAAAAAATATTTACCTCCGAAGCCGAACATCTTGCAGGATTATGCTTATACAATACTGTTGAATATTTAAAAGCTTTGAATTTTTAATGGTTCTAATCAAAAAATATTATTTTTATCGATTTTAAATTTTATTAATGATTTTATGATGAATTTTAAAATAATACTGAATGAAACGGTCTCTTGTTTTCTCATTACAAAAATTCGAATATAGAATAGAAGCTAATTTTAACAAACTTCTTTTTTAATTGTTGTTTGTGAATCCATGCAGGTTATATTCCAGTTTATTATCCAAAGAAGGTGAGAAGTTGCGTAAGCAGTTTATGCAACGGGTTGTGTAGACGCAAAGACTGACGTGCTTGGACTTGGACGTCTAGGGGTCCTAGACGTCTAAGACCAGTTTTAATTATTTAATTGCTGGTATAGTATCACTGCGACCGTAGCGGCCTATTCCGAGTCTCGCCTAAGACCATTCTAATCTATGATAAGACCTACCTCATTTAAGAGATACTACTAAAGTCTAGTAGCTGATTTTCAGGATACCCAACCTTAAAAAAACAATACTTAATAATAAATACTTTATTGGTATAATAATCTTACATTCTTTTACTTAGGTAAACATATCAAGTCCATTACCTAAATTTGACATCAGCCATTTTATAATAATGGAGTGTATCATACCACGTGGTAATATATTTTTTTAATTAGTGGCCATAGTTTTCGTGACCTTTGTGACCTTCGTGACTGGCGGCTGAGGTCTTGACATCTAGGGAACCTTCACCCCCCTGGGCACTGAGAGAGCCTTCTATGCTGAATCCAGTTTGTTCCTGGGCAACAGGTTGCTGCTCTCCTTTTTGTCCGCCGAACACTTCGGCAATAGCTTGTTGGTATTGATTAGTTTTCTCAGTTTCTTTGTTCTCTTCTACTTGAGCTTTTTGCTCCTGCCCGAAGTCATGTTTAGCTTGGTCGTGCTTATCTTCGTGGGAGTCGTGCTTGTCTTTGTGGGAGTCGTGCTTGTCTTCGTGGGAGTCGTGCTTGCCTTCGTGGGAGTCGTGCTTGCCTTCGTGGGAGTCATGCTTGTCTTCGTGGGAGTCGTGCTTGCTTTCGTGGGAGTCGTGCTTGCTTTCGTGGGAGTCGTGCTTGCCTTCGTGAGAGTCATGCTTGTCCTCGTGGGAGTCGTGCTCGTCTTCATGGGAGTCATCCGTGTCTTCGTTGGAGTCGTCTGTGTCGTCATGGAAGTCGTGCTTGTGAACATGGTAGTCGTGTTTGTCTTCGTGGGAGTCTTCATAGTCGTGATGATGGTGGTGGCCGTGGTGTCCATACCCCCCGTAGCCGCCGTAACTGCAACCTGTAGATGTTGGATTACGTTAGAAAAGTTTGTATATTCGACGATATCTTGTGGATTGAGTCAGCCGACTCTGCCCTAAGTAGCAAGTCACAAAATGTACTGCAATTTTAGTTCATCTTGTAACCGGTAGAGGCGCTGATGGTTTTACACACAAAACACACGCTAGGCGTAGGTATACTAATGATAGAGCTTTCAATAAGGGTTGAACATAAGTACATTGTCACCACGGAAGAGATAAATAAGATTTATATTTTTATTTTTAGACCTTATTTATCTCTTCCGTGATTGTCACCTTTCCTAAACATATAAGTAAGAAGAATATTTGTAGGACTTCAGAAATAAAGTTAGGTACATGTATGTTTCAGGAATATAACAGGGATTTTAGAGCTCTGTTTAGGAGGTTAAGGAACAGTAATAAGATGTATGTATTAATTACCTGGGGCTGCCAAGGCTGCGATCAACGCCAGAGTAATGACCTGCAACAGAAAAATATTATTAGGTAAACTATAAGGATCATCAATATTTAATTCGTTGGTTGGATAGAGTAACTCGCGAAATTAATGTGATTATTATTTACACACAAAAAATACTGGATTTCGCGGGTTAAGTCGAACGATTCACCTTAAGTGCCTACACAATTATATAGATCTTATAACATACCAACACGCCTGTAATCCTGGAAGGGCTAGGCAGACGTAATTTATGTATTCATGTACCGGCGAACTGTATTTGTCCTACAGTTCGCCGGTATGTTTATGTCCCATGTCAAAGAGGGCAGCCTATTGCCTATTATTATTATTATATTCACTGTGCACATAATTATCGAAACTTAGATCTGCTTCCGATAGAAATACACTGCTTGACCTGAGAATCGAACCCAAGACCTCTAGCGTAGCAGTCGCGTTTAGAACCACTAGACGAATGAGGCAGTTACAAATATTAAGTAGTAAATTCGAATTTATATTCCCTGATTATCATAAAATCTCAGAAAATTAAAGCCTAGGTGCCTAGAACTTATACAATATACGGTGGCCAGCACATCAAGTACCCACAAAATGTCAAATTTTCTCAGTTGATTTTGAACTTTATCTTCAACAATTTAAGGTTTAAAATCATTTGGAGAAATTTGACAGTTTTGTATACCTTGACCTGCCGGCGACTGTACAATATATATAGTTTGGGGTTAATCAATAACCACATAGTTGGTAATTAACCACTAAATAAATGACAATAAAATATCCACTAAGCCACCGCGAGTCCCACCCGCTAGGTCAAAATTTACCTTCACACCTTTTGAATTTTTGCAGTCGACTTTTTCCTTCACTAAATATCTTTGAATAAAAATGCCAAAAAACTACAAAAAGATCATTTTTGACATCGAACTTCGTCATCGATAATGAAGATGTGACATTGTCTAGACCCCTGGACACGATTGAAAAAAAATTACACAAGCGACATCTGTTGCGGAGTTATGAGCTTTATCTAAGGTGTCTAATTTTATCTTAGAGTTATCTAACATGCACCGCGGTCTCACAAGATTAAAAAGGCCCGTAGCGTGAGGTAACATCCTTCTAACGTTTTCACTACACTTTGTTATAACGGCAATACGAACTTACCACAAATTTAGTCATGGTACGCAATCAACAAAACAGCAGTTTAAAACAATTTAACAACACACGGTATGTCGCTTAACCGAGGACTGTGTCCTTGGCCAGTTGGTCATTTCTTATATATACTCGCTTAAGGTTTAATAAAAGGAGACATTCTGACTCGCTCAGCTAAAATTTTATTGTACATTTATCCTGTTGTGAGCATTAAACTGTTGCAACTTCATAAGAAATCAGGCATATGTAAATATTTCTATATTTCTCAACGACTGCCTCATCAGTCTAGTGGTCCTAAGCGCGACTGTAACGCTAGAGGTCTTGGGTTCGATTCCCAAGTCCAGCAGTGATGTTGGGTTTTTCTATTCTTCTAAATTCTCAGTTCTCAATTATGTTACCTGTAGCTAGATATTTGCTAGGTTGTTACCATCAATCATCCAGCAATAGAATTGGTAAAGCTGGCAAGATACACCTGGCAATGATAGGTTCACAGAAGCGATGTCCTTATTTTTAAATGACATCAGAAAACTAAGGAGGTTCTCAATACGATTTTTTTAAATTTATATTATTTTTGTGTGTTAGGTACTTACACAGTATTTTTTGCCGATCGGTAAATGTTATTGATATTTTTTACACCCTAGAATATACTTACTTATATATATACTTATTACCCCATATTAATGACGTATTCCACATTGGGCACCCGTTTAAACGGCACCTGAGTAAATGGCACCTGAGGTATTCCACATACGGCACCTATGGATATTTTTCGCAGGTGCCATTAGTGGAATAATTTATTATTTAAAATTTTATTCCACATATGGCACCTACGGATTAGTAGGTACTAGTGTTGGGATGTTTAGTATTTGTCTTAGTTAACTTTGTCATATTAATGACATATTTTTTTAATATGACACAGTCGGTAAAATCAGACTTGAGTTATTTATTATGTACTATAAACGTCTAAAGATAAAACATAATATTTACTTAAATAGGCACAATTATATTTTTTAAGGGTCAGCGCATAACTTACTTGTGGCTAAAAATGTTCAATAGATATTTTATTAAAAACGCAGTTTTTCCATACAGTGACCAAGAGAAATAAACCCATTTTTGTACTCTTCTACTATATTGTTAATTAATTGGTTCCTACGTTCTGCATATTTTTGTGATATTGACTTTTCCATTTTTCCGCAGATTTCAGCGTAATCCTTGCAATTTTCTTGAAGAACCCTTAAAATCTTTGCCAGATTCTTGCTATCATTTCTATTGATAGCTTTATTAATCACAGAGTAGTATGTCTTAGGATAATTATTAGTCTTGTGAGCCTGACCGTAACAACACCATTTGTTTGACCAGATCCTTCCAATCCACTGCGTTACCATGTAATCATGAAAATGTGTTATGTTTATATCGTGTGGACTCTCACTCATAATGTAATGTTTTATTATCATGTTATTATATTAAACCTTCTATCGAAGTATTAAACTTACTACTGATTTTAATCGTTTTTTTTATTTTAAGATCCTAAAAGTAATAAACATCCCAACACTAGTACCTACTAATCCGTAGGTGCCATATGTGGAATAAAATTTTAAATAATAAATTATTCCACTAATGGCACCTGCGAAAAATATCCATAGGTGCCGTATGTGGAATACCTCAGGTGCCATTCACTCAGGTGCCGTTTAAACGGGTGCCCAATGTGGAATACGTCATATTAATTAATAACATACATAACATACCATCACGCCTGTATTCCCCGAAGGGTTAGGCAGAGGTGTACTTAATGTACACCCACAGTTCGCCGGTATGTTTGGGTCCCATGTAATAGAGGGCGAGCCTATTGCCATTCACCGGGCACAAATCCAGACTCCGAGCTGCTACTGAGAATTTCATAGAAAAACTCAATAACACTTTGCTCGACCTGGGGATCGAACCCAAGACCTCTAGCGTAGCAGTCGCGATTGGGACCACTAGGGACATATTAATTAAGTCATTACAATTATTATTTCTAACTAAATTGATTCGGATTGAGTCTTTGATTTAGTCGGTGTATGACGGTCGGTTCCGAAGATGCACCACAAAATATATGAAGTCGGTATTTTTCCTTAAAAAGTTAATTGTATAATTTTTGGGTTGCACTGCAACACAAAATAGTCGTCACGGTTCAGGTTATGTTAATATACATAGGTACTTAAATAATATCAATAATATTATAATACATAATTTACAAAGCACGTAAACATACAGGTTCCTGGGTAGTTCGGAGATCGAATAAATAAATAAAATTGGATATTTCCATTCTATGACTTTGCCCTAACTTTAGTTCTGTCTGACTGTGATGACTCATGTCAATTAAATCCATTTTGAAGGTTGAAGATGATTACAATTAGTTGAGAGAGCAATCTATTTTACGAGCTGCATAACACCGCAAGGTTGTTTGGGACAAACTGAAGGCGTCCGAACTCTTGGACCCTTCTTCAGTATTTAGACCGTCTGCTTTTCTTTGATATAGAGCAAAGCACATTCCAATACGAAGAAAGCCCATGTATGTGAAATCTTTTCATAGAAATACTTAGTAATGCGAGCTGCCCAAGACCGGGATTGTTGGCGCTCTTTTGGGGGAGGCCTACGTTCGTTCGTTATGCGTGCAATAAGGTGCATTTTTGCGATTCAAATAGTCTAAGACGTTAAAAAAATAATATAATAGTAGGCAAGGAGTCCCTGTAGATATGACTATAATGCATGCGAGTTTTGAAGGTGAGGAACCCACACCAAAGAAAAATAAAAATGCAAACACTACACGATGCAATTATGCATATTTAACTAAGGTATTAATTACCATTAAAACTTTTTAAATGGAATATAATTATGAAGTTAAAACGACGGTCAATGGTAACTTTCCGCTGTGATTCATTGTTATCCACTCATTGTATATTATAGGTAAGTTACCTCGGAAATATTGTTTTATATCGTTATTTAAAAGTTTATGATCTCTCGCGGTTTCCCTCGTACCAATAAGATTCACTTTTTCCAAATGAGGTCCAAGGATTGACTTAAACTAAGTATAATCGGCTACTAGGCGGCGGCGGCGTATCCAGATCTAACTTTAGACTTGTGGAAATCGCATCTAAATTCGTGCAGTAGTTTTTGCGTGACACCTGTTCTAATACACAGACTAAAAAGAAAAAAAAAATCCACTGACAAGATAAGGCGTAGTTTCGGGATACGTACTATGTGCGTGTAATTGTGTGTTGCACACCGTTAGGCGTAGTTTTAGCCGGCCTCACTTCTTTGTTCGTTCTTAACTTTTTATTTGATCTGAGGATGAAACCCATTGGAAATGGAAGACAATATAACAAAAATTAAAGGAAAAATAAATTACCTATGGGCGATCTGAGTTCAGGAAGTGGGAGGGAAAAAAACGGTTTATCTCGATTTCCGGCAAAAGTCCTATGGAAAAAAGTTTAATGGCAAAGTTGTAGGGAATAAAAAGTTCTACAACTTTTGTATTTACACTTTTTTCACATACCCTCAAAATGTAGGTATGTGAAAAATTCAAATAACCATTTTTTTTGATTTTACAAAAAAAAAAACCAGTATGATGAATATTTTTTTTGTAAAACCAAAATAATGATTATTTGAATTTTTCACATAAATTTTGAGGGTATGTGAAAAAAAAAATAGTAGGATGAAAAATTCATATATTAGGTATTCATATAAAAATGTATATATTAGGTATATATACCTAATATATAAATTTTTCATCCTACTATAAATATTTTCGGTTTCAAAAATTATCGACACTGGTCTAATTGAGACAGTTACAAAAACTAAATTGTATTTTTTCATGTTTTTATTATACAGAGATTATAGTACTAACCTATATTATTATACTAAATGTATGTAAATTACTCAGTCCATTTCTTTATTTATAACATACCATCACGCCTGTATACCCCGATGAGTTAGGCCGAGGTGTACTAATGTACCTACACCCACACTTCGCCGGTATGTTTAAGTCCCATGTTATAGGGGCCAGCCTATTGCCATTAGCCGGGCATAAATCCAGACTCCGAGCTGCTACCGAGAATTTCATGGAAAAACTCAATAACACTGCTTGACCTGGGAATCGAACCCAGGACCAGCGTAGCAGTCGCGCTTGCGACAACTAGACTAATGAGGCTATACTTATACTATTTTTTTTATCTATTACCAAAATATTAGTTATATACTTTATTATAAAACATTATTAGGTATAAAACTTATTACATATTCTGAAATACGAAATATTTTTGTGCCATTCCAACTTGGTCCTCACTAAAAACTATTGATATCGGTAGTGAATTTTATAACTGAATTTATTTGCGAATAGAAACAATTGAATGAGAAAAATCACAGAAACACAGTAAGTTAATTAAGGAAGTTAAAAATACTTCTACTTCTAATACTACCTTCTAGGGGTAAAAAAGCATAGTAAATTCATATAATTAAACCTGACCATGGATTATCAAATGTTCCCTCTCTTCCCCAGAGGAAGGAGGAAGGATATCTTTGGATATCCGCAATGGTAGTTGGTACCTAACCAACTACCATTGCGGATATCCAAAGATTTAAGGAACTACAAGATTATTTATATTGACATTTCCTCAAGTGTTTTATACATAAATTAAGTATCTTTTATAAAATACTTGTTTTTAGATACTATTTCTGGTATTTACTATACTGTCTGTGGTTGTATGTTTTCCTCATGCTTCGTCTAATATTATTTTCAGGATACTTAAAATACGGTAAGTAAGCTCCTATTTTTCTGTTATACACCAAATATGGTGGAAGGCCGTAATTTCCATAAGATTTGTCCCAACTTCGTCCATAAGTGCTTCTTTTGGCTTTGTTATGAAGTTTTTCAATTTCCCTATAGTAATGATATTTGGAAGTTTTGAATTTTCCATGATTCTTAGTTTTCTTCGCGTCGGCGATACTGGTTGATAATATGACGACTACCACGGCAAGAATAATGATCTGTAAAAAAGAAATAAAGTCATAAAAGTGTGGTTGAGTTGACAACATAATGCAATAAGTAATTGGGTTTTTTATAAGGAAAATTTTCGTAGCAATGCGGAATTCGGATCTGTGCTCGGTTTTTGACAATAGGCTCTTAAAATACCCCTATTGGGAACGTGCACGATAGTAGCGCCATCTTGCAGACGCAGTTTTAGGGGCATATGTCTAAAAATGAATAACAAGAGCTTGTTTATTTTGTATAGATTAGAGTAAATAAAATATATTTAGAAAGTCAATAAATGGTATTTTTAAAGGAATTTGTTAAAAACTGTTTATGGAAAAATGGACGTTATTATAAAAACTGGTTTTGATAGTGTAAAACACACAATAAGTTTCCAGCCCCAAACTATGATAAAAGGAAATAAATTGGTGTTTATGCAATAATTACTTAGTATTTATAAATAATGTAATAGAATGAACAGAAAGCCATCCATATTACACTCAAGTTCCATCACAAATGTATGTTACTGGAATGACAATGTGGCTGTACAAGTTAACCGTGATGAACAATTAATTGAAGAAATGATTATGAAAAGTGGATATTTTTATTTGAGCATTATTTACCAGCATTATATGCAGAATTTATGAAACATTAAACCAAAGATAGTAACAAAAAATATTGTATTGATTTCCAGAAACGATCTTTTACTGGAAAAAATATTTCCAATTTATGCTAACTTATTATTTTATGTCATTACTGTAACACAACCAAAGTCAGTTAAGAAAGTGTTAACTAAAGGATATTTCTAACTTTAAGTTCTTTATCTATACTAATATATAATATTAGGTATAAAGTTGAAGAGTTTGTTTGTTTGCTTGAACGCGCTAATCTCAGGAACTACGTGTCCAATTTGAAAAAAATCTTTCAGTGGTATTTAGCCCATTTACCGAGGAAGGCTATAGGCTATATATCATCACGCTATGATCAATAGGAGCGGAGCATAAATAAAAAATGTTGCAAAAACGGGAAAATTTAAATGCAGAAAAGCCGAGAAACGACGCGAGCGAAGCCGTTGGCGGAAAGCTAGTAATATATAATAATAATAACATAAGTTTTTAAACTAGGTAAAATAAGTGCAAAACTTTATAAAATAAAAAACGGTAATGTTTTCGACAAGTATGTTTACTGACTGAACCCCTTTTGTTGCACATTTCTGCCGCGACAAGCGCAGCGATCGTTTTCTTTACCCCTTCCACCCACTTCGCACGTTCCCAATAACATGGAACCAAAAACATACCAACGAATTGAGCGAACTTTGGGTGTACAGTCAGAAGCATATGAAAACATTCAATGTTGAATAACGATTTCTTAAGAAACTATTCATTTAATTTAAATTACGAGATGTTGTTCTGACAGAATCTTTGACCACATACTAATATTATATTTAGACATTTGAATCGATACTCTATTTTGAATATAACTGATTTTGAATTTCAGTGGCTGTATACATATTGATGCTCGTGATTGTACCTCTAGAAACACATCAACTGGATGCTATAATTTTATTTTTTATTAGGAATTGGGTTATGTCGTTGTGGTTTTTTGTCGGTTCCTTGGGTTTTTGTGATTCATTTGCGGAACCTACAAAGATTAAAAACAAATGCACGTCATATTGAGATTAAGGAAGGAATTAAAAGGAAATAAATTAAAATTAAAAGGAATTAAACAATTCTAAAATTTTAAAAATAACGGTAGTCGTCTTACCTTTATCATAGCCCGTCGTATGTTATCCATAATTACACTTTATTTTATTTTTTTAATTTCAGATCCTCACAGTTCACGAGAAACGGGTAAATGGTGCATCACTGAAGGATTTTCATACATACACACGCTTATGTAGTGAAAATACCTTGAACTTGACTTTCTTATTTATATCTATTTACATAAAATTGGGTTGCAAACAGCACACAAATCCGATGGAGTCGACAACTATTTTAAAATTGACAAAGGAGCGTTTTCTATTTTTTTCCTTTCCTAACTTTCCGACCACGGCTTCGCCCGCGGGGTTTCTCGGCTTTTCTGTACTATCATATGTATTTAATCACTGTATCTATTTCTGAAAACTGCATGAAAATCCATTGAGTTGTTTAAAATATCTAAGCGAACAGACAGCGGAAGTGACTTCATTTTATACTATGTAAAGATGAAAGATGAAAAGAACTGAAGATCGGGCTCTCTGTGGCGTTCACTAAAAGAGGCCCACGTTCAGCATTGGACAAATACGGTGATTATATTACATTTCTAAAGATATAGACGGAAGAAGCATAAAAATACAAGAATAGAATAGAATAATCTTTATTGTACACCATTAATAAGAAGCAACATTAATAAGGAAATGCTTAAGCTAAGGTTACAATGGCGGTCTTATCGCTAAAAGCGATATCTTCCAGACAACCTTTGGATGGACAGAAACAAAAAATGTGATAAAAATAAGGGGGGTAGTCCTTGGTGTACTAAAAACATAAACTTAAATACCAATTAAAACATTTAAAAATCAATATTAATATAAACATACTTATAATATATACTATACACACACACATATTATATATATATATGCAATATTATATGGAAATATTATTATAAAATTAAGCAGTAGCGCAGGTAGCCAGAAATACAGTATGATTAGCAATAGCCATCCATTTAGAAGAAAGAGAAAGAGAGACTTGGTAGATTGTATATTAAAAGGAAGAAGCAGTAAATTAAAGGGACAAGAAATGATCATGTACTAGTTTTTTAAAGTTAATTAGTGTCTGGGCACGTCGTATGGACACAGGCAATGCATTCCACAGCCGTACAGCCTGTATAGTGAACGATTTATCGTAGAATATTGTGGAATGCACTGACATTTCAAGCTTCAAATTTTCCGATGATCTCAAGTATGTACAAAATCTAAAAATAAAAATATCAAGAAGGGGTAATATTCATAAAGATGATTACCTTGTATGTGTGTCATGAAGGAACTTAAAACGTTCTTTGAGGTAAGGTAAGGTCTTTGAGATTCGGAGATGTGATCATATTTGCGTAAACCAAATATAAATCTGATGCAAAAGTTTTGAAGTCGCTCAAGCTTGTCTAATTGCGCTTCAGTAAGGTCAGGATAGCTGGCATCGGCATAGTCGAGGATAGGAAGAAGAAGCGAATTAGCAAGTTCAATTTTGGTGGCAGTTGGTAGGAAATTTCTTAATCTTCTCAAGGACCCGCCTGCAGCAAACAGTTTTCGACTTAATTCTTTCAGCTGTGGCCCCCATGTGAGGTTTTTGTCGATAAGAATTGTCGTCGATTAATTTTGTCGAAAGATTGAAGTCATCCTGGGGCTGCCGATAACAATGACTTGCGTCTTTATGGGATTAACCTTTAATCCATAAGATGCACTCCATTCCGATATACGTGTCAAATCAGTATTCACCATTTTAACCGCCTCCGACAGTTCTGCCATAGGTGCCTGAGTATATATTTGCAAGTCATCTGCATAAAGGTGGTAGGATGAAAGAAGTTGATTAGAGATGGAATTAATAAAAATTGCAAAGAGAACAGGAGAGAGTACGCCCCCCTGCGGTACGCCGGCCGAAGTATCACACCAGGAAGAAACACAAGATTTTTTCTTAAAAAATAATTGTATGCAAGAATCCTAGCAATTTGCAGTCTGTTTGTTCTGCCTACACTTGTGAGAAAGGGGCGTGGGTAGGTTAATTTACATTGGAAATCGCAAAAGATAAACAATTTATCGTCAGAAGGAAAATTACGTTAAAATACGCAAAAAGTTTAAATGTTGAGTTTAGCTTGCTTGTTTTCTATGTGCCTATGGAACCTATTTGATCATTTATATTCAGAGGTCTTCTTCAATAAGTTAGCGAATGGGGGGGGGGGGGGGGGGGTTAGAAAAAACGAGATTAGTACACTTACACACAACTAGTAGGTACCTACATAATATAAATCTATAATATAAAAATGAATCGCAAAATGTGTTGGTAAGTGCATAACTCGAGAACGGCTGAACCGATTTGGCTGATTTCTTTTTTATTGTGTTTGATGAAGTCTGAAGAAGGTTCTTATGGAAAGAATAAACGTAAAAATGCGAGGAAAAACGAAAAAACAACAATTTCCTTTTCCCATACAAACCACTCTGTCCCTAGGTGTCAATCATTTGACGTCAATCAAAACAAAACAAAGGCGCGTTATGATTATCTTTGGCATGCCTTCAAGTTGATTAGAGGTTGCATGTCATTTTTTTTTTTTAATGTACGTGTCATCATTACTTCCTCGGTGCGTAGCGTTTTCTTGGTTGTCATTTTGTTTTAGAGAAATAGGCCAGAACAAGGTCTGCCGGGACAGCTAGTAAATAATAAAATTAACATAACATACCATCACGCCTGTATTCCCCGAAGGGTTAGGCAGAGGTGCACTTAATGTACACCCACACTTCGCCGGTATGTTTTAGGTCCCATGTTATAGGGGGCGAGCCAATTGCCATTCACCGGGCACAAATCCAGACTCCGAGCTGCTACTGAGAATTTCATAGAAAAACTAAATAACACTTTGCTCGACCTGGGGATCGAACCCAAGACCTCTAGCGTAGCAGTCGCGATTGGGACCACTAGACCAACGAGGCAGTCATAATAAAATTAAATATCTGTAAATATTACCTTACCTTAATATCTCTATCTTACAATAACAGCTCCATAGCTTCGTGTTTCTGTGACGGACCAATTAGCATACATTTTAGCGTTTCATGACTGACATACTGGCATGCTTCACGGCTGAATAAAGTATCACACATGATTACTTAGATCAATAAATTCACTCTCACTCAACAAAAGAATAGCTGCTAACGAGAATGCGAGTCTTTGTTTTTTATTCTTAGAATTAAAAAAGAGAAATTTTCTATATAATGAAGCAAGAAATTATTGAAATTAATATAAAAGTCAAACAAAGGGTTTCCATAACATAGAGTGACTACTTACCAGTAGTCAATCCAATCCGATTTGAAGCAAAAACCACGGCAGTGTTGATTTCACAGAACTTTAAGTTAAAGACGTCGTGGTCGAAACAGAATGAAATGGTTGTGCGGTGGCCAGCACATCAAGTTACTACAAAGTGTCAAATTTTCTCATTTGATTTTGAACGTAATCATTATGGAGAAATTTGACAGCATTATAAACCTGATGTGCTGGCGACTGTACTAACGACCTTGTCCCATACTGGACGGGAAAAATGGAAGTAAATAGGAATAGGGAGATCTCCCTCTCTCCCTCGGGACGATCACAGGATCAACAATCAATACAGGATTCATTTTGTTTGCAAAGGAAAAGGTATTTATTTAACAATCAAACTACAAATATACCTTGGCTTGTATGTATGTATGTATCTTTATTAAACTTTTTTTTAAATTACATTTTTAAACAATGCCCCACAAAACCGTTTTCACGGTTTGTCTGTGGGAACAGAAAACTGTAAGTCTTATGATAATTAATTAATTGGCGGAGTACACAATAAAAAACACGGTGAAGTTAGGAATTTTAAGCTATAACAAGTACATAATGGATTTTGATTAGGCACAATTAAAATACCTGAACCAGTGAGGCAATAATATGTGCTTATAGGATTCTAATTAGGCTCATTTACAAATGTTAGAAAGGTTTTGCAATACTTTTACTATAAAATACCATCGCAGGTAATTAGGTCATCATTGGTCGTCACAACACACAGAGTTGTGACCTTATTACAATAATTTTAAGTATAATATTAAATTATTTTATTCAATATGGAGTTACGGCTTGTAATTTTGTCGGTAAGTTATTTTTTTCATTATTTTGATCAACGAAAGATATTCATGACCCGTCAATGCATACAGTTTCCTCATGAGGACATAACAATAGATTTTGCATTGTGTCTACAATATGCCGCTTGACGGGTTAACACACGCTAAAATAGGTACAGTCCAAAAAGTTTGAGCAGTTGTTATTCCAACTTTCTATGAAATTCTTAGAGGCAGCCTGGATTTTGGATTTATACCCCCTATACCAAGTGACTTAGATATACCGGTGAACTATGAACGGTGAACGTGAAAGGGCCTCGTTACATTAATAATTTTGAACCAAATTGTTATATGACCATAAAAAAGAGCATAAAAACAGCTATTCCCTACATTTGAATTTGTCAAAGAACAATTTTCTATGAAACTGCTGTTTTACTAGGTCCTATAGTGCCATTATTTATAATGATGGATATGACGAGGCTCTTTCTCGTGTAAGACTACTAAAATATCACGGTCTATTATTTATTTATTTATTTATTTTATTATTGCACAATACAGACTTAAAAGATATACATTATCCCACAAAACCGGTTTAGCGGTTTGACGGTGGGTGTTGAGCTACATAATAATAATCTGTATAATAACAATCCACTGAAGAAACAACTCCTCAGCCTGCAAAACATAGTTATTTACAGACTGAGGAGGTGCCTCTTTAGTTTCTTTTTAAATTTAAGTTTATCACTTTCATGTCTAATGTCCGCCGGCAAGCTATTCAGCACATACGCTATTCGCTTCTTTAGGGTTCTGTCCCCAAAGTAGTTATTAACTCTAGGAACATTAAATTTGCCTGCGGCCATCGACCGTGTATTATGCATATTAGTGACAGGAGATAAACTATGCTCTGTTCTGCCGTGTTGGTTCAAAACCAGAAGATATTTATGTCTCAAGCTAACTGGTAAGATACTAC
The DNA here is from genome assembly GCA_958496365.1 of Subacronicta megacephala. Lineage (NCBI taxonomy): Eukaryota > Metazoa > Arthropoda > Insecta > Lepidoptera > Noctuidae > Subacronicta > Subacronicta megacephala. Next base: position 4,439,618 of record OY292530.1, on the reverse strand, counting down.
ATATTTGAAATAATTTTCTATAGTCACCGTGGCAACTTATTTTCGTCTTTTTTGTAACTAGCAGTTTAAGGAATCTTATTTGAAGAGTTTCTAATTTACTAATATAGGATTTAAATGTTAATCCGTAGCTATCGAGAGCATAATTTATAACCGATTCAACTCAGGTTAAATACAAGCATCTTAATATATGAATTGGAACCTTAAAGCTTAAGAGGAGTGTCCCTCGCGAACGCAACAATGTTGCACAGTTGTCGCTGTCTCTATCCCTCGCGATGCGAACGCGTGCCCGAGAGGAGAAACAACAACATTTTCACGCGTATTTCGTATGTTCCGAATTTTGGAGATTACTCCTATAATATTGCTAATATGTAAAAAAAAAATCTTGTAAAAAAATATTCACTATATTATCTGGGTTTCCTTCGAATCAGAATGTTTCTGTATTGATACATTGTCGAGAAATACTAGCATAAAGTTGGGCCGTTTTTCAACGAAAATTGCCAATCTTTGAGCTCGTGTAACTTTTTAACCGTATATTGAAATGAAATTTTATATTACAGAAACACGTGTATTAATGATAAGATTGTTACTGCAAAATTTCAATGACTTTCATTGTTTAAAATTCAAGCAAGGGCCAAACTGCGTTTGTATGGGGCGCGAAGCGGATACTATCCTCTTAAGTGATAAAATTTACCAAGTAATATTCTTAATTTACTACATATATAATCTATGTGATGAGACCAAGAGAAGTTTTCATCTATTTTGACACCGAGATAAGTCACACTTTTAACAATTTCTATAGGTTTACATTTACAGGCAGTTAAATTATTATGTAAGCATGAGTATTCGTGCGTATACAAATCCAAGCTATTGTCCATACGGGATACAGAAATATGTGAATATGGTGAGCGAATAATCAGCTGTTTACTTTTATCAGAGTTTAGAGTTATTCCATTGTCGTGCGACCATTTAACGACTTCATCTATATCTTGCTGGACTAGACGGAAAGTTTCGTAGACATCAGTGCCAGCGCGCAGTATGCATAAGTAGTCAGCGTACATGTACGCCGAGCAGTGTCCTAACACGCCGCATAGGCTGTTAACATGCATGAGGTAACAGATAGGCCCACATCCTGACCCCTGTGGCACCCCGCTCCGCACCTCCACCCTGTCACTGAGGCCGTCACCCACCTTCACGCGGTAAGAGCGCTCCGTGAGGTAATCACGGAACCATTGGTTCAGTGGTTCTCCCACGCCACACTCCTCCATCGCGTTAAGAAGGGTACTTTTTTGCAAAGTATCAAAAGCTTTTTTGTAATCAAAAAATATGGCGACAACTATTTTTTTATGTTCTAAGTAATTATTAATTTCATCTGTAAATTTGGATAACAAAGTGCCTGTGCTTTTACCCTTTAAAAACCCATGTTGGCAATTGTCGATAATATTATTTTGTTGTAAATAATTACTTAGTTGATTGACTATACATTTTTCCATAATTTTATCTATGCTAGATAGTATAGCAATGGGTCTATAATTGGATATATTTTTATGGTCACCTTTTTTGTATATAGGGCGAACTAATGCTTCTTTTAATTGATCAGGAAATATATATTTACTTACAGATAAATTTACTATTTTAGCCAACACAGGACTAACCTCATTCATGACAATTTTAATATCGGACATACGTACCTGATCAGAACCCGGAGATTTGTTATTGTCCATGTTCTTAATTATATGTTTTATATTACTAGCGGTAACGGGTTGCCATCTCATACATTTATCAACAGATTTTATGTACTGTCCTCTGTCTAGCCATACCACACCACAATGGTGCTTTATTTTCTCAATTTCTTCTGAAAAGGATGCTGCAAAAATATTACTAATTTCTTTGTTAGTCCCTAATCTACCCAAGTTTGTAATAATTAAACTATCTAATGACTGCTTTGAATTTCCTAGTAAACTATTAATTTTTTCCCACAACTTTTTTATATTATTGTTACATTCTAATATACTGTTTTTATCATATTTATTTTTACTTCTATTAATAGCTTTTTGACATTTATTTCTAAATCTAGTGTATATCTATATAAAGTCCAGAAAAATATTTTGGGCTCTACTGCACGCATGTATGTTTTTGTTTCGTTCATTGAATTAACTATGCCTATCTGTTCCACACAGATCGCCTGTTTCTCCTGCCTGATACCTTCAGCAGTGTCCATTAATCTGTTGGCGGCTAAAGCAGTGGCCGGTGAAGCAGGCCAGGAGCTCGTAGCCATAGGAGCACGGACGTTGGCTCTCAAGAAGGAAGCTATTTTAAATGCTGCCGCAGAAATCGCTTCCATTGCTACGCAAATAATTGCACTTAAAGGTATGATTTTGTAAAAAAAGAGTAGGTAGGTATTAAGTACAAAAAAACTACGAATTAATAATATTTTTGACTGAATAAGCGGCGGTAGCCTAATGGCTAGGGCGTCGGACATGCGATCATGTGGTTGCCGATTCGAAACTTACCCATAGTACTACCGACGTGAACCCACTCGAATTTTGCTTAGCATGAGGGGTTAACAATATTACTAGTAATGTGCGACCAACATTGCTAGTAAGCTTTATTAAATAAAAAAAAAATGATTGTGACGCTATTCAAATTGTTTGCATTATTTATTTAAAAACTGCTTCATTATTCAATTGATTGTAAGCGCGACTGCTACGATAGATTCCAAGATTCGATTGCCAGGTTAATCAAAGGGTTATGGAGTCTCTATGAAAATCAGTAGCAGCTCGAAGTTTGGATTTATTTCCGGTTAATGGCAATAGGTTTGCCTCCGATAATGGGACCTGCAAATACCGGGGAACTTTAAGTCGGTAAATACAGGCCTGATGATATGTTACGTAATCAATTTTGTAGACGCAACGATTTTATGGAACACCAGCAGAATAGTTAATACTGTAGCATCCTATGGAAATCGACGAGACTCTAAAATGTTCTGCTTCTCTTCTAATAGGCCAGGTGATGAAGAATGTAGCTGGATCAATGGCAGGAGCGATGATCAATGGCGCAGCTTCCATCGGCGCCACGATCGCGAAGGCAGGTCTCAATATGGTAGCTGCCAAGTTCGGCATCAAACCGATCGCGAATATCGTGTTCGATACACCAGTACTGCAGGAGCCTCTGGAACTGAAGCCTTTAGAACTGGTGCCTCTAGAACTAGAGCCCCTAGAGCTAAAGCCTCTAGAGCTAAAGCCTCTAGAACTTAAGCCTCTAGAGCCCATTGTTGTGGAATATGATCGGGTGAGTTTTGAGTGACTATTTTCTTGATTTGGTATTGTTCTTCTTTTGAATAATAACGGTTCTAAATACGGATTGATTTAGAAGAATAGTTTAGTTAACTGTAATTTATGGTGGTGGTGGTGATTCAAAAATAAGGAAGTTATAAGTTTTTTAATTTTGTGCTAGACAGCGAGCTTCCTTTAAGCTGGTTGTGACGTACCTACCACTTACAAACTGGAGCGACATACGAATTCTATACTAACACTCATTTTATATATATTGCATTCTATGCAAACAAGGGTCAGAGCCTACCATTTAAATCTTCACCAAAAACGTCAAAGCTTACATATATCTTAGAACCGTAGAAGCTGATTTTATTTGGTTTTAGAATCTAATTATATTATCTTAATTATATTTTTATTATTCTATGATTTACCAAAAAAAGCAGCTCCAAATTGTACATCAAAAGTAACCCCCTAAGCCCTTATCACTAAATTAAAAGTTTAGAGAGCAACTTTCATAAAGTCAAAAATCTTCGTTAGTTTAATACCTAGTAGGTACCAAAGGCACGGTTTCATCATAGTGTAAGTAATGTTAGGATTTTATTACACTATGGTTTAATCGATTTAAAAACAGTTTCACTAATAAAAGGAAGGGAATATCCGCTTGTCCTGGTTCGCCGTAGGGAAATCGGTCAGTGTGCTATGAGCAACGTAGGTAATGCTTTGTAATAAGTGCGTGTATGTAGATGCATTCGTTACAACCGTATATACCAATAATTACTACATATTCATTAAAATCATGTGCGTCAAGTCTCTTGAAACGAAACGGAAAACATCATTGTCGATTATGTATTGTGATCAAAGAAGAAAGAAAGAATAATCGTTTATTTGGAACGAAACACTCACACAATATGAAAATCTATTTAGAATTATAATGAACTATATATGACTATAAAAAATATATGTATAGGTATGTGTGTGCAAATGTAAATTTCTCGATGGCATGTGAAGTCTAAATTTTATTGAATCCTTGATTTCTACTTGCAGAGATAGAAACAAACTCTTCAGCTTTAATATATGGATAGATAGAAATATGACTGCCTCGTTGGTCTAGTGGTCCCAATCGCGACTGTTACGCTAGAGGTCCTGGGTTCGATCCCCAGGTCGAGCAAAGTGTTATTGGGTTTTTCTATGAAATTCTCAGTAGCAGCTCGGAGTCTGGATTTGTGCCCGGTGAATGGCAATAGGCTCGCCCCCTATTACATGGGACCTAAACATACCGGCGAACTGTGGGTGTACATTAAGTACACCTCTGCCTAACCCTTCGGGGAATACAGGCGTGATGTTATGTTATGTTAGATAGAAATAGAAATTCGATAGAAATTCCTGGTCATATGATGCATAACAAAACAGCTGATTTAAACATAAACTAATTAATAAAAAACTTTTGAAATTTTTGCTGTGCCCGACAGAGTCCATAATTGTGTCTGTTTATTATACTAACCACCTGAAATGCAATAAATTAGTGATACGGTGTTGCTGACGTATGCCAATGAAGTCATTTAGCGCGTATGTTTATAATAATAAAAAAGAACGTTTTCCAGGAGATCCAAGTACCAGTCCATATTCCGCCAATCAGCACGGTGTCGGTGGACGTCCGTCCCCCAGTTATAGACCTGCCACCGCCGCCCCAGCTGTCTGCCAGCTGGAACACTGTGTACGAGGTTGTGCCGCCCGTCGAGTTTGTACCCCAGGCCGAGGTCCCCTGCGCTTACGAGTGAGTGAAATCTTCATCATGTATAGAAATAAGACGCAGATAACTTTATACAAGAAGGCGCTTAACAGTATCGTTATAATATACGGTGTAATAAATTTTGGATAAAGGACTGCTTCATAAGTTTCCACAACGAGGGGGCGAGCCGATTGCCATTAACCGGGCACAAATCCAGACTCCGAGCTGCTACAGGGAATTTAATAAAAGACCCAATAACACTTTGCTCGACCTGGGGATCGAACCCAGAATCTCTAGCATAGCAGTCGCGCTTAGGACCACTAGACTAACGAGGCAGTGCTATTTAATACTTGTTTTATATCCTGTTGGGGCTCAGGGGCATACCGGCGAACTGTGTTCTTCGTCAGGTGTGATGGAATGAGATACGCGTGAATATCTCCTACAAAAGTATTGACTGCCTCGTTGGGACTGCCTCGTTGGTCTAGTGGTCCCAATCGCGACTGCTACGCTAGAGGTCTTGGGTTCGATCCCCAGGTCGAGCAAAGTGTTATTGAGTTTTTCTATGAAATTCTCAGTAGCAGCTCGGAGTCTGGATTTGTGCCCGGTGAATGGCAATAGGCTCGCCCCCTATTACATGGGACCCAAACATACCGGCGAACTGTGGGTGTACATTAAGTACACCTCTGCCTAACCCTTCGGGGAATACAGGCGTGATGGTATGTTATGTTATGTTATGTTAAAGTATTTACTAAAATCTTGTTCTCTTAACAGGATCGTGGAGACGCCGCAGTTCTACACTGGACCGTTGATTGAGACGATTCACTTCGGAAAATGAAGACAATACACCATATCTGCACCGTTAACTGATCGACGAACCAACCCTGACAATAAAAAATAATTTAAAACTAAACTCACTGATTTTTACTAAAATGTATCCTGTGTTTAGAGGCTCAGAGTTGATAATTGTAGAAAGAAAATACGGAGTCCTTCTATTAAATGAACCCAACATTATTTAAGTAAGTTTGCCTCGTGTGCAAAAAATTTTTTTTCTTTATTCGCAATTAGGTACGCCTCTCAGCATCATTCTAGGTTCGGCGGTGGAGATTGGGACATCAACAAAAAATTTCATCATCACCATCATCATATCAGCCTATCCTCGTCCGCTGCTGAACGTAGGTCTCCCCCAAAGAGCGCCAACCATCCCGGTCTTGGGCAGCTCGCATCCATCCGCTGCCAGCCACCTTCTTCAAATCGTCGGTCCATCGCATCGCCGGGCGTCCCACACTACGCTTGCTCAAACGCGGTCTCCACTCCAACACTTCTTCTTTATCGATCGTCTGTCCGTCTGCAGACATGACCGGCCCACTTCCACTTCAGCGTGCTTATTCTTCGCGCAATGTCGGTGACTTTATTTCTTTGGCGAATGACTTCGTTGCGAATTCTATCCACTAAAGAAACTCCAAGCATTGCTCTCTCCATTGCACGCTGAGCAACCTTGAATTGGTGGACCAGGCCCACGGTGAGTGTCCACGTTTCAGCTCCGTAAGTCATCACGGGTAGGACGCACTGGTTATAGACCCTGGTCTTTAAGGATTGTGGGATCGACGATTCAAAGATATCATGTAGCTTCCCAAATGCCGCCCAGCCCAAGTGTATTCTTCTGGTCGCCTCCTTGGCAAAGTTGTGCCGCCGGCCGCCCCAGTTGTGTGTTTGGCCAAGATATACAAAAAAAATGCATTTTTTTATTGTAGTATTGGTCCATAGAAGATTATGCCGAAATTTAAAAGAATTTTGCGCACAAGGAGACATTCAGCCTTAAATGAACTACCAACACTATATAAGTACTTATTAATAAGATCCGCTTTTCGTGAATAAAAGAGGTCAGCTGCCATAAGCCAACACATTAAAGCTAAATCTTTTATAATCGAACACTGATTAAGTGCCCACTGAAGCAGTTTATCAAATAATCGTTCTGTAAAACGTATTACTAAACTAGAATACCAATGACACGCAATAGGGACGACTAGCGATTGAATCGACGCAGGTACTGTATATATCAATAAAAAAATCCAGTGCAGTAAAACACTGGATTTTTTTATTGATATATACAGTACCTGCGTAACCCTAGTGGTTTGTTGTTTGACATGTTATTTGAACCTGCCTGGCTCCAAGACATTACACGTTATGCTAGTTCAATAAAGAAAAAAACAAGATGTCTGCAACACGCAACAATAAAAGCGTTTTACATCGGTTCCAAATTAACTGAATCATACTTAATTTACATACCATTTTCAATAATTGGCACAGTTTCGTGTTTTTCAAAGATGAAGTAAATTGCGTTGAATGTACTCGGCAGCTGTTTCGCAATATTGTAATATTTTCTGATTCAGCACAGGAAAGGATGTGATCGCAATCCTTAGTTTCTACATTACCTATCTAAGGCTGCGATGAAGCAACCGATTCTTTACTTAAAATCTTGTTTACAGTTTGAATATGTATGCGAATGAAAGGCTGGACTGGAGTTCCAGAAGAAATTAATGACTACTTACTTTAAATTGAAGATCTGTCTTTCCAAAATGCTCAGCAGATTTACTGGTCACATCATTACCTAAGCTATTTATTGCTGAATGCGTTCGTAAAGATATTGGCGTACGTCGCAACTACGCAATCCCTTAATGTTATTCTATATAACAATTGACACATTATGTATTGGTCCATAGTCAATCTATGTATGTAATATCGGGCATGCTGGTCGCTGGGTACAAGGGTTTGTGGCGAGTGCATCCGACATGGTCTAATATCTCCCACGGCTAGCTGTGATTGTGTACATATGTACCAATAATGCATGTTCACCGATTAGTTTTTACTCAAGTATCTAATGATATTCAAATGGGGCGCCTTCGACCAGCTGTTTAGCATTGGTAATTTGATGTAAATAATTTTCGGTGCAGTATAAAAGTGCATGCAATTTAGGTAGGCACAACAATTACAGTTTACAGTCCAATTCAGTAGTGTCGTAGCGAGCAGCTAACATTAAAATACAACGATGTCTCGACTTACGGTAAGAGACATCCCCTGTTATAACTATTAGTGATTGAGATTTTAATTTACTATCGGAAAAATATACGAGTATTATTTCAATAGTGAATAGTGAAACAATAATAATAATAAATTAATTAATGTTGCAGATCTTTTTTGTTATCGCTGTGGTGTACGAAGCTGTTGCTGATGGTGAGTGAAGCTAATTTGATCTTAAAATTTTGGAAAAGTTATTTACGATGTAACACATCAGTCATGGTGCTTAATACTTTATTATATAGGTAAAGTGGCAGATTCTCGTGCTGAGCAGTCTGGCATCATCACCTCTGGAATCGGAGGGTACGGCGGGTATGCGGGCGGGCTCGCCGGCGCCGGGCTCGCGGGCGCGGCGCTCGCCGGTGGGTCGGGCTACATCGCCGGCCCAGGAGTCGGCGTGGTGTCTGCAGGCCCCGCCGTGCTCGCAGGCGGGCCCGCACTTGGCTCTGGTGTAGCTCTCAACAACGCTGCTGCAGTTGGCGCCGCTCAACTCAGCGCCATTCAGAACGCTCAAGCTGTGCAGGCTGCACAGATCGCTAACTCAGCTGCTGCTGCCATCCAGGGTGCGCGCGTCACCGAGGCTGCTGCCCGCGCCGGACAGGCGAACGCTATCAACAACGCCGCTGCTCTGGATGCCGCTCGTGTTGCCAACGTCCAGCGTGCACAGGCCGCCGCCTGGGAGAACGCGAGGGCCGCGGAGGCCGCCAGACGTGCTGGTGCCGCCAGTGCGCTCGAAGTTGCTCGTGCCGCTGAAGCTGAACGTTTAGCTAACGCTGCTCGCGTCCAGGCTATCGCTATCGCAAACACTCGTGCTGTGGAGGCCGCACGCATTGCCAATGCTGCGCGCGCTCAAGCTACCGCGGTTGCAACCAGTGCGGCCCAGGCTCAGGCTGTGGCTGATGCTGTCGCTAGAAACGCTCAGGATGGCGCTCTGCTGTTGGGCGGCGGTGGCGCTTATGCGGGTGGAGTGCCAGTCGCCGTCGGCGGACTTGGCGGCTATGGACTCGGACTCGGAGGCCTCGGCAACCTCGGCTATGCGTCGGGCTACGGCTACAGCGGCCTGGGCTACGGCTATGGCGGCCTTGGCTACGGCGCTGGAAAGCTGATCCACCACTAGATAGCAGTGCAACGACCTACTGATACTACCCATTGTCATAGACAAACAGATAATATCTACATCCATTTCGCTATCTTCCATAGAAATGGTTGGCGGCAGATCTTACGAGATTTTGGACTGATCAATGTTATGTAAATATTTTTAAATTGGCAATTAAGTCTGTCTTATAATTAAATGTTAGCAAACACCGAAAATATAATTATTATTTTGAATTCCCGATAATACCAAAGTACAATTAGTAGTATATTCTCGTAGTAGACCCTTAGTTGTAGTAAACTACTAAGAAACTACAAATTTTTGTACAATTTATATTTTGTAATCAGTGACATGGCTTAACATGTTAGATTTTCACTCTACTTATAATTTTTAAGTCCGTATCAGTTATAGATGAGATTGTTTTACTATCTACTTAACAAGTAAAAATAATTATTTACCTATTTACCCAAAGTAACGAAGTGTCAATTAGAGCTTTTCCCAAAACGATAGTGGTATACCTACTATTTTCATAGCTTCGTCACTCCTAAATACTCAATACTATCTATTATTCGATTTTTTCTTATAATTTTGTTGTAAAGGTATGCTAAGTAAACGAATAAGTAGTTCTCTGAGAGTTTTCCTCAGTGATCTGAATGACTCAATAACTATAATGACTCTTAACATCACAGATAAAATGCTTCAGTTCCGTTCAGTTAAAACGATTTACGAGCTCGGACTCGAACTCGGACATGAATGTCTACAGTGCTTTTTTTTAAAGTTACTCAATACAAAAAAAGTATGTATTTTGTTATATTGCCCGGCAGCAACCGTCACTTGAAAAGTCCTTAGCCCGGACTACAAATAAAACTCTACTCGTACACTCCCCGGATGCCCTTTAAATAAATCTGAGAAAACTCGGACAGATGGCAACCCTAAGCTTCACGGGCGCAAGCATACCTGATTAATAATCTGAAGCGGCGGTAGTCCAATGGCTAGGGCGTCGGACTTGCGATTATGTGGTTCCTTGTTCGAAACCATTGCACTACCGACGTGAACCCACTCGTAGCACGAGCTTAGCACGGGGGTTAACAATATCAACAAGAATAATCTTGAATATATATATATATATATATAAAACCAAGACCAAAATCAAATAAAAACAACTTGATTATTGAATGTTCGATTAAAATTTTTTGCTTGGAAACACATAGTTAACGTTAACGATCACATTGCTTATAAAATACCTATAGGCGTAGCGATTATGGGTATTTTATCGGTTTTTATATTCCTGCCTATAGGTAAACATTACCCAATTAAACATTCTACCTATTATTTTTTACTCTCCTAAACTTTCACCATTTTTGTCTTTAGTTACTAACACGCAATTTGTGCCGAATAATTGTAATGCAATAAGTCGTTGTTTGTTTTTTTTTTGTATACGGTGCCCACTTGTAAATAATTGTGAGACTAGACTCTTGTGGTTTTTTTTTTGCAATTCTATATATGACAACAATTGTTGCTGCCAAAATAAACAAATAAATCCTCAAGGAACCCTGACAGATTTTCTCGATGTAATTCTCAATATCGAAGTCTACGAATCCACAGTAAGCTAGCTTGGTGGACTACAGCCTAACCCCACTTACTTTGAGAGGAGACAAGTGCCCAGCAGTGCGAAGGGTTGAACATGATAATGATGATTTTTTATTCCTGCATCTATGTAGTGTAGGTATATACCTGCCGACAGATAGGTGTACGAATTACTTATTACTAAACTACTTATGTTTCTAACTACTACTTCATTGGTTCTTATCCAGCGTTGTCTGCATTTCAGTAGTATATTTCTCATCGATTTAAAAAATAACTAGGTTTGCCATTCCCCGGGCACATATCCAAACTCCGAGCTACAATAACACTTTTTTCGATCTGGGAATCGAATCCAAGACTCCTAGCGTTGCAGTCACGCTTATTACCACTAGACTAAAGTCCATTCATTATCCTTCAAGTAAGTACTTACACAAAAGGAAGTTTATTATATTTCTATAAGCAAGTGCCGTTGCTGTCGTTACTAATTGGTCATGGTATTGCAAGCGCATTATTTTGTTCAACGTTAAGAACAAATTGTAGTATTTTTTTTAAAAGTACCTACTATCATAACTATGTCATCCAGGCACTAAAAGACTATATTTTTTTGTTGTCCGAGAAAAAACAACATACAAAGGTCATCATCCATTTACAACTCAGGATAACCTTTCTGTTATATATAGCTGTGAGTAGAATGCAAAACTAAATATTATTCATAAGTTTCACTTTAACATAAGCAGCGACACGGTCAATGTGACTCAAATACGATGTTTGTAAGTTTTTTTTTATTTATAAAAATTAGATCAATTATTTTGAGTGCTCTTACTCCACGTTTCCACTGACGTCAAAACATGTTGCAAACAGCTACCTATCCCACAATGTTTGCAACATGTTTTGTCGTATCTGCGAACGCGGAGCTAAATTGTTTTTTTCTGCACCTACCGTGGTGGGTTGTTGGCAGCACCAACAAAGGTAATAAAACTGTTTAAGAATTGGCAACTTCCCTTTTTGTGCTTCATACCCTTACGAAAACCAACAACCATAGGTTGTTACAAGGGGGAATCGGCGAACCTAACACGTTTGAAGGGCTTGATGGTTTGAACGCTCTAATCTCTGGAAATTAACAGTCAAATATGGAAATTCTTTTTGCATTTGATAGTCCAATTCTTGAGGACGGCTTATTAACATCACGCCAAACCACAGGGAACATGCATAATATATTTCTCCGACTGATTTCGGTAATATATATATCCATTAAAAAACGGTCAAATATATTTTTTCTTTCTTATCTACACCTAGGTATAATAAAATTGTAACAGGCGGCTGTCTTTACATTATGGACGTTACAGAAAAATTAATATCCTCTATATTGATTTTATTAGAGCAATAGAAACCAAAAAGCATTTTTTTGAAATTTTGTCCGTCTGTATATACAATGCGTGTACGACGCATTACGCAAAAACTACTGCACGAAGTCAGATAAAGAATACACTGTTGAACTTAAGAGTTTGGCCACAGCTCTTTCGACATGACGCAGACATGACCAGCCCAATTCCACTTTAAGCTTAGGGCTTTTTGACTAACGTCTCCGTACGAGTTATGGAGCACAGTATACTGTTCCTTATAAGTAGATCTGATATCGTTCCTTTTTTAAAAAAAACAACTTTTATAAATTCTTAAAATACATAATTTTTAGGTAAAGAGATAACATAAATCATTTTTGTTACAGTTTCGTGGTTTCCTGTTATTGTTCATGTTGGAACTCTACCACTGTAAGTATTCATATTACCTAAGGCTGTAGGTATATTTACTACCTCAAGCCTAGTGGTCCTAAGCACAACTGAAATTGCTTGAAGTCTCTGGTACGATTCCCATCGAGCAAAGAGTTATTGGATTCTTCTATGAAATTCTCAGTAGCAGCTCCGAGTTTGGATTTGTGCCCGGTTAATGGTAATAGACTGCCTCATTAGTCTAGTGGTCCTAAGCGCGACTGCTACGCTAGAGGTCCTGGGTTCGATCCTCCAGGTCGAGCAAAGTATTATTGGGTTTTTCTATGAAATCCCCAGTAGCAGCTCGGAGTTTGGATATGTGCCCGGTAAATGGCAATAGGCTCGCCCCCTATTACATGGGACCTAACCATACCGGCGAAATGTGGGCGTACATTAGTACACATCTGCCTAAACCTTCGGGGAATACAGGCGGTATGGTATGTATGTATGTATGTTAATGGTAATAGGCTCGCCCCCAATCCCACTCAGTCAAACTGTTTATACTGTTTTCTGGGACACTGTATTAAATTATAAAAAAACAATGTACCTACCTACCTCATAAAACATAATAAATGAATGAAAAATACACTACGTAATAGAGTTCCATAAAATATATGAAATTCCTTGTGTTTCGAAACCTGAATAGTTTAAGTTCCAATCTCTAAGGTGAGCTCTAAGTAAATTATATATAAATAAAAACTAGTTATCCATAGTAGCTGGCTTTGTTTTTGGCACGATATATAAACAGCTACCTATGTATTTTTCCAGGTGCCTCGTCCAAGTTGAATGGGACAGATACTGGTTGGAGCTATGGATCATATCTCAATGACAGCCAACGTTTAGACGTAAAGATTATCACGCAGTATGTAATATACCCAATAGATAACAGCAGTTCAGTTCATAGAAAGCCCTACTTATACAGAACGACTGTAAATCAATTCTCATGGCCTCCACTTAACGGAAGTATACAAAATGATCACTCAGACAATTCATCGATTGACCTACCAAATGGCCCAACGACAGATACAACCCATGCTATAGTAGAAGCTTCTCCGAAAGAACCATCATATACAGCGTATGCCACAGAAAATGGTCCATCTGGCGGTCCAGTTTCTGGCCTACACAATAATCCAATATACGGTCCACCGAATGACATAATGTACCATCAACAAGACGGCCTAATGCTGAATAATCGTCCACCGAATGGACCAATACACGGTACACCTAGTGATCCAATGTACAGTCAACCGAACGTTCCAATTAATCCACCACCAAATTGGCCAATGTACGGCACACCGAATGACCCATTAAATTTTTCACCAAATGGCCCAATGCACCGCCCATTCCATCGACCAATGCACCGTCCATTCTATGGCCCAAACCAGCGTCCATTCCATGGTCCAATACACCGCCCATTCCATCCACCTATTAACGGTCCATCGTATAGTCCAATGCCTAGTCCAGTAAATGGGCAGACTTATGGTCCACTGAATGGCCCAATGCACAGTCCATCAAATGGCATGATGTATAATCCATTTAATGGCCCAATGTTTGGCCCACCGGTTGGCCCAATGTACAATCCACCAAATAATCCAATTTACGGCGCATCGAATGGCCCAATGTACGTGTCACCTAGGTAATAGCCCGGCAAACGGCGCTTACCATTAAATGCTGGAAAGAAAGAATTGTTCGAAACTACTGAGATACAAAATATTGACAGGTATATGCCTCTATTGAAAATTACTGTATACCCTGCACCTTCTAAATAAATAAACAAATATTCTATTCCGTTAATCGACTTTAGCATAAAAAGGTGGCTCGTGTAATTATCAAAATTAAAATCTGTAACGTTAAAATAAATTTTGTAATGTAGGTAAAAAAAATAAAAAATATTTATGAACCGTTTGAACGAAGTATTCCACGAAGCACACCCAAACGAAGCACACCTAGACGAAGCACACCTAAAGTATTGCACTTAGCACACCCATAGGTGGGCTTCAATTTAAAATTTGAACGATTCTTTTGCTTTCAATCAATTATTATTATTATAGCTTTTTGCATATTGTAGGTCTGCACAACATTCTAGGCACATGACTATTCACAACTTACAAAACAGAATTTTAGAAAATCCAGTAGCAAACATTTCTTTGAGTTCTAATTGTTACCTTTACTTTCATGTATATTTTCTTACTTGTAAATAATAGGGTAGTGTATCTTATGTAGTATTTTGTCGGTGACACATTGCTGTCTATATGTGAAAACTTGTAATTCCCGTTTTGCGTCGTCTTTACTTATGATATTTTTTATATGTGTATTTCCTGAAAAAATAAAATAAAAACGATCATGACTCTTATTGATCATAGCAAGCACCATCTTAACTTCTCTAGGCTAGGCTACCATCAGCGCTCGACTAAACTTCAATCTTCTTTACCCGTTTTCTTTTTTCTGCTAAAGTCTACCTACTGTATTTTCGATGACGTTTTTTTCATAGTTTAAATCAGTGATAAGGAGAAGGATTAGGATTTTTTATGGGATAACTCGGCAAATGAGCAGGCGAACTACCTGATGTTTAGTATTCATCGCTGCCCGTGGACATCTGCAACACCAAAGGAGTTGCAGATGCGTTGCCGAGCCTATTTTAAGGAAGGAGACTGAGTGAGGAATTGGGGCGCCAGCGTTCCACACTTACCGTATGAAACGCAACAGTATGCATACTGCTACTTGACATCGAAATTCTGTGGGGGGGCAGTACTTCCTCGGTCGAGCCGACACATTCATGCTAGCACGTAGACATGCCAGCGCGACATTACTATTACTGTACTTTACTGGTAATTATTATTCACATGAAATTAAAGGCTTATATAGGTATGTGATAGAAATTATTCGTTTATGTAATTTCACAAACAAATTATTAATACCTAACATTGACGGATTATTTACTCATCTCAACATATAATAAAATTGTAACAGGCCGATGTCTGTACATTAAAGTTATTGAAGAAAAAATAACACAGGGGGTCTTTATTAAAGCAACAGAAGCCAAAATATATTTTTTTAGAATTTTTGTCTGTCTGTCTGTCTGTCTGTCTGTCTGTATGTTTGTACCCGCATCACGCTTAAACCACTGCATGGAATTGAATGCAGTTTTCACCGATGTATTGCTACAGGTCTAACTTAAAACATAGGCTACCTTTTACCCCAGAAAATAACTTATTCACGAAATTTTAAATTTAATATTTTCCGGAGTTCAGGTTGTTCTGCAATAAAATTATAGATGGCGCTGTTTATTATTTTAAAGGTGTATCTCAACCGATTACTATCATACAAATCTTACAATAATATTGTTGGTTTGGTTGGTTCTATTGGTTTCATAGAAATTAGAAGTCTAAAAAAAATCCCGAGTGGAATATACAACAATTTAATGTACTATAACAACAAAGTTAATCAGAAATTACAAATACTAAAAGCAGTGCACTAAAAGCTGACCTTATTCCTCGGTATCGGTTTCTACAAAGCAGCAAAGAGGAGTATTTAATAGACGCCGATGGGGTTTGCCTGTAGAGGGGTATCGAAGTGTATTTTGACAACACGCACTGGGACGAGTGTACACTGTTCATCCAAGTAAAAGTGAATTCTATCTTAAATATGCGCTTTTTACTACATACAGTCTGCGGAGCCACTTCGTGCACAAATTATTTTAAGAGTGTTAATGGCGTTGAGAATTCTATCTTTCACGGAGCTGGAGCGCGCTGATGGGGTTAGTGTGGCAGAGTCTGACCAGCGTGTTATTAATCGTCGCCTTTGCTCGCTTCAAGATATTCTTACTTCAATAAATGCCTTTTGGATCTTGCCTCCCAGAGCCGCAAAAAAAAACCTAAGGTTGGTGAGTTACTCAGAGTATGTTGTACAGATAAATTACAGTTATTCTGCGATGACCGAAATTGTGAACAATAATATCGAGACTCTTACCGATTAAGAAATATTAAGAAGTGTCAATGAACAGGACAGTGAAACATTTTTTCCGGACGCCCTTGATGGTACAGGAAAAACCTTTTTGACTCGACTATACTAGCTGAAGGGCGAAGATAAGGAAGAAGGAAAGATTGCACTAGCTGTTGCCTCTTCGGGGATTGCTGCCACTTTACTCCCTGGAGGTAAAATTGCCCACACTGTTTAAGATACTCTTCGACCTGAATATTGACGCAGAGTGCAGCTTAATCGTTTGGAACGAGTGTACGCATGTGCAATAGAAGGCCTTGGAAGACGTCATTTGCACTCTGTAAGACATCCGATGAAACGATCACATCATAGGAAGGATTACTGTTTCATTTATTTTCTTCAGCCTCTATTCGTTATAACCCGAGGAACTAGAGTCGATGAGGTGAGCGTAGGTCTCAAATGCTCCGTGCTCTGGCCCCGGGTATAGCAATTGAGTCTGATCCGGAACATGAGGACTCACTTAGTTGGCAACCTCCACCCACAGAGTTTATGGACGTTTTTCCTAAAATCGACACAGATTCATTTCTCCAATCGAATGAGTAACTCTACCAGCGAACCTTTGTAAGATTGTTGCTTCGGTAGAGGAAATCATTCATTTCGTATAAAGAGATTTATCTCATTTTTCTTCGTTTCCATTTTTATCTAATTTAAATTTTAACGCGTGCAGTATCTCCTGAGCGTGTTTCGCTATGTCCATAAGCTATGTCAGACACTTCAATGCGCCGGTATCGGCCTCAGGAAAATCTGTTTCTCACATGGCAACTATTATATTTTGTGTTGCTTGCTCACTGGTCACTAGCTCAGATAATTTGTTTATCATGGCTCCTATGGGTGGTATATGAAATGTTTTTTGCACAAAAATAAACGCTGTTTATCTACCCGTTTCAAATTCGTTTTATTGGGCTTTATTTCTCGACTGTCTCTGAAAAAATAGATACTTGATTCTAAATTCCACGAGTATAAAGTGGCGATCAAGAGTTTTTTATGAACAAACTCTTGATCGCCACTTTATACTCGTGGAATTCTCGCTCCGTTTCCAAACAATTATTGGTATTTCATCTAACAAAGGTCGCATTGATTAGCTTAATATCATACAGATGACAATAAAGTTGAAATCGATACCTTTAGTAGATGCGAAAGTGATTTGATCGTCTTAACATTGTATGTAGCTTAATAAATTAATTTACTGTGTTTTGTGTACGTAGCAGTTTAATGGTAATCATGCTTTCGAATGTTTGTATAAGAAAGATGATCAATTCCATAGTATGATAATACATTCCAAATCTATGATAACATTATAAAGAGGCAGAGTTTGCTGAAAAAATATGTTAGTATAGCCTATTTATTGAGGAAGGCTATAAGTTGTACTATACGTAATACAATAAATGGGAACGTCTGGATGGATGTTTCTTACTCAGTTACTCCAAAACTACTGAACGGATTTGTATGAAATGTGGCACACAGTTTATTTACCTGAATTAACACATGAGATGGGACTTTTTGTCTACTACGTCGACGAAGTCGCGGGCAGAAGCTAGTAGGATAATATATTTATTTATATAACTAACTGACTCGGCAAACGATTCTCCTGTGTTACCAATTTTCTGATACATATTTTTTTAAGTTTTTGTTTCCGTAAGTACCTCCTCTACAGAGTATAAGAAAACTTAAAAAATGGGGTGAAAGATATCTATAAGATATTTATAAGTAATTAAGTTATCGCGTGACAAAGGGAAATAAGGATTCATTTTTATATATAGACTATCAAAAAATCTAGCTCTATACAGATTGCCGACGCAGCAACCGTTAAAAGAGAATACAACGTTGTCTCTTTCTGTATTATAAATTTAAGATATTTAACTAAGAATTTCTTTGTAAAAACTTCGAAGACGCACACAAAGGTCATAAATAAAACTATTATCTATCTTGCATATATTTTTAATTACACAATAATCTTAGTTTATCAACTTAATCATCAGTTCACTAGTTTAGTACCCGTGCTCTTGGTAGCCGCCTTGATGACCTCCATGACCTCCATGGCCACTCTGTCCGTAACCTCCCTGACCGCTCTGGCCACCCTGACCGAAACCGCTTTGTCCACTCTGACCGAAACCGCTCTGGCCACTATGACCGAAACCTCCCTGCCCGCTCTGGCCACCCTGACCGTATCCGCCCTGACCATATCCGCCCTGACCGTGACCGCCCTGACCCTGGCCTAGCTGTCCACCCTGACCACCTTGGCCAAATCCACCTTGTTCAGATCCGCCAAATCCTCCCTGGCCGCCATGACTGTGGGCTCCGCCGAATCCACCTTGACCTCCTTGTCCGTATCCTCCGTGTCCGCCGTGTTGCGGGTAGCCTGCATAAGATACATTAGTTTTGTAAGTATGTAGTGAAGATTGATTGGATGAAATGATATTTGTTTCTATTTTTTCAGTAAGGGAGCCATCTATTAAAAAAAATATATTGGCTTGTAAAAGTGTCTTTATGAGATTCATTTTTCAGACACATTTCCTGTCTACCTCTGAGAAGGAATACCGATATAAACTTAGAGAACCATATTTTTTTTAAGTCCAGTGATAGACAGGAAAATCACTACATTATCCAAGTACCAGCTGACGGCACGCATGTATATAATTGTGGAGCTCAAATATAATTTGGTGAGCTCAACAACCTGTCGCATGACGATACTAGATCAGCGGCATCCAGGCTTTCAGCTTGCGAGGGCCAAAGGAAGTAGGATATTATCTAAATATTATTTTTAGATATAAAATTTGACAGGGGTAGAACCAGATACTGGGGGGGGGGGAGTTTGAGCCCCTAAGCCCCCTCCCTAGATCCATTACTGGATACTACTACGTAGGCGTCATAGAATTCACAAAGCCTTTAAAAACTGTGTAGAATAATAATCATTAAAAAAAATGTATTGTCATAACTTTATCGTTATAGGTAGGTACATGTGCACTGTTATATAATAATTATGTACTCAGTTACAAATGTAACGGAAGAGATGAGAATAGGTATAATTAAATGATATATTCTCATAGCAAAAGGTTATCAAAATCTATCAACAAAAAATACGTCGATGTTTACATAGATTTTGTAAAACAATAATAAATAATGCGTAGGTATATAAAAACGTGAGGGAGATAATACACTAACGAGATAATAATGTTCCGAGCTGTTCCCTGTTCACTCTTGGTAAATTTTAGACCAATAATAATTAGACTTTTTTTTTTAAAGCGTACTAGCAATGTGGGTCGCACATTACTAGTATTTCTGTTAACCCCTCGTGCTAAGCTAAACGCTTGTGTTACGAGTGGATTTTCGTCGGTAGTGCAATGGGTGGTTTTCTAAATGGTAACCACAAGATTTATGGTTTTTTATTTATTTATGGGACCATAAAAATATTAGTCAACTAGCCTATGCCAAGGATATCAATACGGATACAGATACTGCAGGTTCTAAATATCAATTAATCGAATGTGGCTATTTTAGCCCTTAGGCCCGTAGGAATCTATAGGTTGTCTATTATTTTTCTATGGCAGGAACTACACAATATTACAGTTTATGCTGTGGTAAAACATCCAGAGGCTGTGCTGAAGAAGTGAAGATGGTGGTACTTACCGTAGCAAGCTACAGCCAGAGCGAGGACCAAGCAAGCGATCTGTTGAAAAACAATACACATTAAAACTAGGAAACCAAATGAAAGTATGTATGTACACACGCAGGACTGAATGATTTTATAGAAAAACTTACTTATACTCCATTTGGTTAGGTACTTAACTAAAGGTAAACAAATCATAAAAAAGGTTCTTTTATAGGGCCATTTTTCATCTTGAAACAAAACATAACCAAAATAAATTATTTAATCATTCAAAATAATTTTCCTTTACTATACTAGCATATTTTACTACTTTGTTTAATATTAAATGGTAATTATTAATTCTTAAGCTTGCGACCAATAAATAAATCAAATCTGATAATTATGTCATAAAGTATTGCAATGTGCCTACTAGAAAGAATCTAAAAAGACAGGAAATCAAAACCTTTTTCTACATAATAGACTTTTGATAACTCGAAAAAATTAAGAAGTAGTAGCGCGAGGAAGCGCGGCGAAATAATTAACCGATTATTATACTTAGTCGGTTAACCAGACGTCATTCGTAACAGTTTTTACTTTCGTTCGTTTTTGTGTTTCTTTTGCCGTAAATTGTATTATTTAGTTATAGTTTTGTTTGTTCGTTGTTTTTATTGATTGTTAGATGTGTTGTTATTAATTTCACTCCCAATTCATAAGATACCATTGTAATACAGGTTGAAGAGCCCTGAACGCCGCCATTTTTATTGTTTACCTTTAGTTAAGTACCTAACCAAATGGAGTATAAATATTTTTTGTTCGTCTAATAGTTTGGATATTTCTGGTATATTCATATTCGGTGGGTTCATTTAATTCGATCGATTTGAAGCGATATTGCTTATTTATACATAAATATCTTATAAAAATTGTGTTAAACTTTTAACAACTTAGATATTTAAAAATCTTCAGTATACCTATCTATATTATTTTATAGTCATTATAATTATTTATAGTTTTATAATATGTTTAAAATTTATTCCTGAATAACCGACGGCTTTGCTAGGATACGGGTTATCCCACAGAATAATTAAGTATAAGCTTGTGTTAATCAAATATCATCTTACTAATGGTGAAGTTCAGTAGCTTCAAAGTTAATCGATTACAAACAAATCTTTCCTCTTTATAATATAAGCTATGGAAGTAAGTATACATATACCTATATGTATATGTAATAATAGGGCTCTTAAAAAAATATCAGATCAAATGAAAGGGCCTGTCATGGCGTTGCGAAGGAATGACAACTCGCGCCCGTGGGCTTCGCAAAAAGTGGTGGGGCGAAACATCCTGTGGTTTTAGTCGGTAGGTCATCCACCCATGGCGGCGAAAGTTTATGAGGATTCCACACGAAAAAAAGGCCTTGTCATGGGGACATATGTCACGAATCCCATGACAAGGGAAGGGTCGGCAAGTTTGGTTTTTAGACAGTATGAGATCGACATACCTTGGCACCTTCCCAGGCGTCAGACTGTCCATGATACAAATTATATAACATTGATTAAATGGTGATACAAAAATAGATAGTGCTATATACTACTACCTATCAAAAAGAATACTAACCTTGAAAGCCATTTTGTCGATAGAATTAATAATAACAGCTGCGTTGAACTTGTAAGTATGAGTATATCGGTCAGATCTTGTAGCATCACTTTATATACGGAATGTTATCGGTGGAGCATTTGACCCCCTGCCCCTCCCCCTCGCGTGGGATTTGGTACGGACAAGTAAACAATAACAAATTTAATCATTTTTCGTTGAATAGGTATAATTTTGTTAAACATGTACAGTCAGCATCAAATATAACTAACTGCTTATAATGATTAAAGCATTTAAAGAAATCAAACCTTATCTCAACGACACAAAGATTGCTATACAACGTTAATTAGCCGAAACACCCCAACTTTAATTTGATTTGAAAAGTAAGAAAAACCCCAACCATCACGCTATGGTTGGGTTATCATGTGTAAATTTATCATTTTGTATTTTTTCTGAAGTAAGAAAAAGTACAAAATGATAAAAACTCACGTGGTGACGAGTTCAAAACTTTTTCCTAATTTAGCAGTTTACCTAATTTACCTAATTTGCGCGGGTGGGGACGAATAAGCTAAGGGCGCCGGGCGGCAGGCGAGTGATTGACTTCCCCGTTCGGTGTTTCTTGCGCCGATTTTCGTAATAAAAATCGATTTCAAATTTGAATAATTTTTAACATGTTTTGGGACAAAAATATAACAGAGGCTAAAAACCATTGCAATCGATTCTGTTACCGATTCTAAACAAAGTACTTTCGGCTTTCGGGTACACAAAAACTAACGTTGTATATTGAATACTGTACATGGCTGCTGTAATTCTGTCATGTTTTTATCACATCGATATAAAGTTTAATTTGTTTAACTGCTTTGTTTTTTTTTTGCTGATTGTACCGATGAGACTACTTAATTAACATCGGCTCCAATAAAACAACCCAATTAATAAAATAAAAATACTGACGTATTTATAAACTAGATATGTAGGTATCTACTCACGGTATTACCTGTGATAAACTCTGACGATGAAGTTAATAGGTAATAATATATTTATAATTTTATTTAACCTGTGTTTGTCTCTTTTAGGTACCTATTTTTATACTAATTTGTGCCCAAACCTAACCACAAGCATATAATTCATGTCCTATAAATTGTGTCAATAAAATTATTTCTTTCTTTCATCTCGTTTTTTCTAACGACGGGGAAATACCCCAAATTTTTATTAATAACCTCTTTTTCTTCTCTTCACTTCTTCATCGTGACCAGTTATCATGATTTCCAGTGTCAATATTTCATGTAAACTATGTTGCCAAGAGTTACGAGCTCATAACCCTTTCACTGCTAAAAAGTTATCAGATTGAGATGGCTAGCCTATTGCCAGATTGAGATTACATAAATCCTACATTTCGGGCAAATAGTACTTATTCAGCCTGCCTCATTTGTCTAGTCTAGTGGTATGTGACTGCTACTCGAGGTATTGCATTTTTCTATGTAATTCTTAGTAGCTGCTCGGAGTCTAGATTTATGCCCGATTATTGTCAATAGGTTCGCACCCTACATACTAAATGAGACCCTTCGGGGAAAACAGGTGTGATGGTATGTGTTTTAGTACCAATTAAAATGTAACTATTGCGAGACACAGTAAGTATCGGTGAATTAGTTTCATGCCATAATAAATCCTTGGAAATTAGAGTACTTATCTCCTTGTAGTAAGCCTTGGAGTACTAGCTCCTGGTATTTGCTTTATCTGCGTTCTCTTGACCCAAAACTTGGTCCTGGTTTAGTCATTTATACCCTCCAGGGTTTGCGCCTCGTGCTTGGGCACCCTGGAACCGCCCCAGTTACGGCACTGGCAACGAGACTGCCGACGGCCCATAGACAATCTGGCTTTTCGGGTTACCACGGGACAAACTAACAGCTAGTTTTTACCTGTATGTACACACAGACAACCCTGCCCTGTTTACGTAGATATTTGTGGGTGAACGGACGTCATCTTGCTTATCTAGTAGTAGTACGCATGTGTCGAATATAACTTCATAACTTCGAATTCTCCATTACCAAAAATATATGTATATATCATCTTCCTATACAAAATTATTAATAATTTATTATTGCTAGGTCAAAAGTTGTTTATTGTTAACGAAACAAAATAAGTTATCATTAGTTCCACATACTTACTTTGAAACTTCTGGATTTTAATACGGTATTCACCGATTGAAAGATTATCTAGAAAAGCTATAATTATAGTAGTAGCCATATTATACGATTAGGTTAAGAAATCAAATAAGTTCTTAGTAAGAAACTGTCTTTTAAATAAAAGGACAAGCACTTGCAATTAACCTTTTTCTATTGTTATTTTGTATCGCACACACCTCATTATAGTTTCATCATAGTCGGATGTAGGTATATATATACAAAGACACATAAAGGATAAACAATAAAATAAGCATTAGATTACATATGACATCATCATTAATTTATTATAAACTATGTACTTAGTTGTCACCCAGTGGTCGAAATTCGACCTCAAACTTTTTCTACATTGCTTCTCTATTTGAACTTTACTTATGCCAAAACTAAAACTACTTTAAAAAAAGTTACAAAGTTTGGGATAAAAAGGGGTACAAAGTTTTTTCTTCACGTATTTAATATATAAATAATTTATGTTATACTTAATAAAGTTTAAGTTATTATACTCTAGTGACCATATTCTTGGTAGCCTCCCCGATGTCCTTGACTACTGCCCCCGAATCCGCCCTGGCCGCCCTGAGCGCCCTGCCCGCCCAGGCCTCCTGGTCCGCCCTGGTTAGATTCACCAAAGGCGCCCTGACCGCGATAGCCTCCTTGGCCCTGCCCGTAACCACCGCCACCGTATTGCGGGTAACCTATACGAAAATAAAATATGAATGAGTAGGTATATTAAATTTGTCAAAAGTTTGGGCGCCTGTGACTTGCATGAAATAGAACTTTATGTCGTAGACCGTTACGTCGTAGACCATTATGTCGTAGACCATTATGGCGCAGACCATTATGGCAAACCATTATGGCGCAGATTTAGTACTTAGATGATAGATTTTAGTCTCATGTAGGTACAACGATTTTTATAGATGACCCCTTTTTTATAGTAGGTAGGCAAAATCCTCATGGATCGTCTGACGCCTGGGCAGACGGCAGTTTGCTCAATAATCACGGATTCGTGACCTTCGCTACGACCATGACAGGTTGAAATTCGACCCCTTTTGAAAAAAAAATAGTTTCTAAAACAATTATATAAAAATACCCAGTAGGCACAACTACACATCAAGCTATAAAAAACCAGTTTAGACTGACCTCCCATTGTAAAGGTCTTCCGCACAATTCAAGGCCAGCATATACTGGTTTTGTATAGCTTGATGTGTAGCCGTGCGTGCTTACTTGTGGCAATTTCATATTGTATTTTAATTTCTCATATACCTACTTAGATATTTTATGAGGCATAGCGGTTACGAGGTTTGTTGATAACGATGTTAAAAATAAATAAATCAGGTTTTTCGATGTTACCCGAAACTATTTAAAATTCATTATTAATTGTCTTTTTAATAATATATTTAGGTACTAACCGTAGCATACCACAGCGAGAGCCAGAAGCAAGCAAACGATCTGTGAAATTAACACAAAAACTGGTTATTAATAAACAGGTAGATAGGTACACTTTTTTTCCTTTAAATAAACGTTGCTCCATACTTGAAGCGGCGATAGCCTAATGGCTAAGGCGTCGGACTTGTGATCATGTAGTTGCCCGTTCGAAACCCACCTATTGCACTACCGACGTAAACCCACTCGTAATAGAAGCATTTAGCTTCGCACGCGGGGTTAACGAGAATACTTGTAAAGTGCGACCCACATTGCTAGTAGGCATTAAAAAAACTTGATTCATCTGTACCGTGGATGGGATCATAACACACAAAGTAACACAAAAACATAAGTAATTCCAATCGTCATTTCTACCGTTATCGTTTACACAAAAACTAAACTAAATATATAAAAGTACCTACACTTAATATACAAATTATAAACATAAATTAGATTTGTATTAAATTAAAGCTTGTATTTATTAAATTAGTTGTTTTATCTTCTTTTATTTTTCAAATTATAATATTATCTTGATTATAATAACAACATGACACCAAACACACATAAAAGCAATAAAAGGTACTAACTTTGACAGTCATTTTGTTGGAGTAAACAGAAGAGCAACAGCGGTAAAGAATGATTGTATTTAAAGTGTATTTACAGAGGTCTAGAGTTTACCTTATATATAAAGTCATGTTATCAGCAAACTTCTGTCTGACCTAGGTCTGACCTCAAAAGAAAGTTAAGTGTAGCAAAGTAAATAAAAACATTAATTACTTATTAAAAACCGTACTTTTTTTTTCTCTTTATTTATTTTTTGGGACTTTTATACTACTGTATATGTCAGTCCCATGCACGGGTCCCATCATACCTTATCATACTTAGTATTAGCTAAAGCGTAACATTACAAATTTTATTACATTATAGGCAGCTTCTGAATTGGGTGTTGATAATATAGGATGAAACATTCCCATATCATGCCTGTTTATTATGTAATTTTTTAATTAGATTTTCCCTATCAGACTGAAATCTGGAGCACTCTGTCAATAAGTGCATGACATCTTCTAACGTTCCACACACATCGCAATTCGGTGAAACCGTACTTACTAAGGAATATTATTGTATAATAAATACCTCCAGCGAACAGTGATAGCCCAGTAGCCTAGTGGTTAAACTATTGACCTGTCGGAGGCCCGGGTTTGTTATTGAGGGCATCCATATACTTACTGAGTTTTACAAGTTTTGCGAATTGAAGTTATTTATCGCTTAAAGTGTATCAGTGAGTTCGATGTCGTACGATGAAAAGAAATACGATGAAAGACAATTGGAAACTTTGTTTATATACTTGTCTATATAATCAAAGATTGGAAACTTATTTTTGTTGGCTATAATTCATAGTGCTTCTTAGACCTAATACAGATTAGTTTGATTTATTGTCGTAATCGTCTGTATATTTTTGTTAAACATACGTGGAAATTAAAAGAATCCTTCGTTTAATTTTGAAACGTAGTAGGTAATTCGTAATGTATTATGTTGTGGGCTTGCCGTAGCATCGGCAAGAACTATAAATAAAATGATAATAATTTTATCATAATTATTAATCTGCCTTATGGTCGACCCTTCCGTTCATTTGTTTGTGCGTTTGGGGTTCTCCCAACCCTTTAAGTCTTGTGTGCTAGGCACCATAGCGTGTCGACTTTTGATACAGTTCAAACATACGTATACACCGTTCAGACAAGGCTTTAGCCTTCTCTTCTTCCTTAAGAAGGATTAGGCCATACGCATAGTCCACTATGCTGGCATATTTAGTTGACTTAGTGAATTTATGGCGGCCTTTCAGTAGTGTGCTGGTTTCATCATGATATTTTCCTTTCACTCTTATAGCATTCTAGCTCTGTCGGCGACTTTGTCAGCGTGAATTTCAGAATTCGATCAAACCTGAATAAAAAATATCCTATATGTTAGCCCAGGTTATAAACTAGCTCCAGGTCTGCGGACGAATGCATCAGCGTTCCTGTAGCCGTGGTGACGCGAACCGCCGAGGTTGGTTTTGTAGATCGCTCTTTTCAGAGCGTAGTCCGACACACCCCACCGCTCTCTCCTAAATACAGCACATAAAGCCTTTCCAACCCCGTCAAAAAAAAAATGTTATAAACTATTATAATTTATTAAATTTCACCCAAATCCATTCAGCCATTTTTTCGCAAACATACAAAGTAATATGTAGTAGTAGTAATCAATTCTCGTTAATAAGTGCCTAATTAAGTAAATAATAATTTATCCTACAGTTAATAACAACAAAATTTGATAACGACAAGGAAAAATAGACGATTGACTATTGTGTTCTCTAGACGCGATTCAACGGAATTATACATAATTATAAATTATGTAAACATGTAAACAACACTTCTGCCTGTAAGTTTCATGAGTCCATAACACGTCATTATATTATGTATGTGTGTGTGTGTATATATATGTAAGTATGTATGTTTCTTTGAGATTTTTGTATGAAGCCCAGGTAATTCCAGGGTCTGTTGGTCAAAGCTCCTTTATAAATTTCATGGCATTCAAAACAAATTCCAGTTTTTTGGCATAGGTACATTTCTTGAAGATTCAGACCACTTAAAATTTTTGTCAATTGATTCTGATACACACAGACTTGGGGCTCGACTTAGGTAATTAAAATATAAAACAAACAAAGACAGCTGCAGCCGAATTTATTATGCTCTACAAATAAGTACATATTAATTTCATAATAATTATATAAAAAGACATTGAATTGCTTTGGTCTAATAGATTCCTTTATCATCATTTAGCTTTTTCCGTCTTGGGGTGTTTTAGCGTCTGCCTTAGGGTTGCCCCCCTTCGGTAGGTCAGGTCTCCCTTCAGCACGGGGCGCGTCAGGGTGGGGCCCCTCAGGGCGTTGTGGGATCTGAGTGTCGTGACGGAGAATTTCGGGCTTCTGGCCTCCCTCCTTGGGCAATTCAGGGGCCTTTACGTTGGGCGGCATCTCGACGCAGACAGCTACTGCTACCAGCAACAGAAGACAAGCGAACATCTGTGTTTAAGGGAAAATTAAGGTTATTTAATTTATTAATTAACCTAACCTAACCTAACACTTATTGTAGACTGCCTCATTAGTCTGGTGGTCCTAAGCGTGACTGCTACGCTATAGCAAATAACATTTTGCTTGCCCTGGAAATGGAACCCAGGACTGGTTCGATTTCCAGGTCGAGCAAAGTGTTATTGAGTTTTTCTATGAAATTCTCTGTAGCAGCTCGGATTATGGATTTATGCCAATAGGCTCGCCCCCTATTACATGGGAACTAAACATACAGTTAGTACACCTCTGCTTAACCTTAGACCTCTAGAGTAGCAGATGCGCTTAGGAACACTAGGCTTATGCGGCAGTTAAACTTCATACAGCGGTATTAAATTTCCACACAAAAGCCTGATGAGAAAGGTAGAGCAATATATCAGACTGGTACAGTCATCAAATATATCGAACAAATATACATGAGCAAGTAGAGAAGTTTAATTTTATCTAACTGGGATACAATACATTTCAGAACAATAATATTTTGATATTGGTATTAACTCTAAAAGGAATAATCCTTTTAGAGTAAATACCTACCAGTAAATTAATCCTAAATAACTTTAATATACTATACTACAAAAAATGTTCTTACCAAAGCGGATTTTCAGTATTCTAGTTTCAATATTAACTTGGTGCTATTAGTTTAGGCTGAGGAGGAATTCAAGAGTATAAATTCCAATATTCCCTTTTGAAGGGAATTTCTAATTGACATTTTAAAACTAACCCATAATATAAGAATACAATTGAAGTAGGTCTTATCGGTGTGTAATATCAAAATAACTATACTAAATGCAAAGGGGACATGTATACGATACTTATACATACACATAACAATACAATTTTTTATTGTCTGTCTGTCTGTTCTGGGTAATCTCCGAGGTTAAAGGTTAGACCGATTCTGACTATGAGTTTCACTGGCAGATAGCCGATGTTATAAGAAATAAGAAGTATCTTAGGCTAGTTTTATTTTAGAAAAATAAATAGAATACTAAGGAGGGTAACAAAATTTATGAAACGTTACAAAAAAAACTTATATATTGTGCAAACTACTCACCCCTAGACGAGACATTTTCAGTTTATTTTACAAAATCTATGCAATGACTGAGTCCTAGTGGACACAGTGATCTTTTTATATCAACTTTCTACATACCTACCTACATATTCTATTCACCGTGGGATGATGACGTGAGCAATAATTACATTATCGGACAAAAAACTTGACGTTACAATGGAGATTTCTAGGACACGAGAAATTAACTATAGCACTGTCAATCAAGGTTCCTATACGTAATTAATAAATTAATACATCCTATTAAACACAGATACATAAGGAAAAGGAAAATCCTACTGTTTATTTACATCACAATAATTTCATTTTACATTTAAATACGTGTTCCAATTTAGTCACTTGCACCCTTTAAAAGGGTGATTCTACCCTTCGTACTTAACAATTTGTTCCCAAAAAACCCATACCCTATTCGTGAAAAATAAATGTCTCCTTAGTAGTTGGTAAAGCGTCTGGTGTACTTAACCACAGAGACGCAGGTTGAAACCCTGCCTGAGATCGAAATTTTCTTTCACTTGAAATTTTCTTTCATTAGAAAATTCATATCTTTGTGAACATTTCGCATTATTTAATGCTAAAATATTAAAAAAAATAAGCAGTTAAAAATACATCTTCCTATAGACATTTATATATACAGCTTTTTTTTCACGTATATGATGGGTCAAATAGGGAAAGTTGGTCAATATGAAGGGTAGAATCACCATTTTAATGGGTGCAGCTGGTGACTGTATCGGCATCCTATAGGTATATTAATCTGTTCTATTTCAGAGTTCAGCTTTTATCGGTGTAGCAATCGGCACTCTATTCTCTGCCTTCTATTTGACGACTCCCACTATTTCTTTCATTTGATCAATAAAACTTATAGGACTTCACCTTTCTCGATTTCCTTCAATTTTACCTTCTGAAATTGTAAAAAAACAAGTTGTCGCATCGTATCAAGTGGCCAGTCATCTCGCCTGTTTTCTGCTTCTTAATCATGTCTTGCTGCATGCTCACTGTCTATTCTCGTTGACTATAGGAATACTTCGTCATATATACCTACCTGAAGAAAAAACATGGCAAGTACCCCTGTTTGAGCAGATTGCACGCTAATTAAAGAGGGGGAGCACTAGTAATTATTATGGTTACTTTCTACATCCTTTCCAACTTTATAGGTCATGTTGAATGTTTTGCCTTGCTGACACTTCTGCGCCCAATTCGCGGTTTCTATTGTAGAACATTATGGTTCTGAGCATTTAGCTCAGTAAGAAATAATACTTATAATTAGCTTGGTTGATTGACGTTGACACGGAATATCGTAGTGAGCTCCTTTAGATTGCTACATTAGGACTTTGGGACTGCACCAGAGAGATTTTCTTGACGGCTTAATCCCACTCATTGCGAGGGGAGACCCCTACTCAGCAGTGTGACAATGATGAATTGAAGAAATTGGAAAATTCTGAAATATTACCTAACTACATTTCCGTCCGCGGCTTCGTCCGCGTGGACTAACGGTTTCTTTTCATTTTACGGGATAATATATATAGCCTTTGTTGCTCAGGAATAATATAGCTTTCTATTGTTGAAAGAATTTCCAAAATTGGTTCAGTAGACCCCAAGATTACCCCCCTAAAACCACACAAACTCACAATTTTTAGTTCGTAATAATATTAGTATAGATTACTTAATAAACCACTGTTATCATAAACGTAATAAGTTGTAACATAGATGATAATTAATATACATATAGGAGCGTGAATAAAAAAAAACAAATAGTAGCAAGATAAAATTTATTACACTGATATAACATTATAACATTTATTAGACTGCCTCGTTAGTCTAGTGGTCCCAATCGCGACTGCTACGCTAGAGGTCTTGGATTCGATCCCCAGGTCGAGCAAAGTGTTATTGAGTTTTTCTATGAAATTCTAAGTAGCAGCTCGGAGTCTAGATTTGTGCCCGGTGAATGGCAATAGGCTCGCCCCCTATTACATAGGACCTAAATCATACCGGCGAACTGTGGGTGTACATTAAGTACACCTCTGCCTAACCCTTCGGGGAATACAGGCGTGATGGTATGTATGTATGTAACATTTATTATAGATAGAGTTGATAGAAGATACCATCACAGAACAATCCGAAGATCAGAATTTTGAGAAAAAAATGGGTTTACTAACTTCCCGCGTTTCCACTACCGACAAACATGTTACAAACATCTATCTCTAAGATTAAGTGGGATAGGTACGAAGCTGTTCACAACAGGTTTTGTCGTCGGTAGAAATGCGGGGTTATTATTGTTATATTTTTTTGTAACCTCCCAGTTACAAAAAAAAAATCTGTAATTTTTTTTAATACATACATACATACATATTATCACGCCTGTCTCCCATGGGGGTAGGCAGAGACTATAGATTTCCACTTGCTACTTTTTTTTAATACCTTCATAATACAAAACGGTAAAAGAAAATATCTACCAAACCCCACTCGTTTCGAGAGTGGAACCGTAACCGCCTGCAAGGAATGACTCAGCAGTTAGAAGAAAGTAAATTTTGGCCCTTATTGTTGCACATATTTCTCTACAAACGCAAAGGCAGACTCATCTACATGCTTAAAACCAAGCTTGTTAAACAGAGGCAGTGGCTTGTCATTACCAGGCACGACATATGCATAAACATGACTACCATCCTTCAACAGATCATTTACCGCGCACTTCATGATGTACTCTCCGTATCCTCGCTTTCTATATCCCTCCTTACAATGTAAATGACACAGGAAACAACACTCGTTTATAAACACCCAAGCTAATAGTTCGTGTGTATCAGACGAATATAGACCGTATGACAAGCCGTTAGCAGCTAGAATTGTAAAGTAGTTATATGAGTCGTCGTGCTTGTATGCCCAGATGTCGTCAACGTATCGAATGTCTTCCTGTTTAACTGTTGACAAGTATGTGTTTTCTGGTGTTCTGAAATGTGAAAGATGTTTTATTCTTCTTTGCAGATTGTGAAAAGATTTCCAAGATAGCTAGAAAGCGGGCCGTTTGATCAAAAGCGGTCATTTACAACGCTAAATTATAAAATAATTAGAAGGTAGTGCTATTTCACAGTCTTACCCTGCATTTCCACTGATGACAAAACATGTTGTAAATATCTATCTTACTCTATCTAACTCTCAAAGAGTGAGAGGGAGGTAGCTGTTTACAAAATGTTTTGTCGTTAGTCAGTGGAAACACGGGGTTATATTTTAGCCTCAAGAGAGTTAGATTCATTCAATAGCAATCGTAAGTAAACAAAATTTTTACCAATTTAACTTGTAGATTCTTTATTTACACCTTCAAGTTTTAGTACTTATTACAAAATACTGGTCGTTTTTAAATTTAGAACGAAAGGTAGTTATTGTTACATATTTAGAGTTGAAGCTGATACCTAAACTAAGATAAATTAATATCTTGTACTATAGGCATCAGCGCCCACCCCCAAAATTAACATTCAAATTTTAATTAAGGAACTAGGATCTAATTGAAGAAAGGGTAAGTATTTGTAATTCTAATTTACAAGAGGGAACTTAAAGGTAAGTTATTTAGATGATTATGTGTGGGTGTGTATGTATGTGTGTGTGTGTGTGTGTGTGTGTGTGTGTGTGTGTGTGTGTGTGTGTGTGTGTGTGTGTGTGTGTGTGTGTGTGTGTGTGTGTGTGTGTGTGTGTGTGTGTGTGTGTGTGTGTGTGTGTGTGTGTGTGTGTGTGTGTGTGTGTGTGTGTGTGTGTGTGTGTGTGTGCGTATGCATATGTGTGTGTGTGTGTGTGTGTGTGTGTGTGTGTGTGTGTGTGTGTGTGTGCGTATGTGTGTGTGTATGTGTGTGTGCGCGTATATATTTGTGGTGTACTATTTTAATTTATGCAGGTACAATTAAAAGCTTTTCGATTTCATCGTAAGTAAGGGACAAGAGCCATGTGATTAATTTCTGTTTGCAGTCTCGTTTCGTCAAGGACACAATTTCCTGTTGCTTGTTAGCTATATTAAATAATCTTGGTCCTAAAAACAGGTTAAATTTTTGAGCGAAAGACGTTCTACAAGGTACCGGGCCAAACAATTGTAAACGTCTTCTTGTGTTTTCTTTTTCTGTCAGGATATTAGGTCTGACATTAGAGTATTGCCTCAATATCAAAGACAATACAAAGAGTTTACGCACTGATAGTACCTCACAATCTTTGTATAGGTCAGTGGTAGGGTAGTGCATGGGTTTAAAGTAAATGACCTTTAATAGGGCTCTTTGAGCTCGTTCGACAATTATATTGTGTATAATTTTCGTATTCTGTTTGAGAGATTAATAATGTGATTTTTAAAATTTAGATTATTATCGAATATTATACCTAAATATTTTATGGATTTAGCGGCAGATAGCGTAGGACAAGAGCAATTAAGAATTTCATTATTACATGTGTGAGCGGTTATTTTATGTGTTTGTTGCAAAGACCTGCCCGGATCTCTAATGGAGAAATTGATATATTTTGTTTTTTCAGTGTTTAGTGAGAGATGATTTAAAGCAAGCCATTTAGTGACTATGTTAAATCCATCTTGGGCTTTTTGGTACACTTCATTCCAAGACACACCATGGAATGTCAGGGTAGTATCATCTGCGTATGAAATTATGCTACAGTTTTCAATATTAATATTGGTGAGATCATTAATATAGGCTAGGAAAAGTGTAGGGCCCAGAATACTACCCTGAGGAACTCCATGGGTAACAGGTAGGTCATCACTCATATGATTTGCAATTTTAACTCTCTGTGTTCTTCCGGACAGATAATCTTGTAGCAACTGAAGTTGGTTTCCTCGGATGCCGAGTTGATACAGCTTGTTTATCAGGGTGGGAATAGAAACCGTGTCAAAAGCCTTTGCCAGGTCAAGGAATATAGTAAGACATTTATTTTTAGTATCAATTAGTTTGACAATGTGTTCAGTAAAATTATTTAAGGCATCTTCCGTTGACCTGCCAGGGCGGAAACCGAATTGCTGTTTCGAGAGAAGATTGTAGCTCTCTAAATATTTGATTAATCGTGTATTAATTATTCTTTCAAAAATTTTAGATAATGATGTCAGTATAGATATAGGCCGATAATTAGTGACACGGCTTCTATCTCCACCCTTGAAAATGGGTCGGACTATAGACCTCTTCAATGCATTTGGGAATATACCTACATTTAAGCACATATTGATAATATATGTAAGCGGGGAGACAATGCTACTCTTTATACATTTTAATATATCAGATGAGATGCCATCGTCTCCCACTGCACAATCACTTTTTAGACCCATGATGAGCTTTTCAATTTCCTGTATATCAGTATCAAGTAGAACGAATGAATTGCAAATTGAGGACGCGCTATCTAAAGGGATATTATTAAACGAAATTGGTCCAGACGGTGCCGTAATTTTGCTTGCTAAGTTTTCCCCTATGGTAGCAAAAAAATTATTTGTGGCATTTACTGATAAATAAGGGGTTGACTCTATAGAAAGAAGATCTAATGAGTGATCTTTTTTATTATTTCTATTTGTGATAGTATTTACCGCCTTCCATATACATTTACTATTTTTACCGGCTTCTTTGAGTAGTTTCTTTTCATAATCACGCTTAAGTTTTCTAGTCAGGTTGTTATAGAAATTTCTGTATCTTTTATATGTGATTTCAAGCACTGTATTTTCTGGGTTTTGTTTAAACTTCGCATGCATCCGATCTCTATTACGAGAACATCTAATAAGACCCACTGTCATCCAGGGTTTAAGGATTCTGTATCTATTTGATATATTTAGTGTTTTAGTATTTAATTGTATGACATAAGTTATTTTTGATATAAATATATCCATGGCATCATTAGGGTTAATTGCATTGTAAACTGAGGTGAAGTCTAGATGATCACATGCCAACTTTATTGCTTCAAAATCCAACTTTAATATTTGTTTTTTTTGGGGTTTATTTATTTGTTTAACTTTAGCACAACAGAGTACAGGTACGTGGTCAGTAATATGGGAGTCAATTATAAACGTGCTTATTACTATGTTTGTCTTCAGTATTACATGGTCAAGACAACTACTTGCACGCGTTGCTCTATTGAATGCTGGAAGGAAGCCATTTAGTGACAGAAAGTCAAGGTATTCTGGCAGTAGACGATCTGAGCTGTTTGTAGCAATATTAATATTAATGTCGCCTATAAGTATAATATTTTTGTATGATGATGATGATAAGGTGTGAATTACTTTTTGCAAAGATGTGATGAATTTATCTATATTTTTGAAGCAAAAAGGTCGGTATAATGCTACAATAGCTACATCATAACTAATTTTAATAAGTAAACAATTTGCTTCTTCTATGTCGGGTTCCTCAACAGTTGCTTTAATATTATTTTTAATAAATACTATGACACCATCATTCTGATTATAGTGGAATGATGTAGACATGCTTAAATATCCATCCAAAACAGGAATATCTCGAACGCATGACATCCAACATTCAGAAAGAACTATAATGTCACAGCTGAATTGTAGTCTTTGGAGGAGGACGTTTAAACTATCAAAGTTAGCATTTATACTTCTGATATTCTGCGATAGGATTTTTAAGTAGGACTGTGGTTGTTTCAAAAAGGATGCACAGTTCTCAGGTTCACATTTTATCGTATCGGATACTGAAAAGTTATCGAGCTCATTCAATAGGTCATTATCGAACTTTAAAATTATGGGTTACAGTAGCGGACAACATTGTTGTATAAGATTGATGTCTTAATAAAAAAAGATACTTTTTCCATTTAACAATAACTAGGATCTCATAACGGTTTTTATATAATTCAAATATTAACAGAAATTGAATCAGTAAAGTAATAGGCATGCTATTAATAATGTGGTTTTGTGTTATAGTCGGTTTGAGTGTGTTATACTTAGTTAATGTAGTGTAGTACTTAGTTATCATTATGTATGTGTTGTTATAATGTGTTTTAAAAGTATGTATGTGTAATATTTTTGTAGTGTGTTTATGGATAGTTTTATGTTTTGTTTGTTGTGAGTTAACTGTTTTACAAAGAAAATAATAGGTAAAGTAGTTTACGAATACAAACAGTGCGTCTGTGCGTAAAATTTGTGTTATTTGTTTGTAGATAGTTATGTGTACTGTTTGTAGTAAGTTAGTTGTTTTATATACAAAATAATAGGTGTGGCCATTTAAGTATTTAAAAATAAGCCTGTGTAGTGTTTGTGAAGTGCGATTGTAGATAGTTTCTTGTAAACAAATAAGAATAAGCATGTTCGACGTTAGAAGCCACGAGGCGCAGTAACAGAAACAGATATAATCGGTTACCATTCTATCCATTTGAGTACAAAATGCATAAGAGTATAAGTATAAGCCCGTTGTGAGTCAGATTTTACTATTAGTTGTTAGCTTCTTAAGTTGGTCTTCCGTTGTAATCTGGATGGTTGGAGATAAGTCACTTTTTTTTACCAGAATCTTTCCATTCGAAGTCCAGCAATACTTTAGTTCATTAGTTTTGATAAGTTTTCTCGAAATAAAGTGTAATTTTCGCGCATTTGGAGTTAAGTGTTCAGTGATATATACGGGAAGTGATCCCCCGACTCCCAGATTGGAAGTATTCAGTTTCACATCACTAGACTGGTTATATGTTTTTACCGCCTTAAGAACATTATTCTTAGATGTGTTATTACAAAACTCGATGAGTATCGTAGGATGACTGTCCTTCTTTCCCGGCAAGCGGAAGGCGTCTTTTATGGATGATTCATATGTATTAGCATTTATCAATTTAAGCAGGTTTTCAAGATATTTAACAATGTCACCTTTTGATTCATTTTGTTTTTTTGGCAAATTTCTTAATTCTAGAAAGTTTATATTCGAAATTCTTTGCATTTCCTCAATTTTTTCTTCCAGTGACATAATATGTGCCCGATGATCCTTACACTCCAGTTCCAACCGCTCGGCTTTAAGCTTCATATCATCATATTGTGAGGTTGTGAATGATATAGACTTTTCTATTTCCTGGTTATATTTCTCGATTTGCACTATGGAATCCTCGATCTTTGTGAGTCTAGCGTCAGATTCCATTTTCCAAGATGAAAATTGGGTTTTAATTTCGTTTACCGTATCCATTTGAAGCTTAATGAACATTTGTTTAAACTCATCCTTAAACGTTAGGAACTCATCCCTGAAAGAAGTTTCACCGGACGCACTACGAAATCGTTTACCCCTATTTTTAGTTACGTAGTTAGTAGGAGTATCGGATATTCCAGTTGATGTTAGATTAGGTTCCGAGTTGTTATCTGGTGTCCGAAGCATATTTGATCATCAACGTGAGTACTTCACTGGTAAAGTCTCGGCGTTATATTTAATTATATTGTGAATCTTATCTGAACACAAATTCTTCATATATATACCAGTAAAGTGAACAAAAATAAGCCAATATTAGCACATCGGTGGTCTTGAATTACCTTTGTTCGAACGTAATGCGTTAACGCAGGTCGCTTCCTCTGAACATTCGTGGTTTTGAAATGACCGAACAGCAACAGTTGACTTGCAGTGGCCCGCTGCCGATGACGCACTCAGGAAGGCGCGGTATCACCTGTCTCGCTCGTCACACGTGACACACTACGGTGCACTCTGTTACTTGCAAACTAAGTAAGCGCGCCTGGTACTTCGTGCGAGTAATAAATACTTATTTTTCACAATTTAATATTTAAAATAATATTTTTGAAAATAAAACTTGTACGGAAGACACGTCTAAACGCTATCGCGGTCCGAGGGGAAGGGGATGTAGATGCATGCAAGGGCATGTAGATACTTACTTCAAATCTAGAAAACATTCAGTAGTGCCCTCCAAGCAGAACATTTTAGCTTTTCCTATTTCAGAGTTTTCGAACTTCATTTGTGCGGTAATACGGTCATAAACCTGCACGGTGAGAGAAGTCAGCAACTCAAAGCTAACCTTATTTCTCCATTCTATTCTGTTAGTCTTACATAAAGCCTCTTCTAGTTTTCTCGTGTCCTCCGACATTGAGAACATTATGCATGCTTGTCCTTCCTATAAAGAAACACAGTCATTATCCTATCATCCTCCTTTTACCAACTACTTTGGGTTTCAAGTAGATATTTTATAAGCAGCAACTACTACCATATCCCAATATCGATATCCAAAGGATAAATTGGTTAATAATTTATTAACTAGTAAATTGAATGAGGAATACTAATTTCTACAGGATATTTATCCTGTTATCCTGGTTCAATTTATCATCTTTGCCTATGCTATAGACTAAGACTTCTCGCTCGCTCGCTCGCTTCTTGTATAAATAAACATGACCCATAATAGTTGAAAAAGGACTACGACGATGG
Organism: Subacronicta megacephala; assembly: GCA_958496365.1. Classification (NCBI taxonomy): domain Eukaryota; kingdom Metazoa; phylum Arthropoda; class Insecta; order Lepidoptera; family Noctuidae; genus Subacronicta; species Subacronicta megacephala. The sequence goes on along the minus strand of OY292530.1, from coordinate 4,400,803 downwards.
TATTATTTGGCGTGCTCATAGGCAGGTACCGGAATCGTCATATCACTTTGGAAATAAACGTCGGTTATCCAATCTTTACTAATCTCTCATAGTTACAGGTACCTAGGTATTTATTTATTGTAAAGAAGTAAATAATAATATACCTACTATTGTATTCAGCCCGATGAATCCGTTATCCATGTCACCATCTGGACAGTACACCTTAAACTGGAACGCGTCCCTTATTGAAGGATATTTCATATTCAGATACAAAGTGCAGTATCCAGGGAGATTTAAAGGCCAAAGCTTTTTTAATTTCTCTTGCAACACTGGCCATTTTTCTACCGGTAACTCTTTAAGTATGTCCATTTCACTCATACTTGAAGAAATAACTAGGGTAATCACTACCGGACTGGAGATAGCAAATTTTCATAAAATAGTTTCTATCAAATTTCTGAGATGGGTACCTTCTTAGATTATTATGATTGCCGAAATTGTGTCGAAAAACTCGAATTTAAACGTTATGCTAGCACCGTTCACAAAACATTAAAACAAGTGAATGATACAATCCGATAGCAAAAATCTCAGCTAAACAAATAATGTTTTCTATCTTAAAGTGTATTCGATCCTAGCACTACATTTTAAAGTACCTTTTTGAATGAAGTCGTAATTTGTGATAAGTTGTCTCTTTCTACGTAATTTGTTAACCTAAGAGTGACAGAGAAAGAAGACGCTAGCAACAAAATAGTGCAGTGCTGTCGAGGACTGTGATCGTCAGTTATCTGAATCGCTGAGGAAACGCCTGCACCGTTTCAAGGTTGAACTAAGTCATGTTTTCCGTCTTATCAAATTAATGTGCAGAGCGTGTACTGTTAATCCTTCAGGTATTTAAGTACAGAAACAATGTAAAATCTATTTTTTCTGAAGACCACGGATCCATTGATTTGATAAGAAAAAAATTGTAATTTGATAAGAGAGATGTAGCCATTGTAACTCATTATAGTAACTATCTAGGTGATCTGAGTAAGACGACAAGATCCAACAATTTACGTAATCTTTCATATCTCCCAACCTACAAAATACACAAATGTAACAATGTATATGGTGAGAGGGTTTGGAAATGCAGTCTGCCTCAAATACTTAATAGGCTGCCAAAATCAATTGTCTTAAATATTGAAAATAAAAACAGTAAGCAAATAAAACATATGCTCAAGAAATACTTCATAAGCAGGTTAGCAACTACTTAACTATAAAATTGTATTGAAAATGTGTTTTTTTTTCTGAAATAAACAGATTTTTATTTATTGGTTCAGGGGTGAACTGGGAAGTGTCTTTACCGCAGAGTTGCTGACCGTACTATAATGTATTGATTTTATGTGTATACTGGGTGCTACTGGTATTAAACTTCACGACTACCCTCAATCATTTCACAAAATATATACTTTTGTTAATAATGTTCTTTATTTTAAGTACGGTATAACGGTACCTACTAAAAAAAAACATAAACAGCCAAAAAAAAATTGACAACTTTTAGGTTAGATATAGGAACAAATCTATTATTATTATCTATTTTATTAACTTCTTGAAAGTGTGTAAAATCTATCAACTTGCACTATGCCACTGCACTGTCGTTAACGCGCTTGGGGGTAGAGAGGCAGGATCCGATGATATTTATTTAATTCAAAAACATTTTAATGACAATGCGACGCGGGTGACGCGCGTACTGAAACATCGTTGCTTCGACATTCATGGGAGTATGATGTCATTTCACTATAATAATTCTAAATTTAAGCGAGATGAACAGTCATGTGACACACTTGTGAAGCTCTTTACATAATAAATTATCTTGTTATTCTTTAGCTAACATACAGGTGCCTTGAATAAAATCACATAATCGTACTAAGAATGTTGAAGGTTCTGAGGCGAGTGTCAATGATAATTACACAATTTGATAACATAAGCAATACGCCTAACGAATGCATCATAGCAATATTTCGTAAAATATGTTGTATTTGCGCGGGCACTTGCTGTTGTGCTGGAACACTTGTCTTCTAATATTGTACTATGCGATACCAGTAATAGCATAGCCTAGTGTTTTTGACCACAGGGGACCAATTTATTTATCAAAATTATCTGTGTATCATTGGAGGAGGCCTTTGCCCGACAGTGGGAAAGTAACACCTATTTTTTTGTGGTAGGGCCACGCTGTTCGCAGCATGAATGGGCCGGCTTGACCGGGGAAGTACCACACTCTCGCAGAAGACCGACGTCCGAGTAGTAGCGTTTCGTTACTGCGCTTCGTTCGGTGAGCGAGAGGGCCGGAGGCCCAATTCCTCCCCCAATCCCCTTCCTTCTCCTTTTCTCTATTCCCCTCCCTTTCCCTAAATAGGCTCGGCAACGCATCTGCAACTCCTTTGGTTTTGCAGATGTCCACGGGCGGCGATGACTACTTACCATCAGGTAGCTCGCCTGCTCGTTTGCCGAGTTATCCCATAAAAAAAAAAACACCTAGGGAAAGAAATATCTGTGAAACACTCTTAACTAAATAACTGACTAATAAAAAAATCCTTAAAATAGATATTGTAGCGGTCAAAATTTACAATTTATGTAGAGAGGGACGAGTTGGAGATCTCAATGAATACAAAAAAAAACTTTTAGATAACACAACTTGTTTGTTTTATTTGTTTTCAAAATCACCTTTACAGTTTACAACAACCATCTTTTAAAATTAATTAACACCTTCTGCCTCTTACACTACCAACCTAACCGCTAGTTTCTTTTTTTTTATAAAATGTTGCCATTCATATAAAATAAATCCCACATTTATAGTATCTGCTGGTGAATTTGGAAGCCAAGGCGAAAAGATCCACCTTCATATGTTTTCAAGGGGAAAGCACACATTACCAATTCTTCTGATCACTTATTAGAATTGTCTCATTTTCTCTCCTGGATTTACATGACTGAATATGACAGTTTTGTATACCTTGATGTGGCGACTGTACTTAGATGCAATAATTTATTTTATGCAAGGGTCGACCAAAGAAGTCTCAGCATATCTCGCCAGATTGTTTGTTTTCGAATAAATAAATAAAATTAATAGTAAAACTTATTAAAACCAAAGTTTATTGAGCAAATTAGGCAAAAGTAATGGTTAAAATATAAATTTATTGAGCTTTAATAGATGATACAAATTGATAAGTACCTATTAGGTAGGTAATTAGATATTTTATTGGAACACCTATAATAAGATTTGACAGTTTTAACTAAATCATTTGCCACCGCGTAGATAGGGGCTGGCGACTGAAAAAAAAGAAGAAAAAAAAAGATGAATCATATTGCGCCACTGCAGTGATTTGAGTGTTCTTACGTGTAAGAGGGCTAGCCTGTTCTCTTTGACCGAGCATCATCAACATCATCACCATAATCATCAGCACATACTCGTCCACTGCTGGGCGTAGGCCTTCTCTAGTGAACGCCACAGAGCCTGATCTTCGGCATGACGACAAGGCATAAAGTATCAAGTATCATTTCAATTCTGATTGAACAGATAATTATATAATGTACCATCACGCCTGTATTCCTCGAAGGGTGCTAATGTACACACGGCTACAGGTCAAGCTATACAAATCCAGTTTAAGCTGATCCCGCATTGTATAGGCTTCCCATACAATAAGAGGCCAGAGTACTCTGGATTTGTATAGCTTGATGTGTAGCCGTGCGGACAACCACAGTAAGCCGGTATGTTTAAGTCCCATGTAATAGTGGGCGAGCCTATTGCAATTAACTGGACATAAATCCGAACTCCGAGTTGATATTGATCATTTCATAGGAAATTCCCAAAAACACTGCTCGATGTGGGGATCGAACCCAGAACCTCTAGCGTAGAAGTCGCGCTTAGGACCACTAGACTAATGAGGATAAAAAAGGTAATAAAATATATAGATTAAGTATTAAAATTTATTGAGCTTGAACAGATGATACAGGTATCAGATAATGTAGATATTTTGTTGGAACATTTAAAATTAAGAATGTCCATTTTAACGAATTCATTTGCCACCACGTAGACGGGGGTCGTCGACTGAAAAAAAAATTACAACATGATACGCACACGTAGCCAGCGATTTAAATGTGTTCTAACCTCAGATCAAATAACAAGTTAAGATGGAACTTTGCGAACAAAGAAGTGAGGCCGGCTAAAACTACGCGTTGTCGTATACAACACACAATTACACGCACATGTGTGTTAGTTAACTACGCCTTATCTTGTCAGTCGAGGTGTCGATAGCTCGATAGCTCGACTGACAAGATAAGGTGTAGTTTCGGTATACGTGTGTGTGTGTAATTGTGTGTTGTACACAGCAAAGCGTAGTTTTAGCCGGCCTCACTTCTTCGTTCGCAAAGTGCCATCTTGACTTTTTCTTTGATCTGAGGTTCCAACCCTGTGTTTCAACTGACGATAAAACATGTAGTAAAAAAGCTACCTATCCCACTCACTCTTTGAAAGTTAGATAGAGTTAGATATATGTTTGCAACATGTTTTGTCATCAGTGGAAACGCGGGGTTAGTCGGAACATGTGGAAGGGAAGTTCGACAGGACAGGACAAGACAGGACAGGCCGTCTCAGTATGCGGTTAAAGTTCCGAAGAAGTTAGATTCGAATCCTGCCTGGGGCCGAATTTTTCTTTCGCTAAAATCTTCTGAGAATTATTTGCTAATTAAGTTATGGGTATTTCTTTGTCCGTGGAAAGGTACTTAGTAGGTACTTACATTGCTTGCCAGGGCCGTTAGGGCGACCACCGGGATATTGCACGTATTCAGGTCCAATGCCTGCAGGAAAGAGGAATTGTTATTAACACACTGAACTTTGTACGCACGGCTATTTGTAGAGCTATACAAATCCAGTTTACGCTGACCTTTTATTGTTGGCCAGCACATCAAGTTACCACAAAATGTCAAATTTTCTCAGTTGATTTTGAACTTTATCTTCAACAATTAAGGGTTTAAAATCATTTGGAGAAATTTGACAGTTTTGTATACCTTGACCTCCTGGCGACTGTACAGAAATCATATACAATGCGGGATACATTTAAACTGGAAATGAATAGCTTGGCCTGTAGATGTGTGTACAAAATCTAAACGTTTATATAAATTTACAGATAACAAGTGTGTTCAAACTGTGCGCGTTTGTCGTTAGCTATTCCAAATCGCCGCGCAGGTAAAATCTGGGACCCCAATTGTAAAATTTACCACTATAAAACCATTTGCAGACAACTTCAGACGCGCAGACTTATTTCGAACGAACTGTACTATCGTTTACTTAATTATGATACTTAGGTACAATCGCCAGCAGATCAAGGTATACAAAACTGACATTTTGACAACTGACTCTAACTTTTTATTTGATCTGAGGTTCAGAGTGCTCATTAATTTTTGAATCACCTATACCGCAACTACTAGTTTTAATATTAGTTATTCTGTGGCCACAGTACTGTAACAGTAATTCAACTATTATGTACTTCTTGATAAATCTAAGAGTAAAAAAAAAAAAGTAATACTTACTGACTGGCTCGTACTGAGCTGTGGAATTAAATAAACTCATATTAATGTCTAAAATATAAGCATACATATAACATAATTGGCCTAGGTATAATTAATGCCTTGCTGCTGGGACACAGGCCTCCTCTCGGTGAGAGGGAGTGGAGCCGTAAACCACCACGCGGGCTCAGTGAGGGTCGATAGATGTCTCACGACTTCGAAAAATTGGATATACCGGTTTTTTCACGGTGTTTTCCTTTACCGTTTTTTGGAGCAGTGGTAATGAAATAATTTACACAAACTAAAGCGCCTGTCTGTGTTCGGAATAAGTTACTACGTTTGGACTGCCTCATTAGTCTTGTGGTTCCAAGTGCGACTGCTACGCTAGAGGTCCTGGGTTCAATCCCCAGGTCGAGTAAAGTGTTATTGGGTTTTTCTATGAAATTCTCAATAGCAGCTCGGAGTCTGGATTTGTGCCGGTTAATGGCAATAGGCTCGCCCCCTATTAAATGGGACCTAAATATACCAGCGAAATGTGGGTGTATTTTAAGTACACCTCTGCCTAACCCTTCGGGGAATGCAGGCGTGATGGTATGTTATGTTAACATACTACTTATGGGTTGAGTAAGTTAACTTTGCCCCTCTGAACTGGGTCCCTAGACTTGTTCCAGTGTTCAACTTTAAGCATAGAAGCATTATCTATTCTGTGGAATAACTTAAGCTACAAACTGTCTCATTAGTGTCGTGGTTCGAAGCGGGAGTGCTAGGCTAGAGGCCCTGGGTGGTTCATTCCCGGGTTAAGCACCAGCCAACGCAGGTTATTGTTAATGAAATTCTCACTAGAAGCTCGGAATTGATTTCCCCGCTTAATGGCAATAGACGAACCTATTACATTGGACCCAAAGATACCGGTGAACTGTGGGTGTAGGTACCTTATACTAGTGATACTAGTACACCTCTGCCAAACCCTTCCGGAAATGCAGGCGTGATGATATTTTTAAATATGATACATAAGTACCCTTACAAATATAAGATCAGTTGAAACTTTATCAGTAAAATAATACCATGAAAAGTATTTTTAGTACCTATTAAATCATGAATAGGTACTTACTTAGGTATACCTATCATATCAAACAGTAAAAGGACGAAGATACTCACGATTGGATGGTCTGTAGAAGGCCGAGTCAATGTTTGCTGCAAGAAAATAAAATGCAAGTTATAAAAAAACATTCAGTTTGGTACGCACGGCTACTCATCAAGCTTTACAAATCTAGCGTAGATTGGCCTTGAATTGTACGGAAAGTCTTTACAATGGGAGGTTAGGGTAAACTGGATTTTTACAGCTTGATGAGTCGTGTGAACGTCGCGGCATGAAGCGCAGACCACACTACCAGCTAGCGAGCGAGCAAGTCGGGTGAGCATCGTTTCACCTCTTTTCATACTGCGGTTCATACCCCGAATTGCATAGATAAGCTAGGTCAGAAATCAACGTACAGGCGGCCCTCCACTGCCGGGTCTGCGACGAATGCTATGTTAACAGCGCACCCGTAGCGCCGGCAATAAAGTGGTGATGCGAAATGCCGAGGTTGTCTTTTCAGAGCGGAGTCCGACACGGTAGTGCATAAAGCATTTCAAACCCCGTCAACAATGAAAAAGGCCAGCGATACAAACGATGCGAACGATGCGCTGCCTCGCTTGCTAGCTGTCGGTGTGGTCCGCTTTAGTTTGCTAAAGGAAAACGGTGTGGACGCTGTGCTCTTGGTAATGCTTTACAACATTATTAATACAATAAAGCTGGAAACAAACTATCGGACGCGGCTGTCAGCCGCGGTTGATAAGTGTGCACAGTCTTTAGGTCCGTGGCTTGCCAGATCCCTGTCGGTCGTCCGAATGCTCAAGGTCACCACGAGATTGCGTCCACGACTTACGTCAGATAGTTTGTACAGTTCAGTGTACATTCATTATGTGGATTCCTTTAAATCACGGCTGTCAGCCGCGTCCGATAGAATGTTTCCAGCTTCATGATCGATTTATCATACCGATGTATTCTTGTTTGTAAAGGCGTCAGTGTTAGTAAATAGCTCGGCTGATCCGCGGCCTGCTCGATTTGAATTAATCTTTCACAAAGCATCGCAATAGTGACGTGACACAAAAATATCAGTGGTAAGTTGCCTTATCAAAATTAGGTAAGTAAGGTAAGTTGAGCTGGATGCTTTTCTTGAGAATTGGAAAGAAGTAGCACAACACCGAGAAAAGTGGAAGAAATGGGGGGAGCCCTTTGCTCAGGAGTGGGAAAATACAGGCTAATTAAGAAAAAATATTACCAGTGGTAATCTTCTAAGAAATAATTATTGGTATTAGAATTGATTAGGGAGGTATAGGTTTCCAAAGCTGCATAATTAACCCATCATTGCTTCTCGTATTGTTATTTTTAGCTTACCTTGATCAAGGTTGTATTCCACAACTTTAACTGTAAAGAATATTAACTTATATGAATGCATTCAAAAGTGAAGTGAAAAGTGTTTAAAGTTTACCAATGTTGGTGTCGCTTTTTATTTTTAAAATAAAAATTCTATTAAGTACTGCGAATTAGTTTTAAGTTAAGTTACTTTTAAGTTTTAAGTTAAGTTACGTTTAAGTTATGTTAATGGCAAATGACGGGACTATTCTGTGCTAGATAAGGGAGACGAGTAGACAAAAATATTTAAAAAAAGTAAGTAATATTTATAATAATTTTGCTTTTATGAATTGCAACCATTGTACTGGAAATATATCAAATGAATAAGTAGGTAATTAATTTTGTTGAAAGACAAAAATACATATTAATTGATTAATATTAATGTAGACTTACCTTGATCGGGGCTGCTGTTTTCAACTACATTTACTGAAAACAATACAAAAGCATACGTAAGCTAAGCGTTTTCATCGTCATTCAGATGAAAATATTAGAAAATTAACACTTCCCAAGTTTAAAGCGAAGTCTTTAAAGAATGGCAAGTGAAACTAAAGCGAAACAGAAGAGAGAAGAGCAAACAAGACGAAGAAGGGAGAAGATGAAACTTTTTTTTTGTGATAAGTAATAATGTTTCTTGCAGTGACAATCTGCCTTTCTTAATTCCGATGATTCAATAAATAGATTTGTTTTATAATTAAGATACTCTTTCATGAATCTTATAATCTTATTATTATTATTTATTTTTTCTAGCCCGTTTCGTCCCACTGCTGGGCAAAGGCCTCTCAAATAATCTTTTAAACTACCTATCTCTACGTAAGTTTGTTAAACACAAATAACATAGTAACTACTTTATTAATGGATCTATTTACAGAAATAAATATAATTTATCATGAATTCGCCAAAGTAAGGGTTTCTAATTTATGTACTTCTCTATGGTTTATATAAGTTGTATAAACTTAGGTATTTATAATAAAATCGTTTTCAACAAAATTGTGATAAGCCCAAAATAATTAACCAAACCCCATTTTGCTAGGTCAGGAATAATTAAGGGATACAAACCTCCTTGGGGCTTGGCAGCAGCCATGGCGAAAAGCGCCAATGCGAACAGGACCTGAAACACCAGGAAAACCTTCATTTTAACACCTTCACTAGCACTTATCATTCCCAGTTTTAACACCACACTAGTTCACTGTGTACGAAATAAAATATCAAAGCCAGTACTGACAGATTTATAGACACAGATTGATATTATCTTTCCGATAAGATTAGAAATGTTATTCATCAATTTTAGACTTGATCCAGATATATGCGTCTGACAATAAAATACATGTAGGTAAACATGGCATGTTAGATAGTTAGTCATCAAGCTATTAAATCGTCCCACTGCTGGGCAAGGATATTCTGTCAGATTGAGAGCGATGTTGCTGGAGGGTAGGGTTAGGGTAGACATGCTCGTACCTATTCCAAATTTATCCATATAAATTTCAAAATTAAGCAGTAGATAAGTCTTATTAATTTTCTCTCAAATGAAGCCCAGAAGTGCAAAATATTGATATTGTCCCAAGTAGCACAAAACTGCATTATAAGATGTCACAAGAGGTATCATCGGTAACTTTAGCACTTATGAAGAGTTATTACAGTACACTCGACCTGCAATAGGTGAAAAGTGACCTTTCACCTGAATAAGAACGTTATTATGCGTCACGGAGACCACACAGTAACGCTTGCAGCGTTAATATAGGTAACAAGTTCAGTATTATACAGCTTTAAGCAATTTAAAGGATTTTTGTGGACTTTAACTAAGCTATATTCTGAATTGAAGACCACAACTGTACCCTTAGACCACTTGCATTTTAAGAAAGATCACGTGAGCTACTATAATGTAATCAGTTATTCTGTGGCTTCAAATAACAAAGATATAATGCATTTTGCTGCACACAGTGGAACTTGTGTAATGTTAATCAGCTGGTTACACGCAATCGCATAATAGCTCTTATGAAGCCTACATGATCACTATGGGTGAACATATATGATGCTATGTTAAAGCAAACTGCTTTAAATTAGCTAACATGTTACCCATAATCTCAATGAGAGCTGAATATTTGTACTATCGTTGACAATTAATCTACTTTTCATTTTTTTTTAACAGAAGTCATGGGGCAATAAATTATAGGTTAGGTTATAAAACACCATGTTTGGCTTCCCTACAGACTTTGTAGTACCTAGAGCTAGACACGCCACGCTGTTGTTGTGGCAGGGCCACGCTGTTCGTAGCATGAATGGGCCGGCTTGACCGGGGAAGTACCACACTCTCGCAGAAGACCGACGTCCGAGTAGTAGCGTTTCGTTACTGCGCTTCGTTCGGTGAGCGAGAGGGCCGGAGGCCCAATTCCTCCCCCAATCCCCTTCCTTCTCCTTTTCTCCTTCCCCTCCCTTTCTCTAAATAGGCTCGGCAACGCATCTGCAACTCCTTCGGTTTTGCAGATGTCCATGGGCGGCGATTTCTACTTACCATCAGGTAGCTCGCCTGCTCGTTTGCCGAGTTATCCCATAAAAAAAAAAAAAAAAAAAAGACAAAATTATTATGACAATTCACACGATTTAAACGTACATGACCATGATGTCAAGGACTTTTATAAACATAGCCTTTGTTTGTGTGTGCTGAGTGCAGACTGGTACTAGATATTTGCTCAATTTCTTGTTCTAATAATTTGATCCTTTTATTTTACTAAGAAGATGTAAAACAAATACAGGGTGCTTGGTGCATCGTTTGCCAATTAGAAATGGCCGATAGAAGAGGTTTATTCATTTCATTAGCTATCTCTTCAGGCCCAATAACTCATTCCTTGTCACACCGGTTTTTTTATAACAACTTTTGAAACTTTATTTGGAAAAAATCCAGAACTTACCACTAAACCATCAATTTAAAAAAATCTAATAAGTGTTTGTTTAAAATTCATTTTAATTTTGATGTCTACTCTTGTATTCTGTGGGAGGGTACTTCCACGGTCGTGCGAACCAATTCATGCTGGCATGCCGACATGCGCGACACTATTGCTACTTACTACTACTTTCTTATTATTATTTTTTAATGTTTGAGGAAAGTTTGTACCATATGTAAGAAAGAGATAAGAGACTGCGTAAGAGTCAGATAACACTATCTACCTACTTAAAGCATGTTATGCGAAAACTAGTGCTACTTATCATAATATCGAAAATCAGCCTGATGTGCCTCGATTACACATTTAGCAAATTAGTGAGGTTTATTTATACAAGTTTTTTTTGCTTATGGCATACCGTTGGAAAGGGGACAGACTAGACAACATTTTAAAAGGATTCGAAGATCCCAATCGCTTTTGGTTATTTTTTTACAGCAATTTTAAGTTGAATTTTAATTGAATATTTATTTTTCAAAAAACTTTGTGAGGTTTTTAAAAAGGAACTAGACGTTAATTAGCCAGTAATTTTTCAAAATTACTGGCTGACTTAAATGTCTACTCTTGAGTAGACATCAAAATTAGAATGAAATTGAAACGCTTCACTAATTCGATTTTTTTAAATGCTGAGTTCTTGAATTTTTCCAAATAAAGTTTCAAAAGTTGTTATATAAAACCGGTGTGACAAGGAATGAGTTATTGGGCCTGAAGAGATAGCTAATGACCTCTTCTATCGGCCATTTCCATTTGGCAAACGATGCACCAAACATCCTGTATTATGGCTATTACAGAAGAACTTATATAATAGGTAGACCTACAGAAAATGGAGTGTCTACGATGTAGGATAACAAATTGCAACAACATGAACACACACAAAGGCAACAATTATCTAGAGCGAAAAAAAGCAGTGGTTTTTTTCTATTTTCTTTTAAATTTTTAACCTCTGACCGTAGCCCCCAATGGAAAAACCGGCCAAGTGCGAGTCGGACTCGCGCACGGAGGGTTCCGTACCATTACGATTTATGACGTATTAAAAAAATATTTACTAGATCTCGTCCAAACCAATTTTCGGTGGAAGTTTACAAGGTAATCTACATCATATTTTTTTTTTAGTTTTAACGTCCTCTTATTTTAGAAGTTACAGGGGGGGGGGACACACATTTTACCACTTTGGAAGTGTCTCTCGCGCAAAATATTCAGTTTATGACGTATTAAAAAAAACTATTTACTAGATCTCGTTCAAACCAATTTTCGGCAGAAGTTTACATGGTAATGTACATCATTTTTTTTTTTTTTATCGTTCTCTTATTTTAGAAGTTACAGGGGGGGGGGGACACAAATTTTACCACTTTGGAAGTGTTTCTTGCGCAAACTATTCAGTTTAGAGAAAAATGATATTAGAAACCTCATCATTTTTGAAGACCTATCCATAGATACCACACACGTATGGGTTTGATGAAAAAAAATATTTTGAGTTTCAGTTACAAGTATGGGGAAAAAAAAAATGTTTTTTTTCTATTTTTGTGTGAAAATCTTAATGCGGTTCATAGAATACATCTACTTACCAAGTTTCAACAGCATAGTTCTTATAGTTTCGAAAAAAAGGCTGTGACACGATCGGACAGACAGACAGACAGACATGCCGAATCTATAAGGGTTCCGTTTTTGCCATTTGGCTACGGAACGCTAAGGGTGCGTTATTAAAGTATATAATAAATATAATATAATACGAAGTTTATAATATAGTTTGATAATAAGTAAGTCCGATCGATCTAGGTAGTCCTCTGACGCAACCCACGCTTGTATTAAAATATTATACCTACTTATTTACGTAATGTAAAGGAACAATATTTAATTATTTTTTTCATTATTAGAGGTTTTTTGTGTAGGGGCGATTTTTAATAGTTTTGTGTTTTAAAATAATAATAAAACATGTTTTATAGTTATGATTTGATTTGATTATTCCTTTGTGTCGCGCAGGTATCGATACAAGGCGATCGCTAATTAAAATGACATTGCTCTCTCTATAAAAACGAAATGTTCTAGATTTGTAAGTATTCAATTTTCTATCCGTATTTGTATTACATTACATTTATCTGTATTAAAAAACTTGTCTGAATTATATTTGTTATCTAAGTTTATTTAGTATAATAAATTAATTTTAAAATACGTATGCCTAGATGGGTAATTAGTAAGGTAGGTACCAACAATTTGTTATAACTCATTTTGAAATCTTTTCTTTTCTATCTATACTTATGTAAGTATTTCAACTTTTTATGCGGTTATTGTTTTGGTAAAAAATATTTAAAAAAATACGTAAAAAAAACAATAAAAAAGGTGGATACTAAATAATTTTAGTTGACTCACCAAAATTGCCTTCATTTTGTTAATATCACAGCTGATCACAGAACTATGGAATCAAACGAGTGTATGCACGATTATCTATGAGAAGTGCTTTTTATATAGCGACAGCGATAACCTGTCCGACCCAGGCGAATATTGTACAAATAATGTACACTGCTTAAATATTTTGTTAGTTCCAAGTTGTGACATACAAATATTCAATGTTTTCCTTTGCTGATTCCAATAATTTGGTGTCATCGTTCATCTGTGTAAACAACGAATAATGTGCGCGTCTCATTATTATTCAATTTTAGTTTTCCTGTTAATTTATGAATTTTTAGGTCCAAATTAATGATATTATTTTAGTGTCATTATTTCCGAAATTTAATTAGATCGCTTAGGTATGATGTATGGTTGGTATCCAGAAGGCTGTTTGGGTACTTTTTCAGGATGTGTGCGATTTTTATTGGACTTAGTTATTACAGGACGTGGGCACTTTTTATAGGATGTGGCTAATATTCAATTTGACATTAAAAAAAACAGTTCTATCACTAGACAGGGAGTCTTTGTTCAACTGACTCTAGCTTAGCATTCGCGTTAGGACCACTAGACTAATGAGGCAGTCAAGGATAATTGTGAAGTCTTAGGACCAATACGCACCAGGGTGCGATTTCCAGGTCGTGCAGATACTCACCACTCAAAATTTTGAAATAAATTATATTTAAACACAGATTAAGAGTCTGAGTATTTAAACGAAACAAGTAAAGGTTGAGAAACGGCGCTGCTTTGTTTTTTTTTCGTGTGACTATGCACAGTAGACCTACAGTATTACAATATAAAAGTCTTTGATTAAAATCCATTATTATTATTGTGCTAGTTAAGGGAAAGCAAGTGCGGTATTTAGTCGGTATGAATAACGCGTGTATTCCTCTAAGAAGTAAGAGTTAAGTCGAGGTGAAGGAACTGCTACAAGTCCACATTTAGGTGGTGTGTTAAGATCTCATGTAATTGGGGGCGAGCGGGAATACAATAGCAAATCCAAACTGCAATTAATTACTTAAAATTAGAAAAAAGAACGATAATACTGTTCGACCTGGGAACCGAACCCAGACCGTCTAGGTAAACTCAGCAGTCGCGCTTACTGCCCCTCGACTAATGACACCTAATGGTGCAGATAATAAAATAAATTTAATACTATCAATTATATTATTTGTCATCTAAGTTTAACGTGATCATTGTACTCGTTTCATAACGATTTAGGTGTTTACTATTTTGGTAAAAATATTTCTGTGTAAACCTTATTATTTATTCGTAGGTGTAAACCTTCGAGCATTTCCTTGTTGCTCGAAGGTGTAAACACATAAAAATACAATCCGCCAGGTATTATTTATTCGAAGCCGCCAGGTCATAAAATGGCGATGAGCGAGTTCAAAGGCAGATTCGAGTTATTAGAATTATATTCATTCGAATTGTCTATCGCAACGTCGAGAACTAAAACCAGGGGCTGGACACTTCTATACTTGATACTTATTGTGTAGGCAGTAGCGCTATCTCTCGATAAATCCCATAAAACAAAAATAAGTTTTATTGCGTTGTGTCTCATAATACCATAGATGGAGCTTATTCCAAGAATCGGTACTAGTGTTACTGTTTTATCGACATTATGTGGAATATGGTGGTTGTTATGTTTGGTTGTTTTCTCTCAACTTCAGTTACTGGTTCGTGATATTTTGTGCGTTATTATTCAGAAATTGTGTTAAGTTGTAAGTTTTCGTTGTGAAACACACAAAGACAAAATAAATATATTGATTTACAGTTAGTGCAAAAGTGGTAATCGAATTCTGTGCGGTAAAATGAGGACTAAATAATGCAATGGACGTAAATTGTAATGGCGTAAATTTATTATGAAAAACAAATATTATATAGCACCGAAATAAAGAAATGTCTGAAATATATGTCTTTTTTTTATGCACTATGACTACATACAGAAGTATATAAACCTAATATAGGTTAATATATATATTATTATATAATATACGTAGATACGTATATATATCTATATATAAAACAATCAGTACATGGGAAACGTCAAAAGATGGCCTTAGTGTTCAACAAATGTCAGTTGTGGTGAGTGGTGACACGAATATTGCTGAGAGGGCTCTCTTTTCCTAGTATATTATTCTACTCTTTGACTAAAACCGTCGATAAGTCGGATCGCTACATGACGATGAACAACTTCATTCGACCGATCGAATCAAATCGAATCATGAGAAATGCAACTCGAATCACCGATTCGCAGGCGTGATTCGAATCAAATTATTTGAATCGACCCTTCGCTATGATTTACAATTCGAGTGATTCGTATGATATGTTTTTCTCACTTGAACGCGTAGAAACGCAGCTATTAGCGGTCTCACTTGGTCCCGGTGGAGCGGCGCAGCGAATCAGAGTCAGTCACCAGCTATCCGAGTTACACGCGTGAACTCGTGACGCACGACGAATGCATAAAACGAGTCAACTCGGTCTCGTAGTAGAGGTGTAATATTAGGGTGATATCTGGATATTACTATTATTGAATATATTCACTAGCTCATATTAGCATACCATACCTATTACCAGGTATTAGTCAAATATTAGTCAGCCATTTTGATATTCCGTATTCGTTATAATATTGATATCGTACCTATTATCCGTATTCGTTAATCTAACATAATATTGATATCGTGCCTTTTCTCCCCGTATTCGTTAATCTAACATAATATTGATATCGTAGCTATTCTCCGTATTCGTTAATCTATGATAATATTGATATCGTGCCTATTCTCTCCATATTCATTACTTGAACATAATTTTATTTTTTTAAATATTATTGATATCGCACCTTATTCTGTATATTATAGATAATAGTATTATGAATTATTTAATGAATAATAATTATTCATCGTTACACCTCCTAATACATGATATTAGTTTGTATTACAAAATATTATGCACAAACTAATATTTCATATTCAGCGCTAAATGTAGTGATTTTGTTTTCATTGCTTGTTTACTGTGACCATCACATTCAGCTTGCATACAAAGCCCGACGTGTATAATTTTGTCTTTAGAAATCTCACTCAAACACGCACGCACACGTCAAACAGAAGTAAGCAGAATCATATAGGCATCTCGCTCACTCCCCCGAATCGCCTCGCTATGACGCGTTGCAGCGGAGTAATTGTGTGTGTGTGCGTGCGGCAACCTCCCGTAGCGCGCTCGTCGACGCACACAGCCGCGCAAGTCACCGCGAATATCAGAACACTGATCTCTTGGCGTGCCTATTATTTGACTAATATCTGGTAATAGTCTACGCTAAACTAATACATACTAATATGAATATACAGCTCGTATCATAATATCTATACCTATTACGAATATATTAGTTACACCTCTATCTCGTAGAAGGGCGATTCGAATAAGCGAGTTAAAAGGCTGATACGAGTTATTCGAATCAAATGATTCGAATCGCCCATCGCTATGTCAAATTTGTTGACAAACATCCACGAATGTGTTGGTATTTTGCAGAACACTGGAAAAACATATTTGGTTTCTGGAAATTATGAATATTATCATTATCTCTGCGATGGTTTTGATGATAGAGTAAGATGTTTTGTATTACTTACCACTGGTTTTGTTGTTTATCTTCTATTGATTGTGAGGTTATGTCAAATTAATACGTGTCGTATTTTCTATAGTGAGATATTTTTTCAAGGGTTGGGGCTGCGGATACAGGACCTTACAAACGATTTGTTCCTGGATAACAAACAATCATAACAGTGCAGTTACAATTCCTTCTATAAGAAACATTCAAGAGACGTTGGTAGACTTGGAAGATAAACCTCAATCGTTTTTGGATTCCAGACAATGGATCGGCAGTGTCGAGGTACCTAGTGCATCTATCTATTGTACAACCTTCGCAGATAGTGTTACATGCCCATCTTTTAATATTAAGCTGTTGTGTGTGTGTTAAGCTTTATACAGTCGAGTCCAGGCTCTTCAGCATTTGTTAAACTTTTTAGATAAATCTAAAACTACAGATCAATCCACTGAAATGATGTCGCTGTTATTCTATGGCGGAGTTTTTTTTAAAGGTACTACTAATATCTGGCTTATACAGCAAAGTGACCAGCCTAATACAGCCATGCCAGGCCAACTGCATATGCACCCTCTTTGGTATTTTAGAGCCTTGTAACCTACGAATAAATAATACTCAGGAAGCGTAACTCAGAACAAATTCCGCTCGAAAAGTGGACCTACTTCAAACCAAATGACGACGATTCAAAATTCGAATCACTTGCGATGTTTCAAATAGACATGCTTGGTAATTGGTTTAAATTCAGAGAGAAAACAGGGATTGGTTCGCGCTCGTGCTGTAATGTCTGTTATGACATCTGAGTCAAAATGGAGTGGACGATATTATGCAATAAGAAGATCGGACCAAGTCAATAATAAAACAATATTATAATTATATTAAATATTTTATAATATTGTGATTTTTTTAAATTATACTATATTAATACAGGGTGAAAGGGACATCGACGCACAACCGCTTACCATGAATTCAGTACATGATTCTGGACCCCCCCCGCGTAGATATTTTTCGTCGGTTACTAAAAAGGCTTTTTTTTTTTTTTTTTTTTTTTTTTAAAAAAAAGCTTACTAGCGATGTGGGTCACACATTGCTAGTATTCTTGTTAACCCCTCGTGCTAAGCTAAATGCTTGTGTTACGAGTGGGTTCACGTCGGTAGTGCAATGGGTGGGGTTTGAACCGGCAACCATATGATCGCAAGTCCGACGCCCTAGCCATTAGGCTACCGACGCTTCAAACGCTTAGATTGGGTACTTTTTAGTTTTGTTGTATGGTGCTAAAACGAGCAAAGCCGATGGTTTGCCAACAAGAATTACGACCTCATCTATTGTTGGAGCGTTGAAATAGTGTTAGTGTATTCAATTGAGTCGTTTGTTTGCTCTGATCATAACCTTGGCAATAGGTCACCAGGTTCCTTTAAGATTTCTGTTGACCTGGTACTTCAGTTGTATGTGGATATTTGTACAAACTGGTACTGCAGTTTTGTGTAACATGGTATATCCCTTTAATGATTTGTAAAAATATTTTTCATCAAAAGGCATGGAGCATTCTCTGGTAGTTTTCACAGGCATCCAGTCATACTCTCGTCTTTCTAATTGAACTGCAGCTATCCACTTATTTTGCCGAATGGGATCGGCAGAGAAACTAAAAAAAAAACAAAATACATTAGTCTTATAAAATTATCAAAATTTTACCGATTTACTTTTCAATATTTCATCTAGAAAAAAATCTTTCTAAATTAGGTAAAAAATTTACTGACTTCATTTTGCATAATATTGACCATCTCGTTTTGATAACGTATTTGAACAACTTTGAATATAATTATAATTAAGCTACTACTTACAAGTGAAAAGTGATCTCTGGACATTTTAATCTTGTATGTCTCCTGCACCACTTCACAACACATGATGGCATCATGATTCACAATGATATTAAGCTAAAACCTTTGACATATGCTCGCTTGCAAGGAAAATGTCCGACTGATGGCGCGCTGGACACAATTTTGAAGCCCCGCCTACTTGGACACAACTTTTGTTGGGTCATTTTCTTAACGCAGTTACATTTCCTGAGTTTTATTTATTCGTAGCTTGTAACCCTAGCTTCATAAGTAATTTGTTGTTTTTTTTATTTGTTAGGTACTTGACTAGATAATACAATATTTTATAAATTTGTTTCAGGTTTGTTTGGTGATAGACAAGTTGTATGACATTCCTTGCAAGATAGTCCACGTAAACCAGGGAGATGAACTGAAAACAATAGTAGACATGTTGGTGAATCATTTTGATAAGTTTGGCAGTCCTGTGATGATGGGTGGAGATGTGGACGCCTCCTCTAAAGGGATCATGGGCATTCACATAGGGCACACGGACACTAGTTTATTAGTTGTGGTAAGAACTACTTTCAATAATTGACCTTTTTCATCCTTTTTTAGAAGCGGCGGTAGCCTAATGTCTAGAGTGTCAGACTTGCGATTATATTGTTGCCGGTTCGAATTCTATCCATTGCACTACCGACGTGAACCCACTCGTAACACAAGCATTCAGCTTAGTACGAGGGGCTAACAAGGTTACTAGTAATGTGTGACCCACAATGCTTGTAAGGTTTAAGAAAAAAACAGCAGAATATTCCATCCTATTTTCATAACATGATGACAGAAAGTGATCAAGATCACCTTGCCAATGTCTTAGCCAACCTTGTCCACAAATAGTGTTGTGTGGTTCCTATTCGGCTAGCCTCTTCAACCTCTCTGATAGCATGCAACTGAGAACTTATTATTCAATAAATCACATAATTACCTGACACCCTTTCAAACCTGGTCTCCTGGTGTCAAACCCACCTATGCATAATATATGGGCTGCTGACAGATGACCCTTCATGTATTTAATTACTGACACAATGCAATATCTATTGTTCTGTACACCAGGAGCCCTTAGAGCTTTTGTAAATTAATCATTTTCATTGGCCAGTTTATTATATCTCCCTCTAGAATCAAGCAGGTTTTTTGTAGGACTAACTGTATTTTTTTTAAATTAATTATATTACAGGATCCTCATTATGTTGGGAAAGAGCAAACAAAAGAATTCCTGTTCAACAAAGGCTGGGTGAAGTGGCAACGGCTCACAGATTTTATAAGTGGCTCATTTTATAATCTATGTTTACCTCAAGTAAGTGCCAAAAGTAAATTGAGTTAGAACATGGAATTACTTACAAATTAGTTGTCTATAAAAATAAAACACACAATTATATCTCGTTTTTTTCAATTGCCAATCACAAAGTGTACCTAACTCTTAGTAATATTAATAACATGGTTAACCATAATAGAAAACTTCTCTGCATTGCTATCAGCTGGAAGGTACCCAGGAGGCTGGCTGTATTGCCATATTTTACGTGTCATACATACATACATACATACATACTATGGCATTCTTAGGCAGAAACTATGGACTGCCACTTGCAACAACTCTTGCATATCTCTTTCGCTTCTTCACATTCATACATCTTTTCATACACACGCGCCGGTTGCGAGTAGGTACCAAGGCACCTGACCCTAATAAGGTCAGGCGCCATATTTTATAGTGTTTTTTATAGTGTTGACCTTAATAAATACATACATACACAGTGACCTAGTGGGTCAAGGTTGAGTGGTTAGTCTGGTCACATTTGAACTACTACTGATTGTTTTTGTTAAATTTTAAAATAAAAACCATAATAAATGCTAATCAGTCTTTATTTAAAAAATATTAACTAGTTAAAAACCTTATAATAAAACAAGATAATACTATAATGAAACTATTAAACTGACTAGATGGTGAATGGTCGTAAGTGGTGAGACATTGATATTTCATTAGCATCATCATCCATTCACAACCTGAATCTACTCACTGCTGGATATAGGCCTCTCTTTTGTATTTCCACATTTCTATTTATGTATCTCATTAAAACTAAAGAAGTATGAATAAAGAGACGTATCTACTTCGCCGACTCCAAGTATGTACACACGGCTACACATCAAGATATACAAATCCAGTATAGGCTGGCCTTGAATTGTGTGGAAAACCTTTACAATGGGAGGTCAGTCCAAACTGGTTTTGTATAGCTTGATGTGTTGCCGTGTGTACATTGGAGATAAGTGAAACAAGTATGATAATTAAACGAACTGATTGATATCCAATCATATTATATTCGTAGTAGACAGTTAATGACAGCGTTCCGTCATAAATATTGCGTTAATCCTAAGAGGTTAAGTAAGCGTCGGTACTTATATTATGGCCAAGCGTAACGCAGAGTATTTCACTACCAGTATTGATTTTATAGTCGTTAAAATGAGATGGAAAATTAATTAACACAATAAATCTACCACAGCATCGAAGCGAATACAGGATAATGTTAGCGTAAACTTGTCTTCACCACTTTTGTTGTGTTCAATCCGTGTTCATAATAAGGCAGACGCCTTGAAGGATCCAATGGCTGGGGTGTTCGGCGGTCCACAGGTTGGAGTTGAACACCAGGCCCACTCCCATAGCGTTGCGGCGCTGTGACGTGGTGTACACTGGCGTGCGTAGTGTATTCTGTAGATACAAATAAAGTTTTTTTTAAACTTTTTTTTATTGTTTAAGTCGGTAAGCAGACACCGGCAACTCCAAAGGAGTTGCTGTTGCGTTGCCGAGCCATAAAAGCTCCTAAGTACTGCCAGCAGACCGCCAGAGCTGCAGCAACAAACATACATTCCGTATTGAAAAAATAATATACTCCATTTGGTTAGGTACTTAACTAAAGATAAACAAATCATAAAAAAGGTTCTTTTATAGGGCCATTTTTCATTTCGAAATAAGACGTCACCAAAATAAATTATTCAATAACTCAAAATCACATTCTCCTTTTATACTAGCATATCTTACTACTTTGCTTGATATTAAATAGTTACTATTATTCTTAAGCTTGCAAACAATTAATTAAATCAAAATTTATAATTATGTCAAAAAGTATTGCAATGTGCCTACTAAAACGAATCTAAAAATACAGATATTCAAAACATTTTTCTGCGTAGTAGACGTTAGATAATTCGAAAAAATTGAGAAGAAGTACTGCGAGGAAGCGGAGCGAAATAATTAACCGATATTATACTTAGTCGGGTAACCAGACGCCATACGTATCTAACAATTTGTATTTATTTTACTTTCGTTCGTTTTTGTGTTTCTTTTGCCGCAAATGGTGTTAATTAGTCATTGTTCTGTTTGTTCCTTGGTTTTATTGATTGTTGGTTGTGTTGTTATTAATTTTACTCCCAATTCGTATGATACCATTGTAATAAAAGGTTGAACAGCTCTGAACGCCGCCATTTTTATTGTTTACCTTTAGTTAAGTACCTAACCAAATGGAGTATATGTGCCTACATTTTTTTAAATCTTACAAACAATGTGGGTCGCACATTACTAGTATTCTTGTTAACCCCTCGTACTAAGCTAGATGCTTGTGTTACGAGTGGGTCCACGTCGGTAGTGCAATGGGTGGGTTACGAACCGGCAACTACGTGATCGCAAGTCCGACGTCCTAGCCATTAGGCTGCCGCCGCTTAAATTACTTTATACAGATCTTATTGCTTTGACAGCGTTTACCTACACGTTAACAGCGTGTATTTGAGCAATGCATAATTCTAGCCCGAACGGGCTAGAATTATGTATTGCTCAAAACCTAATGTTACGGTATTCAATTCCAACATTATTAATTTTTCTCTTCCCTATCCATCTTCAATACAAACAAACCTGGTCCCCGTCGGCATAGGCAGAGGTGTAGTGATGTACATACACTGTAGGTATACACCCAGTTCATTGGAATGTTTTGAGGTCTCATGTAAATTGTAATGGGTACGACCCTATTGCTTCTGACCGGTTACAAATCCAAACCGGATTTTAGGAATACCAGATCGAAACCAGATTTCAGGCATAATAAATTATAATCCTAAATTAAATACATAAATATCACACGATTAGTTACGATTTGAATTACGGCATTATACCGAAAACTTATAATGATGTGCTCAATCTGCCTTCAGCCTACGTATAAACAAATCTAAACTCAGATAAACTCTTAACCTTGAATAACTTTGAATTTTAGGTTATCACTGCAGTGCTAAGATGATGGTACAAAATAATGTAAGTAGGTAGGTAGTAAAAAGTAATCTATATGCCATACTTATATAATTAACATTTGGATATAAATATTTTGTTATGAAAAAGTATAAGGTAATTAGGTACTATGGAAATACTAAACGTGAGATACCCAAGGTATTATTACCATTGTAACGATTAGTTACATAATAATAAGCTGCTCATTATATATTATTAAATGTAAAATCATTAAAACTCAAAGACTGGCTCATTAGTCTAGTGGTCCTAAGCGCGACTGCTACGTGTGTAAAAAGTGTTATTGAGGTTTTCTATGAAATTCTCAGTAGCGGCTCGGTGTCTGGATTCGTGCCCGGTTAATGGCAATAGGCTCGCACGCTATTACATGGGACCTAATAATACCGGCGAAATGTGGGTGTACATTAGTATACCTCTGCCTAACCCTTCGGGGAATACAGGCCTGATGGACAGATAAACATTATAAATTTCTTGTATGGAGTATGGTTATGTCAAATCCTATTGCTAGTAACCTAATCTATAGAACAGATTATCAAAACTCGCCGTTAGTTGTTGTTTCACGTACCTGTAGTTTGAGTTTATGAGCCTCGATGGGTATGACGTACATAATTGGCAGTTCTGTGACCAACACTTTGGGGTGTGAGCGTTTTAGACAAGTCTCTTCTAGATCCCACCGCGCCCCCTCCAAGTAGAGGCCTCGTACGTAACATCCCTGAAACAATGATTAGGTAGGTAGGAGGTACGTTTCCTCAACATAAGAAAGTTGCATCTTAATGAAAAGCATCGAATCTAGACTTTCAATACTTGCTATTTGTTTTCAAAACAGTGTTGGGTCTAAGAGGACCCAACACCGCGTGTGGTTTTCGATATTTATGTCCGCCATCTTGGATTTCAAAATTAATGTCATTTTCGTAATTAGCATCCCGATAAACCTTGAAATTGATACCCATATCAATTTATAAAGAAAAATATAGTCCACCATCTTGGATTTCAAAATTAATGTCATTTTCTTTTTTAGCATCCCAATAAACCTTGAAATTGACTCCCATATCAATTTATAAAGAAAAATAATGTCCGCCATGTTGGATTTCAAAATTAATGTTACGTTTTAATGTTACTCGTTATAGTGGTACGAACGGCTCCACATCAGCTATACAAATCCAGTATATGCAGGCCTTAAATTTTACGGGAAGCCTTTGCAATGGGAGGTCTGTCTAAATTGGATTTGTGTAGCTTGATATTATGTAGCCGTAAACAGGCTAGTAATATAATAACGTACAGTGAGTGGTCGCTCCTCGATCTCGTCGGCGGAGACCCAGCTTGTGACGCGCGTGAACTGCGTGGAGCGGTCGAGCGGCCACGTGAAGAGGCGGCACGCGATCTGTATGTGCGCGATCAGGTACGACTCCGGGATGTGCAGCCCCGACAACCAGATCACCACCGGCTCCTCCATCGTCGCCTGCCATGTTGCCACAAAAATAACAATTTTTTATTCAGTACGATGGTGATTCGCACAAAAACCCGCAATGACGTCTGATTTAGGTCCAATGTTATAAGGGGCAGGAGTTTATTACACGAAGAAAGGAGAAAACTTTGCACCTAAAAATGCTTTATGCACTACCCGCCGCCCCGGGGAGAGCGATGGGGTGTGTCGGACTCCGCTCTGAAAACAGCGATCTACCGACTAAAACCAACTTCGGCGTTTCGCGTCACCACTTAGTGCCGGGAATACGGGAGCGCTGTGGCATTCTTCCGCAAAGTAGGTAGATAGTCCAACATACCCAGTCGGTGTACTGCTTGGTGCGCGCTATGAAGTGGTCCATCCACCCGCCGAGCCCCTTGCAGGTGGCGGGGGCCAGCGCGCGCCACACCTGTGGCAGCTGTCCGTTGAACATGCAGTACGACACGTTGTCTAGAATCGCGTCCATGCCGATCTCGCCCGCCAGCGCCTTTCGCAGCAGCGTCAGAGTGGTCCGCATTATCTTTATGAGACGGTTGAACCTACGCATTCAATCACGTAAGCTACACAGTTTATAGGTTTCTGAGACTAACTTCGGTACAGATTTTTGGAAATAACTGCGCGCTAGTGAAGTTGCCTGCAAGTGGGTTTCCAGTGGTATTATTTTCCTTAGTTACTAATGTACTTTTACCAGAGCGGCAGTGCGGAACGGCTAACTTAAGACGCGCACAGTTGTTTCGAACAAACTGCATTGATCGGTGTCCCATAATAGTTGACTGATTATTGCATGACAACCTAGATCGATTAACCTTGCAGATTGATCATATTCCTAGGCACCTATATTATTACATACGTCATAAACTGATGTCGTTTATGCAGAAATTTTAGACCGCCACGTGCTGTGATTATAGCATATAGATAAGTACTTACTTACTTCCGTCTAATCACTCGTAAAAGCGTATGATGGCTGAATAATTAACAGTCTGTTGGCTCCCTGGTATGATAGATCGAATAATAGTAGGTACCTACTCCCAGAACTAATTCTGTCACAACAAACTTTCCAACGACTGCCTACCTCTCGAGCTCCTGTAGCAGCACGACGAGTGTGGGCGTGATGTTCATCTCGAATTGCTTGCGCACGCGCCAGATCTCGAACATCCCCGGCAGTTTGGCGATCACATCCACGCACGTAGAGTCGATGAAGTCCTCGCGACTCATTGCGCCGCCACTCTCACCTGATATAAACGACATGTAATAATATACGCGTCAATGACGATCGTAGGCGGTTGATCGATTTTCTATCGCATGTTTGGACAAACTTGAGGTCATGGTACGGCCCCTTTTAAGGCCAACAATAAGTTTTTTAAATGGATAAGGTAAATCGGCAAACGACCAGATGAGTTACCAACTAATACACCTGTAATTTAAAAGGAATTGCAGATGCGTTTGCTTGCCTATACACTACGAATAAAGTATTATTTATTCGTAGCCGATTGTGTTTGTGGCAGATAAGCAAGCGGCCCAAATAATGGTAAGTGGCAATTGCCACTGACGGACTGGCAGTGTTCTCTTTGCTTACCGTCAAAAAGAGAGGAAAATGAGAAGAAGAGAAGGAAATCGGCGTCCGGCACTCCATACTCAACGAATGACATGCGAAAATATGCGTAGGTACTGCCACTTCATGCCGATATAAAATGTAAATATTCGTTCATTATTCAACCTCACCCTTTGCACTATGAGAAAAATTACTTTTAACAAAAAAGTTAAACCGCCTTCAAAAAATAATAAAATAATTTTGGCTAAAACAGTTTGGGAAGTCGGTGGTCTATTTGAGTGGGTCTTTTATTTTCGCCACCGACTTCCCAAACTGTTTTAGCCAAAATTATTTTATTATTTTTTGAAGGCGGTTTAACTTTTTTGTTAAAAGTAATTTTATTTTGTAATTTTTAGTGGAAAGTTTTGTTTAGAAATACTTGTTAGCCAACTAAACGCACTGCTCCAATAAGACAGCGATGTTTCGGAGTAAACTATAATATCATCGATGTAAACAATTTTTAGATTTTTGTTGATATTTTCAAAACTGCTCAACCGATTTCGATAAAATTTAAACGGGACCACCTCTGAAGTATAACCTACCAAACAAAAAAACAATCATTAAAATCGGTTCACAACTGGCGGAGATATCGCGTAACAAACATACAAAAAAAAAAAAAAAAAACATACAGACGAATTGAGAACCTCCTCCTTTTTGAAGTCGGTTGAAAACGGAAACTGATTCTTACGTAACACAAGCATTATAAGGTGCCTTATGGACGGTAAGAATTTCTCAGTTTAAATGAATTAGGTCTATCCGGGCGTGGTGCGAAGAAAGATATGTATACTTTGCATGAAAATAATGTACGAAAGGATGACGCCAAGGAATAGTGCATCGCCCGACGCGTATGAGCGTTGGCACCGTACATTAGATTTTTTAAAGAGACTTACCCCTGACAATGCCTACCGGTAGCAGCATGAATAATAAAAAATACTTTTAATATTAGGTACAATAAAATACTCGATAATATAAGTTCTACCATACTTACGGTCCCATACGGGTGCTAAAGCCGCGTGAAAAAACAAATAAATAATCAATAATTTTTACGAATAGGAAGGTAACGCTATTGTGTCGACGAATACGCTATTGTTAACGCAGATCCGTTTTGATATTTTTTGAGTTTATCGCGAACATCCAGCTAGACGAGGCGGAGGACTTCGCTTTACAATAACAATATTACTAGCTTTCCGCCCACGGCTTCCCCACGTGGATTCTCGGCTTTTCTCTGATATAATATGCATGTTATATCTTCCTCTTGAATTAGTGTATGTTTTACTGAAAACTCCATTAAAATCCGTTGCGTAGTTTAAAAGATCTAAGTGTATAAACAGCGGAAGTAACTTTCTTTTATACTATGTAAAGATTATGTAGTGCTAATATTTTTTTAAGATACTTACTGGTTTGCGGCTGAAGTTCAATGAGGTGTCCCCACATCTCGCGCACGGCCTGGCTGAAGTACCCGATCTCGGCGTTCGGGTGCAGACCAAACACTTCGGGTGTGTTCGCCAGTGGCAGCGTATCAATGAATTCTGTTCAACAGATCGCATGTTTGACCATAACGAAGCATTGGGTACTTTGGACACGGAAATCACGTCAAATCTATGTAGTTTAGGCGGAAAGAAAAATATATTTCTTCTAGGGGTGTATTGCACACATGCACACGCCTCGTTTTCATAGGAAAGGTCTCGAGTTAAAATCCAAAGCACGCACCAATAACATTACATAACATACCAGCACGGCTGTATTCCCCGAAGGGTTAGGCAGAGGTGTACTAATGTACACCCACACTTTGCCAGTATGTTTAGGTCCCATGTAATAGGAGGCGAGCCTATTGCCATTAACTGGGCACAAATCTAGCTGCTACTGAGAATTTCATATAAAAGCCCAATAATACTTTGCTCGACCTGAGGATCGAACCCAGGACCTCTAGCGTAGCAATCGCGCTTAGGACCACTAGACTATCGAAGCAGTCGAGGCACGCAACAATGACTTTTCAAAATCACGTGATATTAATATAAAATATGAGGTGATAAAAAAAAACGCCTTATAGATTTTATCGAATGGTGAAGTCTGCTAACGCGCAGTAGGCTAGCGTGGTGGACTATAATAGCCTAGCCGACAAACACGGTTTCAGGCAGGATTCGAACCTGCATCCCTCCGGTGAGGTACACCATGACGGACGCAGGATCGAATATAGCAATCAAATATAGCAATCAAATATATTGAAAAAAATAGCATCAAAGTCTATCTCTTTGCAACCTACCGATATACTGCTCCTTCTCTCCGTCGGGCGGTATGACGTAGTCGAACACGCTGTCGTGATAGAAGTGGAAGGGTTGGAACTTGTCGAACAGGAAGTCTCCGAGATACTCCTCCATGTAGGTGCCCACAGTGCGGCGGTCGTAGTCGTCTATCACGCGGCCGCCGTACATCACCTGAGGTATTCAGAAAATTTGAAGAAGTTAATAATAATCTATTATAACCTGACCACGCATCCTTTTAATGTCGGTGTTGCTAGGCACCCGATGGTAGTAAAATACTGATCCCAACATAGTTGGCAAAAGGTTAGGAGGATGGAGTGTTCAGCTTGATGTGAAGCCGTGAGATGCCTAGAACGCTATTGCCATCAAAAGTAAATTTTGGCGAAAAAAATGTTTTTTTACCTTTTTAATGCACAATAAAGTTCGAAGTCAATAGGCCTACATTAGATAAGAGATGCGGAGGAACGTCGCATCCACTCTAGAGAGCGGTTCCCTACCAAACTCTTCCTCCAGCGGGACTAAGGAGTTTCCCAGGGTACGCATGAGACATACATGTATCTACATGAGCGCGGCATCGTTTTGCTTGTATAAGCTAAAACCCACGCTAAACCTTTCTTTTCCTAATTGTAAGCGGTATTCAAATAATATCATACGCACCTCTCCGAATAGATACTTGAGCGTGGCCCAGGGTATAGGTCCGTTGACTGCGTAGCACCTGTCCAGGTAACACTGTAGGATCTGCATGCACACCACGAAGTCCGACTCACTAAAGTCGTACGATATGTTCCAGCCAATTTTGTCGTATTTACGCCGCTCCTGTATCGGTGGGGTAAGGTTATGAAAAAAGTGCATATTTAAATAATTTGGAATTATAATAATGAGTACTGCTATTGGTCTAGTGATCCTTGACGGGACTGCTACGCTAGAGGTCGAGCAAAGTGCCATTGAGTTTTAAATGTAAGGACAGATTTATTATTGAAAAACCGGGCATTCTGTTCTTTGAGAATGGATTCATTAAACAACTGCCAACCGGGTACGGTCTATCATGCACAGCAGATACAGTTTGTTCGAAATAACTCTGCTTGTCTGAAGGTAGCCGTTCCGAACTGTTTATACATACATATCGAAATTAGGAAAGGAAATGATCACAAATGGGAAATAGATACGATCGCCCCCAATTGTCTTAACGGTGACTGTTTCTATTAAAATTTACCACTGCTAAACCACTTGCGGATAATTTCAGACCGGCTTAGTTATGTCGAACAAATTGTATACCGTATGTTAAAAAGTATTATTGAATGGTGCTAACCTGTACGACAGCGTGGAAAAAGGCGAGCACGTAGACAAGCTTTTTGAACTGCGGGTGTCGACAATCTTCGAGCGCGTGCGAGCGCATCTTGAAGTAAGTATTGCGCAGGTTCAACTTCAGACCGTTTGGAGGCTCTGTCACCACTGTAAATTATGTTTTTGTTGGCATTCATTCTTTTTTTGCAAACCTATGTCTAGGTATTCAGATCTTCGTGAAGGCCCAAGCATAACGTGAAAAGTTTAGATTTATCCCGCCTCTCATTTCATTTTTGGGCTATGGGCAAATCTGACTTAGCATTTGCAAATGATAGACAGGGCTGGCTAATCCAGCAGGCGTTCTTTCTGCATTATTTTCTTACAAACGCAACTGTATGGTAAAGGTTGACAATTATATTATTACTGTGTATATTGTTCCTACTACATATTTGGACTTGATCATTGTTCTCTTACTACTTTTTATCACTGGAATATTAGCTCTGTAGATTAAAGTAGAGGAATGCGAAGCTGCCATGAGAGATAAGACAACGTTACACCATACCTTTGAGTGACCTCTGCAAGATGCCAATAGGGAACGTGGGCGTTGGGTCAGTGGTGAGCCACAGCCGGTACTCAGGGTGCGGCTTCGTCATTAGCTCTAGTTGTTTCTCCAGTTCTCGTAAGAAAGATACCAGCAAGTGACAGTTCTGAAGGATCAGCCATTGTCCGTGCGAGATTGCTCCCTCCAGCAGCGCTATGGCTGTCTGTAATAAAACATATTTACTTTTTTATTGGTCAGGTGGTGATATATTTTATAAGAAGATGCTGTTCATACAGCAGTTTCCCTCTTACCCAGAGGAGGCCTGCATCCCAGCAATGGAAACATTATAGGCCGTTTATGCAATACAGCAATTTACCTAAATTTATTAATGACTCAAAGGTTACTTTTGTTTTCATAATATTACCTAATTATGGCTTATAATTCATTTTGCAGTGAGTCTCTTTATTGAATGTCAGTTGATATAAAAACATATAAAGAACTTTCCCATCCAATCTAAAATATTACAGGCATTTTAGTCTTCTGCTATTTCAATTATAATATTTTGAATAGGAAAATTCAAGTTCAAGACAGTTACAATCAACATAAATATTATTCAAGATCTTAAACCGTCAGTAGAGCATACAAATAAAATAATATAGTTAAATATTCTGACTTACCCCCTCCTGTCCTTGCCCAAGAGATAAGTACTTGAACTTGCCGCCGCCGAAGCCGCACCTATCGGCCAGCTTCATCAAATCAGCTGTAGGATCCGATCCAGGACTTAGAATGAACACCACAGGCGTAAATGGAGTTGTCTGCTCAAATATCATGTCCAAACTGAAACATTATGTAAAAACCATTCGGGAAGGTTCTAGAAAACTCGAATTTGAACGAGATTTTAGGATCTCAATTTAGTCGAGAACAAACTAATTAGTTGGGTATCCATTAAACTAGATGTTGTTGGATGAATGGCCAGCACAAAGGGTCATTTCCAGGCCAGTTTATATAAGGAATGTATGGTACTTCGTGTAGCCAATATTGTGATTCACCAATGCTGGCCAATATCTCAATCTTAAGCTTCAGCTTAATCAGCCCCTTCAAACTTGTACAATCTTCGACGTAATCTGAATAACATCAGTACCTGATGACGGGAGGCGTGATGTACTCCTCGCCCATGGTTGTGGTGATGTAGTCGGTGAGCGCGCGGTAGATGCGGTCGACGCGGAAACAGCGCAGCAGCATGAGCAGCTCGAACGGCTGCAGCTTGTCGCGATACCCGCCTGGTATATCTATAGACTCTGGTGTGTCGCTGTCGAACCACTGGACACAACATAAGCAATCCTCATTTGACAAGTCGCTAGAAATGTCGCTAGAAACTACTACACTATAGGATCTATCTAGTTTCACTACATATTATAAAACAAAGTCCTCCGCCGCATCTGTCTGTCTGTAATTTGGCAATAAACTCAAAAAATACTGCACCGATTTTCATGCCATTCGCCAATTGAAAGCGTGGTTCTCGAGGATGGTTTATATGTATAATAAATACATAGTATAGTACAGAAAGGTCGAGAAACCACGCGGGCGAAGCCGTGGAGAAAACCATAGTTGTTTTTTATATGTTGTATTCAGATTTTTCTAATTTTTGTGCTTGCCTACTAGTTATTTTTTATTCCACTAATCTGGCAACACCGTAATTCCAGCTGTCAATCGGTTTTGAATAGTAATGTAGCCCGTCAAAAAATATTATAAGAATACTATAGATATACATACTTAGCGGGGGAATACGAATACGTGACGACTTGCGAAAGGCAGCTGGCAGTGACTGGATGAGGAAAGCCAAAGATCGGGCTCTATGGCGTTCATTAGGAGAGGCCTACGTCCAGCAGTGGACGAGTATGGGCTGATGGTGATGATGATGAATTATGTATGTAAGTACCTCTTGCCAGTCGTTCAATCTCCTAGAGATATGATCAGGCAACGCAGCGAAAGCATTTTGGAAGTCCAAACTTAATTTCATGATGTCTTGCCATCCCTGCAAGGAAACATTGGTAAACTAAAATAGGCACCAATACTTAAAAAAGGTAAGATGATTGATGGTTCGGTACCGGCAAGTGAATTTTTGTGGTGGGGCTGCCCAAAAGTGGGCACTGTTGAAAAATGAAGTCGGTCCCAATTTGACGTGACGTCAGGAACTACTCGGGAATTTTATTTTACTAGGTAAATGACCTGTTATGTAATCGTAGAGCTTCTTCAAGTCATACGGTGGTCAATCGATTTGCTAGAGTGTGCTGCGTTTGCCGTGGTCACTATATGGTATGACTTCTTCTTCGTGTCGTGAGTACGAGTAAAAAAGAAGTAAAATTCTTAGCCCAAAACTTAAGTCACCTCTAAAGCGTTATCAGTGTCATGGTACGCCTGACCACGGCACACACCAGAGATTACCGTGCCTCGGAGAGCAAGTTAACCAGTAGATCCCGGCTGTCCACCTATGAAACTGCTTAGTAGTAATCAGAATCCTTGCACTGTCCAAAATCCAATTTTGGTCCAAAACACCAAAATCTTGCACTGTCCAAAAATTGTAGAGCTCTTATAGCAAGCGTTTCGTGTATAAATACTGATGCATTTGGTTAGTCTGGAAGTTGATTCGAACATGGTTGGCTAGGTAGGATAATGATAATGACCTGCGAGGGAATCCAGGATGCAGGGCAGAGGCGGGCAGACTTCTCCAGCGACACGTTGCCTTTAATGAAGAAGTCCAGTTGAGCCTGCGAGACGTGGCCATCGCTCTGCTCTAGCTTAATGTTCATTTGGAATGAAAACAACAGCTTGTGCCGTTCAAATATTCCTGCAGATAAATAACAGCAAATTATTCATGATAAATAACATTTTCACTCAAATAAAACTCTACAACAGACAGACATCTCACGCCTTTGGTCAGCTAAAATAAAAAGAAAATGATGAGAAATGAAATATACTGTGCCTTACATCAAGCTATACAAATCCAGTTTAGACTGACCACCCATTGTGAAGGTTTTCCGCACAATTCAAAGCCAGCCTATATAGTTTTGTATAGCTTGATGTGTAGCCGTGCGTACAATCGTACATGAACACAGTATTTTAGAAATTTCTCATAGGATTGGGCAAACAAGATCATCGAGTAAACGACGTACCTAACTACGTAAATAGTATCTATCTATATACAAATATATTTTATTACTTCAGCCTTCAGCCTCGTTTAAGTGTTCAAATGTTACCTACCTGTGCATCCGTAGTCGTAAACGTTCTTGGTGAGCATGTCTATAATGTTGCGCAGGCGTTTCGCTAGGATCACATTCGGCATGGCCTTGCGAAGCGAAAACGAAAATACCTGTTTATAAAAAGAATGGTGCTTTAAACTTCAACCACCGATAGAAAGCCGTGTCCGCGATGCAATAATAAATGCATATTATAACCATGCATATTATGACAATATTATGAAGGGGACATAATTTATTTAATTAAAAGCCTTGATAATTTTATTTTAAGCTAGTTCGCCGGGAAGAAACTCCGAGTTGCTTCTGAGAGTTTCATAGAAAAACCCAATAACACTCAGTTCGACCTGGGTCCGCAGGGACCCAAGACATCTAGCGTAGCAGTCGCTCTCAAGACAAAGAGAATAATGAGGCAGTTAAACTTTAAAAACAATTTTTCCATCTCGTCAAAACGTCAGTTGTGTACAGAAATGCAAGTAGCTATAAGAACTCACATCTAGATAGGATGACAGTGAGTACTGGTACATGCTGTTGACGCCGGCCATGTCTGACAATACGAAGAACAGAATAGAGCCGCGCTTGGCCACGGGCCGGTACCCGTCACGTAGTATTTCTATATCTTTCGTTGTTTTTCCGGCGAGCTCCAGTTTTTCCATTACCTTGGATAGACAATATTATTATGGAGATAATGTTTTAGGAAAAATACGGTAACTGAGGAAGCGGAATGGTGTGTATGACGGAAGAATAAATAAAAAAAAATACGCGAGTTTTTTTCAAAACTAAGTAGTTTTGGAAAAAACTTTTAGTGATGATGCTCTGGACATAATTTTTTTTATGGTTATCAGTTATTTTAAATATAATCATCATCATCAGCCCGTATTCGTCCACTGCTGGTCAGAGAACTAAAGTGGATGCGAAGCTGGCCAAGACCGCTTGGTTGGCGCTATTTGGGGGAGGCCTACGTTCAGCAGTGGACAGCAATATGCTGATATGAAGATAATGCTGAATCGACCGTAGTTTACTGGTGACCAGCTTAATCATTACTCTGTGTAAGATTTTAACACAAATATTGCTTCGACAATTTACGGCCGGACTCAATAAAAAAACAGGCAGTAGATGTACTTACTAGAGATAGAGTCCATACAAGTAATATCAAAATTCTATCTCTTGTAAGTAAATCTACCAAAGGATTTGGTATTGGGTCAGGTCGTTAAACAAGCGAGCCGTATAGTGAGAAATATGGATTATCCCTTGATTACCTCAGCAGCCTTGGACTTGGTATTCTCGAGCGTGTCGACTAGCTCAACGTTGTCTAACATGTTGCCTGTAGAGGTGGCCAACTCTCGCAGCAGTGAGTCCTCGAGCCCTGACAGCAGGCTTTTGTTGGCGCTCGTCTCGATGATCAGGCTCTCGCGCTGTTCCTCTAAGTCCGAGCGCTCGGAGCGGACTACCACGCTTAAAAGCTGGTCTTCTAGACCCTGAATAAAATTGATAGCAATATTGTGTTAAGATATTTATGTATGTAGCTGTTATGGTGCATCCATGCATGCCGCCGTCTTTACCGCCGACTTTCAGACTGACATGCCGTAAACTTTATGTCGGACTCCATTTCGAACCGCAAGCAAACTGCCGGCATGGCATCCAAAAGCCGCGCGTGCCAGCGGCTAGGCATGTGTGGATGCGCTGTTATGTGCTGTTGTGTGCTCAAAATGAACTTATTTTTCCCAATCCCGAATCAATACTTAGAAACAGGCAGACAGAGAGGAAATGAGAGAGGAAGTGGAGTTAATATCAGAGAAAAAATATAGTTGTTCCTTTTTTGAGAAATACTGATAGTAAATTAGTAGATCATGCAAGGCATCAATCTTCTAATATTCTATATTTTACAAACCTGCACGGTGACAGTGTAGTTGATGACCACGGCCTTGGAATAGGCGGCAGGGTTGAACTGAGGGTTGGACAGCTTGGTGGTGAGGTACATGCGGAAGTTAGGGTCGTAGTCCACCTCCGTGCTGCCAAGCATCACGAATGAACGTCCGCTCTCCACTGAGAACATGAAATAGTCATTTATCTACTCAACTAATCCCTATCAACATTTTCTGTATGTTATGTTTGTATAATTATTTATATTGAAATTGTAATGATAACTTATTAAATTCGATCTTTCCACGAAACTTGAGGATAAAGGTTGTAAGCATTCTGTTTTCAGGATGTTTTTTTTACAAAGTTTACTGGGTTTTTCAATGAAATTCTCAGCAGCAGCTCTAAAAATCGAATTTGTGGTAATATGCCCATTATAAATATATACTAGAGAACGGTGTGTGTACGTCTATGCCCTATCCTTCCGAAAACTGTGGTGATGGTAGATGGATGGGATGATAATCTATTGAAGTAGCCAGTAATGCCTACTGCTGTGCACAGGCCTCTTCCCCTGCATTCTCCTCAATGCTTGTTGTTGTACATGAATATACACTGTCATGCTCTATAATATTCTTACATTTAATATTCTTCTCCAGTACGTTGTCTACCACAGGATCTATGTACTCGTTGACATCTTGGAATAGTACGGGCATACCATATTTGATCGCCATTTCCAGCTGCCTCAAGAAATGGGGGTCGTTGAATGACAGAACCTGCAAATAATTAAAGCTTGAGAAGAATAGTCCACTTAGCTGACCTAGTTCTGTTTTGTTGAATTAATTCCAATAATTATATAACATGAAAAAGCGGCCGATTGATCTGATAGATTTGCTTACTAGGGATAGGATTTTGACATGGCCTCTAGTAAGCAAATTTACTGACAGATTTGTTATCGAAACCCGCCGTACCCTTAAAGATATTGCACGTCTCATAATTTTATTAGAATGTGATAAGGTTGGTATTTAACTATTTATCATTCGGGAAATACTCAAGAGTGAGCAAATACTTCTTCGATAAGAAAATTAAATACCTTGAGATTATTCTTAGTCTCTTTCTTCTTGATCCATGAGAGCGCTTGCGTCTGCGGGTCGATACATAGCGGGAACCGAGACGCTCTTGTCGTTAAAATGCCGTTCTGAACTGACAGCTCGTCTGGAGGTAAACCCTCCGAATTCCATCTGGAATAGGTATTGATGACTTAAAGATTGACCTTTTATTCATAAGATAACTTTAATCATCACCTATATCATAAATTAAGATGATGGTATCAAAACCCCAGGACGTAAAATTCAAGAATAAGCTAGGGGAGGTTTTTCTTAAGTTTTAGTTAGTAAATAGTGGTTTGCTACAATAAGGACTGTAGTCTACATAATTCAACCTATTTAACTAGTCATCTTATGATTGGCCTATACCACCTTAATACGATTCCTACAGTATGAAACATGCCACTTACCCGCTAATTTCAACTTCATTAGTCAAATTCTTCTCAATAGTAAACGGAGTTGTCAATGGGATGCCTCTTTCTAAAACATCGCCCATCCAGTCCTCATATATCATAGTCTGTCTGAAGGAGAACGAGAACGGGCCCGCGTAGCTGAGAAATGAGGCCGACAGCAAGCAGTTGCCGATCAAACGCGACTGTTCAACGTACAACGCTGCTAAGTCTTCCGTCCAACGTTTCTGTTCGCTTGACAAGCCAGACATGAGTTTGTCGGCGGCGACTAATCGTCGCATCATGATGTCGGTTTCTTCTTGTAGCTCCTGTCTCCTCAACATGGCTGTTTCGTATCTGTTGTTGAGTCCGTCTAGCGTGCGTTGTAGGCGGTCGATCTCGCGGTTCAATGATGCTAAATAGTTGCACGCCTCAGTGTACTCCTTTTCGAGGGCTTCCACTTTGTCCTTCTTGGGTTTGACTTCTTTGTATACGGCGCAGTACCCGAGAACGGCGATCACGAATTTCAGTAGACCGTACCTGTGGAAGTAAAAAAAAACCTTATTGGAAGTCAGGTAATGACCATCTAGGCTAAAAAGGCTGCTTTTGATGAATCATAATATGACACACATTTTAATTGAGCAGGTGGTCTGTACTTGTCCTGTGTTGTCGCTTACCCAGCCTTACTGATCTGCTGCATGGTGTCGAGCTTCTTGCTCTTCTTCATATGCGCCTTGACGGCCTTCACCTGTTGCTGCGTGATGAGGTCGCAGTTCATCTCCTGCAGATTGCGTAGGAAGTTGGGGTCCGCCATCATGCCCTTGGCGCCCTTCCAGCTCACGTCTTTCACGCCGCGGATTATAGCTACGCACTCGCATACGGTCTGAAAAATGATATCGTATATAAATAAATCCTTTGGTAGTATTCGGAAATTAATTACCTTGGAGCATCATTAGAATAGGATGAACCTCAAGCGACTAAACGAGTGATGAATATGAATGTTGAGGGATGGAGAGGTAAAGGGACACCAAAGAGACGATGGATGGATTGTGTTAAGTCAGATATGATGGATATGGGATTGAATGATGAGACGACGACTAACAGGGATGAATGGAAGAAAAGGACATGCTGCGACGACCCCAAATAAATTGGGTAAAAGACAGGAAGATTATGATGATGATGGTATACCATAAGTATGGCTGTAGATCGAGGCTGATTTCCTGGGTTGTATTACTACAATAAAAAAAACGGTTTTCAGTTAAAACGATTCTTAAGTTTGAGTTTTGGTTACTAAATAGCAATATGCTGACCTCTAATCATATGGCATCTTAAAATACCAGGAAGCTATGCATGTAGGACAGTATAGGTACTCACTTGTTTGAACGGAACTCTCAAAATCCGTTTTGCATCAAGTCTTCCCCAAAATAAGTCTACTGACCTGTACAGCCTCTGGCGGCGTTGCAAAGGATCTGATCTCAGTGATGTCGTTCTTTTCGAGGTCGGCCAGCGCGAGCCTGGCAGCTTCCAAGGCCGGTAGTGCGGCCGACAGCACTTCCTCGGCCTCGGCCTTCTCTTCGGAGATCACAGCACTTTGCTCCGTGATTTCAGCTGACTTTACCGAAGCTACTGTTTGCTTCGCTGTTGCTGCAGTAGTAGCTATTAAAGAAAGAAATATTGGTAGACATCAGCTCGTTGATGTGGATTCTGAAGGGTTCAAACTGTTTTTCAGCATCCTCTGGGGTTGGTTTCCAGTCAGAATTGGAATATTAGTATTTTACACAAAGCGGGTGCTAGCAGCTACATTGTCCTACTTTTTTATCTAACCTTTTTGGTTGCGACATGCGTCAAAACTTTTACTTGCTTATCACTGAGATAACATTTAATATTCTTATTACGAGGGCTTTGTCGCGAGGAATAATCGTCTAAAAAGTATATATAACGTTATATGATATTTTTGCTAGTTGAGGTTGTGATGGGGTTTATACTTATGTATATACTTTTATTTTAAACTGTTCTGAGTAGGTAGTATTAATGAATTCAGAGCATTCATAGCAGAGAATTGTAGTAGTAATAACATAGGATAAAAAATCCAGTAACCTTTAGAGATCTCCTTGAGTAGGGTCTCGCACTCCTTGGTTTGTTCAGCAACGATGACTTTCTGAACGACTAACTTCGCATTCAGGTCTTCCAGCTGAACGTTTGCCTCCTCGATCTTGGCAAGTCCGCCTATCAAGCGCTCGCACTGCATACAGAAAAAAATTCGTGACTGTGCCTACATTACTGAATATTATATATCGGCTAATAATTTAATTAACATCCTCGTACGATCTCGAAGTACAGTGGGTTATAGCTGTTACCTGACCCACCGAGACCTCGCCGTCCCACCTAGGGTGGGTCAGGTAACAGCTATAACCTACTGTACGTATGTTCAAAACCTATCCAAGTCCAAATATTAGATTATTTATATGTTTGTGATAAATTCCGTAAAAGTAGTTTTATTTTAATAGATCCAAACTGTCTGGTATGTTGAATACTTATTTCATCATCATCAATCCATGTGTGGGACATGGATTCAATACATGCTGGGCACTAAATGTGTGTTGGCAGCCTTCATCCGGCGTCAAGAAAATCTCTTAGGCATGCAGATTTCCTCACGATGGTCAACCTTTCAAGCACGTGTTTACTATTAATACGCACAGTACTTCGAACTATCATTGCTCCCTCTCAATACTCACTTGTGCTACAATAAAAGCATCCTTCTCCTTGAGCAGCGACAGGTAGTTAGTGAGATAGTCCATATAGTGTTTGGGCGTGACGTAGTTGTTGCGGCGCAGGCGCAACAAGAACTCGTGAGAGTATTGAGCGACCGACATGTGCACGTGAACCACGTGCTCCACGATGATGGGACGGAACTCCTCGGGGATTTTCGCCACCTAGGGATCAAAGAAATAAACCTTACCGAAACAAAATTACGCATGATAGATTATAGTTGGTTATTTAATTTATGTTGATGTAAAATTGTAAAGAAAATAATTTTGAGTAGGTATCTTCTATCATAACTTAGCTCTTTTCCTCGACAGCTAGATAGAGGTGTACTAAGACCCGCAGTTCGCCGCTTACGGAAGCAAGCAACAAGAGTCTTATCACTAGGGTGTTATTATCTTGAGATACAGTTATGTCTCATATGCCTAGAATTTTGACTAGCCACATTCTCCATTCATTATTTGTTAGTTTGATATTATATATGTAGATGATATACATACGTCAGCTAGGAAAACATTTGCAACAGCTAACAACGCCTGTTTAGGCCAAGGGAACTGCCAGTCAATGGTCGTGTTGTTCACCAGCCCGGGGAAACTTCGACACCTGGAGATGAAATAACACTGGGTATAATATGAATTTGGACTGAAAAAACTAGGTAATTATGAATTTGGTCCCTAGGCTTAGGACCTGGAGACCAAATGCCGTACTTGCTGCAAAGCAAGTCATGTCGGTTGAGTTGAGAAGCAAAATTAACCTTGCATTTCAATAAATGTCACTGACATCACATCAAAGACGTAAACGAAAAAAATGTGAAGGCAAATTTCGACCTGGCGAGTGGGACTCACGGTGGGTTAGCAGTCTGGTGTACCTAACTAGAAGACGCAGGTTCGAATACTGCCCACAGTCTTATTTTTCCTTCACTAAAATAACTTTATAATCTTTGCATGGAAAATGCCTAAAAAATACAAAAAGATAGTTTATTATTACCTGTTCCTCAATATGTCACCACTAGGAGACATAGATAGCACCACGTGAAGATTTTCAGCGCATCTCGTACAGAAGAAGTTCCATACAGCATCTCTGTATAATATAATAATTTAATTTGCAAAGGGGGTAGCTCAAGATCTGATAGTAACGGTCGGTTTAATGACAAATCTGTATCGTAAATTTTATCTCTAGTAATAAAAACTACTGACTGATTTGTTCAAATTACAGCAATTTTTAAATTAGCACAGGGCAGTTTAGGAATAACCTTGGTCTTAAACTTAACAGGATCCCTAACTGCCTCGTTAGTCTAGTGGTCCTTAGCGTGACTGCTACACTAGGGGTCCTGGGTTCGATTCCCAGGTCGAGGAAAGTGTAATTGAGATTTCCTATGAAATTATTTGCAGCAGCTCGGAGTCTGTATTTATGCCCGGTTAAATGGCAATAGGCTCACCCCCTATTACATGGGACCTAAAGATACCGATGATTTGTGGGTGCTATAAGTACACCTCTGCCTAACCCTTCGGGGAATACAGGCGTGATGGTATGTTATGCTATCAAGTACTTGCCGTACTTAGAACGTATTTTGGTTGCAGCTTTTATGTGTGTTACTATTTCATGCTCATGAGGATTACCAAAGCATTGTTGGCGAAGCGAATTACTTCTCACAAGAAACCTTATGCATATTTATTTAAGAGGTGACAGATGCATTAAATCAACCTCATATAGTTAAAAGATTCATCAAATTTCCAACTACAGGACAGGCAAGAAATTCTATTAAACAAAGGTAATAAATAAGTAAATGAATTATGAGTAATTAATAACCAACATTATACAACGATCGCATGAACAAATAGATATTTGTTTACAATTTGACTAGTAATACAATCCATGACAACGACATTTTTGTTTATGATAAAGAAGAAAAAAACGAAATCACACCATTACGAATATATCCTTACACACGCATGACATTTTCTATTTAGTCGGGTTACACGGTAAAAGTAGCATTCTTTTATTTCTCTTTTGTTCACACCTTGATAGAAAAGGATGACTATATTAAGCGTGAAGTTAACTATAAACATACTAATGCCAACCGAACGACTTGCTACGGAAATCTACGGTCGAGCTTACCACAGCGTGTGACGTAATCAACAATTTAACTCATGGTACAAGTGCCATCGAAATCTATCCGATGCACGTTATAACGCTAGCGATTTTGTTTACCTATCGTCATTTTATAACATAAACTCATGGTCGAGGTACAGAACATTTTTACGGAGCGTCCGAGGTATTCCTATGAAGACGTTGCTTTAAAAGATATTAAATTAAACGGGGTGAGCAATTGTCCACTGAAATAGGTCAAACATGGACCAAAATAATTAAAACCCCCGACTCTTTTGATTTGAAATTGGATCGTAGCAACTATCAAGGGTGTAAACCGGAACTTCAGATAAAACTAAATCAGGGTGCAGTTTGGAAATGGATGGGTGACATACCAGCCGCGAAGGAGGCGAGCCTACAGATGGACTTCTTGCCAGAGCCGCCGACGCCGATGATGAGCGCGTTGCCGCGGTCCATGCGCAAGATGCGGTGTGTCCGCGTCAAGTGCTCGAGGCAGTCCTCGAATAACACCACTGACATCTTGCCTACACGGTCATTGTAGTCGTCCAAGATCTATGAATAAAGAGAAAATGCTTCCATCAATAATACTTCTTTCACCATGATTGTATGGGAGCTCCAACGAGGTCCGACAAGGGATAGATAACCGGTCTACGCAAATACCTTGTTTAAAAAATACCTTGTTTAAGTATTAATATTAATTTCAGAATCTGATGGTTTTTTTTTCAGTCATAATACCGCAGATATTTTCGTTACATAGAAATGAACAACAATAATTGATTCTTTCATTCAATGCAAAAGATATAATTACCTCTTGGAAGAGAAAGTAGACCGCTTCATAATCGAGTAGGTCTTCATAGTATCTGATCTCCTCTTCGTCCAGCGCGTTCCGGTAGTCCCCAAACAACAGCGGGTCACGAAACACGTACTCTTCCATCTGTAGGAGGTGAGATTTAATATCTACTAGTAATTTTAATGTAACGTAGATATAGTTTAGCTCAAAACGTTCAGTAAACCTCTAAAAATATTTGAAAAATAAACCTGTCTGTGCAATTTTAATGACAATTAATCGATTAAAGGTAATATCTTACTCGTATGATTAAGCTATTAGAAAAGTGCTCCTAATAGCAGTTATTAGGATCAATTTGCAAGGTTAAGCTGCGCTGGCCGCGATCATTCTCTGGATGCGTGACCAATTTCAACACATCGAGACTGCTCCGTGCATTGGAGAGCACTTAGATCAGTCAGTCCGGTAGTCATACGAATAGAACGGTCTATGACAATCGTTTGTCGTTGTTAGAAGGCCAAAAAGCGAAAAAAACGGATATCGTTATTGCCCAGGTATGGGGTTGCGGCGGTCTCATACTC
Source organism: Subacronicta megacephala (assembly GCA_958496365.1). NCBI lineage: Eukaryota > Metazoa > Arthropoda > Insecta > Lepidoptera > Noctuidae > Subacronicta > Subacronicta megacephala. The sequence goes on along the minus strand of OY292530.1, from coordinate 4,357,798 downwards.
AGCCGCATTGCTAAGAGCCGAGGCCAAGAATTGTAGTTTGGAAAACGGTTAGGAAGATAATGATGAATAACTTATTGATTACATCTTTTTAGTCAGGTAAGGTAACGTTAATATCTCTTTGCAAGGCTTAGCTCGAAACAAACTATCGGACGATCTTTGTAGGACGTCCGAACGCTCAAGGTCACCAGAAGTTGCGTCCACGACTTACGTCCGATAGTTTGCACAGTTCAGTGTACATTCATTATCTAGATTCCTATAAGTCGCGGCTGTCAGCCGCGTACATCAGCCGCGTCGGATAGTATGTTTCCAGCTTTAGGTTCCTCTCTAGTCAGAGCGTCTACGTGACTATGTTCGCAAAACAAGAGATATTCACCGTGTACTCATGTTCTGGTTCAACCTCTTCTTCTTCCTCAACTTCGGGCACGGTCGTGGTTTCTAGTTCAGGTTTCTCATCCAACACGCCGAATTCTGAGTTCAAGTAAATATAATAATTAGGTAAGTTTCCATAGGTATTTGATGGAGAAAATTAACTTGCCTAATGTGGGTGTGGTGTTTGATCTTTTGTTTTTTGACTTAATCAAAATAAAAGTCCTATTCTGAAAAAAAAAGGAATGGTCTAATGGAAGTTTTAAGATATGAACTAGAACTTTATTTTGGTAGGAATTGAGAGAGGATGCTTTGTCCCTTTCCCGAAAAACTAGTGTCAGTATATAATTTGTATGGCGCAAGTAGGGTTTGACGTCACAACGTGCTATGGTGCGCTCACTCTCGTGCGTAAAATGATAACATCCTAATTGTTTTATATTTTTTTGTTTTTGTTGTTCAGCTCTATTTATGGTAAACTTTTTTTATGAGAGTATTAAAATAATCAGTCAACAAAAGATTTTGTTAGCGTCTTACCATCTACGTCCAATTCATCTTCGGCTACTTTCTCTTCTTCCTCAGGTATTACGATTTCTTCAAGAACAACGGGTTCTTCTTCAGGGAAGTACTTCATCACGTGTTCGTGGATATGACCGCGCATCAGATCATTGTCCTACAAGGGAAGTACATTGGAAGTGTTCATCATTTTTCACATATAATTATGGTCGTTGACCGGTATTCCGAGCCTTCTATCAGATAGAAGGAGAACGAAGGGGAGTCAATAAGAGAGACAGGAGGAGAGAGAGTGTTTTTAGTATACGTAAGTTGACCTATCATCTCATGTGAATATTCCAGAAATATGATTATATTTATATATTTAAATTGGTCTGCTTGTTTGCCGACTTGATCCACAATAAAAGGTGTAGACACATTTTTCTTCAGCGCGTTAACTCTCGCTTAAGCATAGGTTTATTACAGTGTGGAGCGTCGGAGGCCCACTTCCGTTTTAGTCCCCTTAATCCCCTTTTCTCCTTCCCAGCCCTATCCCTTATATTGCTCGACAACGCGCCTGTAACTCCTTTGGTATTGCAGATGTGCATGGGCGGGGATGACTACTTAGAATCAGGTGGCTCGTCTGCTCGTTTCCATAAAAAATGTGGTGTTACAGAATAACCTGTGTGCTGATGAGTCTGTCGCATATGACTCTGGTGAACTCGTTGCGCCAGCAGCGGACGACGCAGCGCTTGTCGCTGAAGTAGTTGGGATGTGTGAGGCACATGCCCGCCGCGATGCGGGACAGGTCGCGCAGGTTGAAGATGTAGTGGAACTTCGCAGGGGTCGGGGGCAGGTCCACTACTACTATCTGTGACGTATTATAATAAATTATATAACATAACATACCATCACGTCTGTATTCCCCGAAGGGTTAGGCAGAGGTGTACTAATGTACACTACATTTCGCCACTATTGCCATTAACTGGGCACAAATCCAGACTTCGAGCTGCTACTGGGAATTTCATAGAAAAACCCAATAACACTGCTCGACCTCGAAATTATATATTTTTTAAAGCTTACTAGCAATGTGGATCGCACATTACAAGTATTCTTGTATACCCCTCGTGCTAAGCTAAATGCTTGTGTTAGAAGTGGGGTTCATGTCGGTAGTGCAATGGGTGGGTCGACGCCTTAGGCATTAGGCTACCGCCGCTTCTAAATGTTTATTGTATCAACATAATAATGAGAATTTCTCGAAAATTTCTTTCATACAAATTCTGTTCCATTTTTTAATAAATTCTGTGCTTTTTCGACATGATGAGATGCGGCCTTGGAATTCTGAATACAGTCTTAATGGGAGAATCGCTAGTTTAGTGAGGGATCCGGAAAAAGTATCGATACTTGAGTATACTCGATACCAAATATAGTACAACTCATGAGTAGAGTATCGATTCTTTTGTTGCACAGATAGTCTCGTTGGTACCTTGTATAGATCCAAAGTCATTTGCACAATCTTTTCGATGATTTCCTGTATCTCTTCCGGGAAGATCTCGAAGTGTCCTTTGAGTATGGACATGTAGATGTGTCTTAACGTGTTCTCCGACGGGAACTGAAGGTTGTACACCGAGAACATTGAGATGAAGCGAGGGTCCACCTGGTGACGAAGAAAATTTTACATATATTATGTGCCCACAGTTTCAGGCACGTCCTAAAAAATATTTTCTTATAACTGCATCACATTTTTGCTAGGCCTCCAGCAATACAACCGCATGCAATTCCTAGCAGCAGTTTATGTGTGATGCTTGTATATACATACATACAGACATAAAGGGAGACAAACACCAATTCTAAATTGTTTTGGCTTCTATTGATCTTAAAAATAAGCCATACCTAAGTTTAAGCTGATCTCACATTGTATAGGCTTTGCACACGAAAAGAGGCCAGCGTAAACTGCCAGCAGTGCAAGAGTTAATCATCATAATCATTAACCTATTTATTACCCCACTGGTGGGCGCTGGTCGCCTCTCAGTACGAGAAGGGTACGGCTATAGCCCACGCTAGCTTACTGATTTAGATGTAGTAGTGATTGCTGTGCGAATCAGATGAAATAATCCTTCTGAACTTAATTCCAGAATTGCAAAAAGTCTCCTTTGGAGGTCGTAGCACTTTATGGTTGAAGGAAGTATCGGGGGCGTAGCTCAGATGGTAAACGCTCGCTTAGCATGCGAGAGGTACCAGGGTCGATACCTGGCGCCTCCAGACACACTTTTTGTTAGGGTTTTCATAAATCAAAAAGAAAAAAGGAACCAAATAGGATGTCTGTCTGTTTTTTATGCAAATTACATGAGAAGCGAAAGCACTATATAAGGAGAATCATATGACGAGTTCTGTAGTTTTTGCCTCACGTTATTTAATATATTGACAATATTAGTGACTCATTATTGAAAATATTAAATAAAGGGATCCATACAAAATATATCACAATATTATTGACAATCTGGACTTAATAGAGTGTCTTAAGTCGTTGAGCTCTCTAAATAGTGGTTGAGCTACAGGATGACTGATGATGCATTTTTAAGTTATTGTGTGCATTGTCCGTGACTGTGTCAATAAATATTTTTTTTCTTTCTTTTTAATTTTTTTCATGCGTGCATCAGTCATCTTTAAGCTCGGAAAGAAGGAAGGCATCTATTAAAAAGAAGTAAAACTTTGACTACTTAGTAAAAGTGTCTTCAAAAGATCTATTTACAGAAATAAATATAATTTATCATATAAAAACAATCTATGACAAAATTGCGTTCCAACATTACATCGTATGATGTAACAGATCAATACTCACATCATTTCTTCCGCCACCTGCCTTGCCCATAGCAGCGAGGAAGCCGACATCTTTGATGTTCTTCCAGTTGAGATCCTTGCCGCGATCGTAGAAGCCTTTCCTCTCGAATAGTAGCTTCAACAGAGCTATAGGTTGTTGAGTGCCATACGTATCTACCTGTAACGATTAATTAAATATTTATATTTAATGATACATAAAAGGAACAAGTTTAGTTTACATTCTATTCTTTTATTTTTCCGAATAAAACCCTCACACCTGTATTCACCTTAGGGTAAGGCAGAGATGTACTGCTAAACAGTTTACTATATAATATACTTTACTGTTTAGGTCCCATGCAATAAGGGTGAGCCTATTGACATTACCCGGGCACAAAACTCCGAGCTGCTATTAGTAATTTCCTACTCAGAACCTACTCAGCAGTCACGCTTGCAACCACGAGGATTGGTCAGAATGAGTTACATAATAATGGTTGTCGTGGTAAAAGATAAGATAGATAGCAGAATCAGATCGTCGGCCAGGTGAATTGACCAGTTGGCAGTCCCTGGATGAGGAAAGCTAACCTCTGTGGCAATCACTAGGAGAGGCCTACGTCCAGAGTGGACGAGTATGGGCTGATAAAGGAGATAGCCGAATGATATGGTTGCGGTTTGCTTAGAAGCCAAACGAACATAAGCTTTTGCTGTTAGATTTCATTTATGGATCGAGCTAGGATTTTGTATGTTGATTCAATTATCCTTATGTCACTATTTTTAAGGCTGACGATGAGAGCTTACTTTTTTTTTCAAAAGAAAAAGATGATCTGTTCTTTGGAGGCGCCGGGTATCGATCCCGGTACCTCTCGCATGCTAAGCGAGCGCTCTACCATCTGAGCTACGCCCCCCATATGTACTGTGGCGGTAATATTATCTTGCTATGAGCAGTTTAAAAAAAAGTAACGTGAGTACACAAAACCAAACTATTAGGTAGGCACCGAAGTAAGTCTATGTTTTTGTTATTTTCTTTTGGAATATAAAATTATATAAATAGTGTAAATATAATTATTTCAATTCTTAGGTAGGTAGGTAGGTAGGTAAGGTATTTAATAAGAATAGTTGCAAGTTTGAAGTTTGTAACATATTTACCGGCTAAAGCTAAACACAAGCTTTATTAAGGTAAAGTTGAGTTCTTGACATTTAGACCGTAATATTATGAATTCGCCAACCTGCATTTTGATATCTACATACCTATTGCGTGATACATTATTATACAATTTGTCAAAACATGTAAATTACGAAGGTAAACTGTAGTAATATAGTAAAACAAATATTTCCTATTTGTAATTTTAGTAATTACTATGTGCATTTTAGGTACATATTGTGTGATACAATATTATAAAATTTTTGACAAAACAGATAAATTTCGTTCGTGCCTGAATACCCTACTTTTTTGTCGATTGTACATCGGCAAACTGTTAAAAGGTATTTCGAAACGTACCAGTAGTTGCTTATAAGGCATTGTAGAGGTCATTTTGAAATAAAATTGAGTAAGAGTGCCCCGACTGCATTTTGTATATGAAAGCAATATATAATAACAGTACATAACGGGGGCGTAGCTCAGATGGTAGAGCGCTCGCTTAGCATGCGAGAGGTACCGGGATCGATACCCGGCGCCTCCAAATTAGTTTTTTTTTGCTTAAGTATGAATATTGTTTCATTTTCATTACTGTGGGCGGCTCACTTGCCCATTCATCTTGGTTATTGTGCGGAACAACTGTTTTTTGCGATGTCACTTAGATCTAGGAGTCAAAAGGTGTTCATAAGGATGAGTAGGGAGAGTTGTTTATATTTTTTTCTAGGACTAAAAATAAGATTGTACTCGTATATAAGGAAACACCTTAAACAAACCTATAACATAGGTCCACATCTAAGCCTTTTTTTTTACTAATAAGTACTTAGATATTATTCAAGATGCCTACTGAGAGTATTTCGATGAATGGCAATAGATGGATTGCATCTTGAGGAAGGAGAAGGCTACCTTTTGTCTCAAAATTCCATTGGAATTCGTGGGAAATCGCGGGCAACATTGTTTAGAATATACTTACGATAGGCATGTTCATATCATCAATGAACACCAACATCTTCTTGCCGACGGGCGGTCCAAATGTGTCCTTAGTTCTTTTCTCCACAACGGACTCCAAGTTCCGCTGGACGTCCATGGACGATGTACGCGATGAAAAGTTCATTTGTTGAACTATCTGAAATCGGTGACGTAATATTAATTCAGGATCAGTGACCATTGGACTGCCAAGTCAAAGGCACCATGCTACTAATTAGAACCTTAGCCGTTTAAAATAAAAGCAATAACCATTTTTTCAATGGGATAACTCAGAAACGAGCATGCGAGCTACCTGGTGGTAAGTAGTCATCGCCGCCAATGGACATCTGCAAAACCAAAATTTTCTTGGTGTGTGAAGTCTGTCAACCCGCAGTTGGCTAGCGTGGTAGACTATAGCCTAATCCCTCTCATTCTGAGAGGAGACCCGTGCCCAGCAGTAGGAACAATGTAATGGGTTGATGACTTGGTGTCCCATTCCCTCCAAAACATGAGTACCTATGCGTCTTTGAAGAATATATTTATTTATAACTAATTGTTAGTTAGTTACGAATAAATGAAATCTTTAGGCGTCAATTCATCATCATTCATCTAGTTAATAAATTTCAGTTATCTCTAATATTATATTTGTGATAATAATTATGCAAGATTATTATCATATCGAATAAATAAATTGTATCTAATATATTTATGTGTGTGGGTTATCTTATTTTTGACTTAGTATTTTGGGGTTCTTTGACGGAGGCCTACGTTCAGCAGTGGACGGCGATAGGCTGATATGATGATAATGATGGATCATTTTTATTGATTTCGCTGAAGTAGGTACATTTTGGAAATTTATCATCATAGTTATGTTTTACACATAACATAACATACCATCACGCCTGTATTTCCCGAAGGGTTAGGCAGAGGTGTACATATGTACACCCACATTTCGCCGGTATGTTTAGGTCCCATGTAATAGGGGGCGAGCCTATTGCCATTAACCGGGCACAAATCCAGACTCCGAGCTGCTACTGGGAATTTCATAGAAAACCCCAATAACACTTTGCTCGACCTGGGGATCGAACCCAGGACCTCAAGCGTAGCAGTCGCGTTTAGGACCACTAGACTAATGAGGCAGTTATGTTTTACATAACACTGATACCTAGTAGGTACGGTTCCAGTAATGTACGAATGTGTTAACCTGTGGCTTAATATTTCATTTGTTATTCATATTCTGTTCGCGTTGCGATCCTATAATATACCAGAATATATTCAGGACTAATGACGAGGAAAAAAAATTCAATACACTTAATACACTTTTAGTCTGTCTACCCAGAGTTTGATTATAAACTTTAACTACTAAGGTTAAAAAACGCAAAAAGATGTCATTGGAGGCGCCGGGTATCGATCCCGGTACCTCTCGCATGCTAAGCGAGCGCTCTACCATCTGAGCTACGCCCCCGATATTAATGTGACTACAAAACAACTCTCACTTTCCTTAGAGTTGTTTTCATTCATTCTTATTATAGAACCAGTCCATTTCGTCAGTACGTTTGTCCGTGAATGTGGCACAGTTTTAAAATAGCTTTTAAAATAGCTGAACATTCTTTTTGTAACACATAATTATTAATTATAGTTAGGTTAAATGGTAAAAATAAACAGATGAATTTATTTACTGGTTTCTAACACTTACGCGAATATTCGACATTGAAATAAAACTACTTTTTACGGATTTTATCGCGTTATATTGATATTTTTAAATTCCCGAATTATTTATTTATTTATTTTCGAAACCTCATCACAGAAACCGCGTGAAACGTACCACAGTTGAGCGACTACCTGTTGTGTTACCATATGTAAGAGGAGTCACAGACAAGATTGGCTATATCTTGAAGCGGGCTTCAATCAAAACTTACTTCAAGCCGCTGAAGAAGATTAGTCAGTTCCTACCACCTGTCAAGTGCCACATACCTCTACAAGATGCAGGAGTATACAAGCTTGATTGTGATTGCGGTCTCTCATACATAGGCCAAACTAAAAGAAGCATAGGGACCCGCGTAAAAGAACACATCGCCGATGTCAAACACCGCCGTTCCGGGAAGTCAGCAGTTTGTGAACATACACTTGACAAGACCCGGCACTACATCAGATTTGATAAACCACAAGTCCTTGCAAAAGAAAACCGATTCCTACCTAGGATGATTCGCGAGGCTATTGAAATTAAAAAACATCCAAATTTCAATAGAGAAGATGGCTGGGTTATGAATCTATGATGGGAATCTATGATGGGGTTCCAAGCAGATGGTAAGCCATCTGCTTGGAACCCCATCATAGATTCCATTAAATCCAAGCACAAGACTGCAAGACCTAATGATACGGTGAGCTCATTCTGCGTGACCGGCATAAATAATAATCAACAAAATGTAGGGTAGCTGTTGATAATTTTGACATTAGGACGACCAACACCTCAGTCCACCCGTGACCATGGATGCTGTAAAGGATCCGAAACGTCGGGAATTTAAAAATATCAATATAACGCGATAAAATCCGTAAAAAGTAGTTTTATTTCAAGATGAATTTATTGTTGTATCATAAATGACTGACATGAATTAATGAAATTATTGCAGCGCTTGCGAATAAAGCAAAAATTACTATAGGTACATAATATATTTAATTTAATTATGCATGCGGCTAACATGCCCGCAATGCACTAGAACTTGAGGTGAACAATGATCATAGTTTTAGGTATTTTGTACATAAATATACCTAGACATATTCACAAAATGTCTACGACTAAGGTAGGCCTGCCGGCCTTACGTAATTAATTAAATAAATAATCGTATCATCATTAACATAATTATATTTTACAATCCCACTTCTGGACTTGGTCTTCATTCAGAATAATTCACTATATAATAATAAGTAAGTGGTTTTTTTTATTAACACATGTCACCTGTAGCTGTTCGTGCCAGATCAGTATGTATGGAGGCGGCGGCGGCCACCACTGCTGGCAGTGCCTGTTGCCAGAACCAACTTGCTGTCAAAATCACCCCTCACCCGCACAATATGTGTATTAAACGAAGTGCATGAGAGAATTGACATATTTTCGTGCTATCTGAGTGAATTCGCAAGTTTTGTTGAATTTTGTTAGTTATATTTAAATATTATTCTTTATGTTATTGCGTTGTATTAGTTTGTATTATTATAAAGTGTAGGTTTGCAAACCACTATTGTATTGGGGTTATCCTGTAAAGATAGTGTGTGGAATAAATAAATAATTAACTACCTAATTAGTGCCAAATAATTTGTCATGAATAGAATTACAGTAAACAAAATTTTGGAAATTTTAAAGATGTATGCAAAAACCAACGTCACGCGGTGTTCCCAAGCGGTCACCCATCTAAGTACTGACCGCGCCCGACGTTGCTTAACTTCGGTGATCGGACGAGAACCGGTGTGTTCAACGTGGTATGGACGTTGGCGAATTTGAGGCTAAAAAATATTAACAATTAGTACCTACGTTTGTATGGTAATCAGATAATTACTTACAAATTTATCTGCTGGTAATCCACGGAGATAGTTGGTGATTATAGCTGTTTTAGATGTCCCCGTTTCACCGACCAGTAGCACCGGGCGTTCAACCTGTTATCATAAGGTAATAAATTTGTATTATAGTCATATTTTATAATATTATTTGTTATTACTGCTGCGCGTCGGTCCAGGGTTCGATTTCCAGGTCGAGCAAAGTTTTATTGGGTTTTTCTATGAAGTTCTCAGTAGCAACTCGGAGTTTGGATATGCGCCCGGTGAATGGCAATAGGCTCGCCCTCTATTCATGAGACCTAAACATAGCGGCGAACTGCGGGTGTACATTAAGTACACCTCTGCCTAAAATTTCGTTAAGTACAGGCGAGGTGGTATGCTATGTTTTTATGATTTTATTTGCTTGATAATTACTTATATTAGAATTATACTATTGACAGTAGTATGTACCTAAACTCAACATAAAAGCAGGGAAGAAGTGGTTTAGAGCAGCCCAGACCAGAAATTAATGGAACATGCACGAAGAGGACTTGGTTCAGCAGTGGACAGCATCGGGCTGATGATGATGATAAAACATTTGTAATTTGTATAAATGAGTAAATTAATTAATTTTAAATTTATCGTACTTTTGCAATGGGAGGTCAGTCTAAACAGGTTTTGTATAGCTTGACGTGTAGCTGATTGCCACCACATAATGGCTATTACCAATCAATAAATAAATGACAGTTCCAGACAGATTATAATTCTAGTCACACGCATTGCAATGAGTATGGTGAAATGGTTTGGACATGTCGAGAGAATAGATTAAAGGCGATCAACGAAAGGGATTTATGCGAATACGGTGGAGGCGCCGGGAGGGGATGCCCTAGAAAGACATACACCGACCTTATTGGTGAGATCCTTCAGAAAGCCAGGTGAGTAGTGGCAACCCGCAACCGGCGCATGTGTATGACAAGATGTATGAATGTGGACGAAACAAAAGAAATTATGCAAGAATCCTAGTAAAGGTTATACTCAATACGATACGGCAACTTAGAAGAGAGGAGGATGCTATCATTATTATTTTGTCTCTGCCAACCCTAGTGGGATGCTGTAGTTTCTAGCTACCACTATGGGAAAAAAGGGCGTGAGTATCTGTATGTATTATTGAAAGTTTTCAACTTACGGTCTCCATGATCTTGATGATCCACGTGAGTCGCAGCGTGTCGACAGTGGGCACCAGTATGGCGGGGAACTTCTTCTCCCGGTCGTGCACGTACTCCGGCACGAGCCACTCCCAAGCCTCCCAGGTCTTGGTCTTCAGCTCCAAGCAGTAGTCGTATAGGCTAGGAAAGCCCATCGGGAAGTGTTCTGCGAAATATCTTTAGTTAGTTTATGAAAGAGATAACACATTTATCTTGGATTTATGTATTTATAGGTAAAGAGTATTGGCTCAAGAAGATTAACAGCAGCAATCAATTAGGATGGGCTGCATTCAGAAAAGTGACCGACGAAAAATGCCGAAATGCCTGAAACTCTGTCACTACAATCAACGTATCTTGCCAATAATGACATAAGGTGCTGAACCATGAACGCTTGGAAAAGAAACTGTGTACAAAATGTGGGTCCGCCAATCAATGGACTCGTGCAACGTACCCCAATTACAGATACCTGCACGTAAATTGGACTTTAACTAACCTAATGGGGGACTTTAAGGACATTTTGCACGCAAATGCACGTGCTAAATGTCCTAAAAGTCGACTACTGCGCACCCGACATTTTAGTTCAAGTTTTTTGCCGGCAACTATACTCCATTCTATATTGAAAGAAAAATTCTGCTTCAGGAAGGGTTCCGCGGAAAGCAACTTAATCAGACGCAGGTTTTCCACTTGCTAAAATTTATATCCTGAAAGATATTTAGCATTCGTATTTGCAAAATATTAATAGCCTATTACTTGTGGTAGCTTTCTTCTCCAGCGTGTCCTCTACGAGCATCATCGGACATGCTTTCTTGATGTAGACATCGAATTCGAACCGCCCAGCGTCTATGATAGCTGCTCCTAGGCTGTTGTACATAGACTGAAAGAGAAAACAACACTTTTTTTCTGGCAACATATTATGTCTCTCACTCTCGGCAAAAGATTATGATCAGAAATTATTTTACAACATGTGTTCATATGTTCTCCGAAGGATTAGGCACAGGTGGACTTTGAACGCACGCCTACGCATCAAGCTATACAAATCCAGTTTATGCTGGCCTTAGATTTTACGAAAAGCCTTTACAATGGGAGATCAGTCTAAACTGGATTTGTATAACTTGATGTGTAGCCGTGTGTACACCCACAGTTTGCCGATTTGTTTAGGACCCATGTATAGGGGGCGAGCCTATTCCAATTGGATATTACCATTACTATTGACATCTACCAACCAACACTGGGCCCGCGTGGTGGATAACGACTTACTCCCTCTCACAGAGAGGAGGCTTGTCCTAGCAGTGGAAACATTATAGGCCGATTATGCTATTGTCATTTTAGAAGCGGCGGTAGCCTAATGGTTAGGGCGTCGGACCTGCGATCATGTGGTTGCCGGTTCGAACCCCACCACATTACATTACCGACGTGAATCCACTAGTAACACAAGCATTTTAGCTTAGCACGAAGGGTAAACAAGAATACTAGTAATGTGTGACCCACATTGCTAGTAAGCTTTTTTAAAAAAAAAAAAGAAAAAGAAACTGGGCACAAATCCAAACTCCGCACACACACATTACTCGACCTGGGAATCAGGGCCTCTAGCGTAGCAGTTGCGCTTGAGACCACTAGACTACTGAGGCATTAATTAAACTTACTAGTACAAACGGCTACAGGTCAACCTATACAAAACCAATTTAAGCTGATCTCGCATTGTATAGGCGTCCTCATAATATAAAAGACCAAGGTAAACTGGTTTTGTATAGCTTGATGTGTAGCCGTCCGTACTTAAGTGCTTTTTGAATGTTAATACGATCGGCTACCCTTTGCTATCTAGCTAGCTTTGATATCGTTTCTGTAGGCATGTCATCAAATCTATGTTATTTCAAATTAAGAAAAAATAACGACCTTAGCTATTTATTGAAAAAAGATATGCTAAAAAATAATGTAATTTGGAGGCGCCGGGTATCGATCCCGGTACCTCTCGCATGCTAAGCGAGCGCTCTACCATCTGAGCTACGCCCCCGTTCTAATATGAAACGAAATTTGCTACCAATTCGGAATCAAAAGTGAATGTTTTAAATTAAATGGTTTTAATTCTGACCACGTATATTATATAACCTTGAAAGTCTTAGGCAGTTTAAAACATTCGTTTCAAATAATCTGATAAAAAAGTAAATCTAGATATGGTATTACAAAATGGCATACCTACAGTCACGTCTGTATTCCCCAAAGGGTTAAACAGTGCTGGTGTACTAATGTACACCCACAGTTTCCGTAACATAAAAATATGAACGCATGAGTAGCTAGCATGTTACACTTACCACCATGAACACGCACTCAACGATTGTTTTGTCGATCTCTTCATTGGCATCCTCTCGGTTGGGCAGCAAGCCACTTATCATGTAGCATAATTGCACCACCTGGCCAAAAAGTAGTTTCAATCGCGATAAGTACTTATCCAAACCTTCTTGTTCAAAACTTTTTTCTAGATAAGTAATGCTACTTGCGGGAGCAACAAACTTTATGTTCACTTTGTTAAAATCGAAAAAATGATTCCGTCGATTTCGTCTACAGAAAATGCATTCTATGCCTTTCGCCCTTCTATGCCTATGATAGATTCTAATTATATTACAGCTAATTTATAATAAGTATTCGTTCGAAAAGGCAATGTTTGAATGTCTCACGACTGTCCTGGTGTCGCCACATACAGGGCAAAGTACCTCGGCAACCCGAGTACTCTCCGAAAGGCCGTAGGCAACATTGGGCGCTTGTCGGCCTTTCTCGAGGAGTTGGGGTGGTTTGATTAAAAACCCAACACTCTCCCACCCACACGCAAAATACGCGCTAAGTAGTGGAGTTGCGGAAAATAGCCCGCTATACCAATACCAATATGTCTCATGACTGCAGCTGAATCAACAAGGCGCCCAGATCAGCAGCATTATGTCAAGCAGGATAACCTACCTACATAACGCGGTCTTAGAATGTTATATCATGTAGGTACTTAGTTGATAGAAGTTTTTGAAAAATTATCCCTTGTTCCATATGTATAAAAAAAGTATTTTAAGGGGAATAAGGACAGACAGACTTCTCATACTGAGAGGAGACCCGTGCCCAGCAGTGGGACAATGTAATGGGTTGATGATGATGATGATGATGAAGGACAGACATGTCAGTCTTATTAAAAATCGAGATAAGTTTGTGAAAATTCATCTATGTTAGCCGATCGTATGACCCACTGACCAGGTTGAGTGGTGTCTGCGGCACGATGGTCTTAAGTGGGGTTTGTTGCTGGAGGCCGAACATGCCGAATACGATGTAGTTGATGGCGCCCGTCACGTAGTGGTTGAACATACCGTCCAATTGCTCCCGCTCTTCTTCGTTGTTGCGTCCGCGCAGCCACCTATATAGGAGGTTGTATAGTTATTTTTTTAAAGGTTGTATAGTCCACCCGTGACAACTGATGCTCAAAGGATCTGAAACGTCGGGAACTAAATAATATCAATATATCGATAAAATCCGTTAAAAGTATTTAGTTTTATATCAAGGTATTTTTTAATAATGTTTAAATTTTTCTTAAAAGAAATTGTTACGGCACTTCTGAGTAAATCAAGCTTTAATTCAAATAATAACATAAATTATTAATGCCAGTACACTAAGTACTGTTTATCGGCAGAATATTTGGTATCTACCCTTACAAATAAGTTTCTACGTTTATTCTAAAATTAATAATTCTAATATCGATCTTCCATAATAAATGAGTGAACAAACCTGTCCCAATAGGGCTGGTACCCCAAATTCTTAGGGTCCACGAACACCATGCCTGCCCTGGACACAGTCGCGGGCGAGGCGTAGTTCAAGTCTCCCACTTCGAAGAGTAGCGAACAGTAGGGAGCCAGGCGAATCCTCTCCCCGTTGGCTAACGTTAGGAGACGATTGTCGTCCATTACAGAGTTCATGTTCTCAATCCAAAGGGCATCCACGTCGCCGTCGAAGAGGGAATAACGCCTTTCGTCCTTGTCTGCGGGCCTGGTACAAGAATAATTATTTAAAAAGTGTAATGTCTAAATTTTTTCATCAGTGCATCTATTATACACAAGTGCCACTGCTTAATGGAAGGTCTTAGGTTGGAGACAACTGTTACGGCGTTCAGCTATGAAATTTTTGGCAGCAACTCGGAGCTAGGTTAATTGCAATTGGCTCGCCCCCTATTACATGGGATCTAAAAATATACCAGCTGAATCCACATTCAGCTGGTATATTTTTCGGGAGGTTCGATGTGGCTAGTAGGACATCCATGTGGAACGGATACTTACAAGGGAATTCTATTAATTTTTAGAACTATTGAAATGAAAGTTCCAGAAACAAACAGAACCAATAATATCCATATAGTGTGTTAAGAAAATGGAGTCGCACCGAAATAGAGTAGTAATAAATACCTGTTCATTTCTCGGAATATTCTTGAGTATAAACCATCAGTCCAGTCTCTTGTCACTGGATCCAAAATTCCATAGAGCTCTATGACTGAGCACGCCTGCAACATTCATTGGTGCTGATTTTGGCCGTAATGGTCTCAGTAGACCAAAATAGATTTTGCATTGTGTTTATGATATGGGTTGAAGGGTTCATCTCACAACAATCACGCTGACATTGAAAGAGGATAGAAAACAGTAGATGTAAAAGTAGGTTATGTTACAGCGATGCGGCAAGGTGCGTTATAACAATCGTTTGTGGTTGTCACAAGCCCGAAAATTGCTCGAATCGGCATTACCCAGAAATTGGGTTGTAAAAGTTTACTGGCAGACATTTTCGAGGCATCCACTAACGAGAAAATCGTACCTAATAAAGTTGGGAGAATGATGATGATCCATTATATAATTATGTATATCTTACTTTAGGATTGAGTATGGTAAGCTTAGTAGGTAGCCCTAGTAGAGTCTGTGACTTGACCAATGTCTGGATTACGACAGTCTTGCCGCCTCCTGTCGGGCCTACAAGCATCGTGCAATGACGAGTCATCATTGTCTCGTACAACTGCACCACTTTATCAACCTGTGGCAGAAAACTATAGATATAAATATTTGTGAAAGATAAAATCGACCCTATTTGAGGTAAACATTTTAATGAGGCTATAAAAATAGACAGCACGCCTGTTACTAAGTTCCCACCACCACTTTAAGGGTCAAGACACACTGACCCAGATTCGAAGTACATTGAAGCGTGGACTGCCTCGTTAGTCTTGTGGTCGCAAGCGCGACTGCTACGCTAGAGGTCCTGGGTTCGATTCCCAGGTCGAGCAAAGTGTTATTGGGTTTTTCTATGAAATTCTCAGTAGCAGCTCGGAGTCTGGATTTGTGCCTCGATAATGGCAATAGGCTCGCCCCCTATTACATGCTACCTAAACATACCGACGAAATGTGGGTGTACATATGTGCTCCTCTGCTTAACCCTTCGGGGAATACAGGCGTGATGGTATGTGAAGCGGCAAATTAAATTTGTGAACTGGCAACTGTAAATCCCTCAGTACTACTTGAATACGCTCCGATGCACTTCGTCCTTGTGTCAGTGTGTCAGTGTGACTTGATCGTAATACTAACCTGATGAGGCAAAACGATGTATCCTTCTTTCTCGAGAACCTCAGCGACGGCGGCATTGAAGTCCGGGTACCCGACGCGTGGGCACTCCAATCCGGGGAACAAGTCCTTGATCAGACCAAGGAACAACGGCACGTCTTCGAACACGAACTTTGGATGGTTCATATCTCTGTGGGACGTGAAATATTACTCAATGCAATCTTTTAATACTAATATTGTAAATGCGAAGGTAACTTTTCTCTTACACTTATGAGATTTTGATAAAATTTGACAAGACGATTTTATTCTGAAGAAGGATATTGCTCCCTTATTTAAAGAGGTCCAATACAACGGGAATCTTTAAGGAACTATAGAAGTATCTATGAGATGTTACCTGAGGGCGCGCATAAGCACCATAATCTCGCTTAGCCCGGGTGAGTCGCGGCGCAGTTTGCCGGCCATACGCAGCACTGCTGTCAGCGCCCGGAGCCCCCAGTCGTAGTGCGACTGCTTCGACAACTGCTGTTGGGCCACGTGGTACAACATCGTCATCTTCTTTGCTAATACCTGGTGAATTGCATAATTATTATCAACACATATTCTATTTCGAAACTCTTAGAAATATTTACTAAAAAAAGTTGAGTTATAGTAAACATTACCAGGCTTTTCTGTAATAGCATTTAGTAATCCGGAATTCGAATGATTGATTGATGAATGAGTTTAATAAAAAGAATACAATACATGGCAGGCAAGTTAGGAAAAGCAATACTCGATTAATGTCTAGGTATATGTACAAATGTAAGGCGTATTGCGTGCCTCGTGACTGCACTGAATAAATCAAGGTCAGCATTATTTGAGTTCAGCAAGTTTGAGTATATCACATTGACATTTACCTATCTTTTCAGAAATAACACGCTTGAAGGTGTATTATACTGGTTAGAACTACTGAAATGATCGTTGAAATAAGCGCAGGCAACCCGTATTTTACCAGTAGTTCACTAAGGAGGATTTCGCCTTACCTTAGCAGTAAGGAATCCATCGGAGAACAGTGATATCTGGCAGATCATCTCGAGGTCGGGCAGGATGCAGACCACGGGCCTGAACAGCGCCTTCACGGACTCCGGCAGCTCCGTGCGGCCCGCGTACCCAGGGTTCATCGTAATGAAGATCCCCACTTTGCTGTCCATCGCTATTTCTTGGCCTTCGAACTAGGGAACAGTTCAAATGTTATTGGAATATTGTGTAATTGTATAATTTCTTGATTGGTTGAGTACACCATCAGCATCGTCATAATGTTAAATTTTTAACTATGTTTTTTTTAAACAAAAATGTTGCAATAGTAGTGTTTTTTTAACAAAGTAATTATTTGATGATATTCTATGTGTGTGCATTCTAAATAAAATAAGCAAGTAACACCTGTCCAAGTTTTCTTTGATAAAAAACAATCAAAACAGACTTTTATTGTTAGTATTTATCTAAGAACTGTATGTTGATGGCTGCGATAAGCGGAGAATTGAATGAATGGCGCAGATAAGGGGAATCCTTCGTCAAGCAGATCGATGTAAGCTGATGATGATGGTATATAGTAACATCTGCCTATCATTTGTGCAGCTGAATATTTTTTACTTTCTTTGTAAAAAAAACTTAAATTAACTTACAGTGAATCTCTTAAGTTTCATGAGCAGCGCGCTTCTTATACACTGCAGTTGCGTAGATATGACGGATAGCACAGATATGTCGATTCGGTTGAACTCGTCGAAGCAGCCCCAGGCACCGCACTGGCACAGCCCGGCCAGGATCTGCCCCACGGCCCGGAAGTCCATGCCCTCGCCGCAGTTTGTGACCACGCATAGCAGGCCCAAGGCCTTCGCTAGGTCTTTCGTCGTTTCCGTCTTTCCAGTACCGGCAGGGCCTATGAGTAAAGTGTGTGGTAATTGCTTGTTCAACTAGCTTTAACAAGTCAAACATTGTCGTTGATATTTCTAAATTGTTATTGTTGCTGTTCCTTAGAAGGTTCAAGAATACTGCTTTTACTTGTTCTTCCCGCCTCACTTTTAGCACCTCTGCCTAAGGGAGGGCAGGCATTTAGTATGAGAGCATTTATTAAGCAGGAATATTGTAAGTATTTTAAAAGATACTTCTATTACCCGCAGGTGCTCCTCCCAGTTGCATGGTGAGAGCTTGCGTGATGGTGAGGTAGATTCGATCAGTGAGCGGAGTAATTACAAGTCGTCCGTTTAGACCCATGTACTCGTAACCGTACTCGAAGATACCTACAATATGATAACGTGCATTTTTATGCCAGTTTTGTAGAATTTTAGAAACTAGGAAGAGATGCAAATAAGTCAGTTATTGTTTAATAATATACTTAATATATATTTAAATACATAAAAAGAAACATCAATATAAACAAACAAAACAATAATGTCTCACTAATATTATATCTACTATTATACCTACTGGAGAAGGTAAAGGTTAAATAATACAAAAAATTTAAGGAGCTCAAATACAAATGATCAAGAGAAGTTTATATTAACCTGTGCACTGTCTGATCCACAGGTTATCGTCCCTTTTGAGCCAGTAGAACCTTAGCTGACTCTCCCACTCGAACTCGCTTGCTTCCGTTACGTTATCGCGAACGAAACCTTCGATAATGTCACGCGCGTGAACGTCAATAGTGGTTATTGTACGGAACTTGACACGGTCATTTGATGATAGATCTGAAAAAGAATACATTGCTATATACTGCTAAGCAGAGTTGATGTCGTACGCCGGTATGTTTTGGTCCCATATAATAGGGGGTAAGCCTCAAACTCCGAGGTGCTATTAAGAATTTTGTAGAAAAGCCAAATAAACTTAGCTCGACCCAGAAATTAAAACCTAGGATTTCTAGTCTTGATAAGGACCACTAATAAGACGCAGTTAAAATCTAAGAATACTTTTCTTCTAATTGAGTTAATGCAATTAAATTTGTAATAGTATCTTGAGAAGGTATTGAATTATGTTTGACCGACTAAAAAACGCACACAATTTTCCACATTTTTTTCACACTGTATAGTTCTATATTAAGCTATATATATAGGAATCTTGGATAACCTGAACTCACATTGCATACGCTATCCATTGAGAGACCAGCTTATACTGAAAATGCATAGCTTGGTGTAAAGCCGTATGTGCCTCGGTCGGGGTCAGGACACAAAGGACAATCAGCAAAAATGTATGAAGGCTGGTCTACCGACCAATTAGGAGCACATATAATGCGATATAGCTCTTTAAAAGAACAACAATTGTCTATGTGGAGGTTTTTTTCGACTCATTGTGGGAAAAAAGTTATGGTCTTATAGTACAGTTAGACCATTCTGTCCGATTTTTCGCCTACACTGTTTGTGTCTCTCTCTCTCTTTCTCTCAATATTCCTTACCTTGCCTCACTTTGATGACCAGTCCGTCTAGTTGTTCGTTCTGCTGCGCCAGATGTTCCTTCATGGCTCTCTTGTTGCCCTTACGAATGCGTATGAAGGTTTCCTCGGTTTCAGCGGTCCACCACACGCCATTCGCAGCCAAGCACACCATGCCTTGGTATTCTAAGATCCAGTCGGTTCTGAATATGGAAAAGGGGCATTACTTTCATAAGTTATTTTGATATCCCATTACATTAGTATGATTTGGTATAATTGTAGCCATATTGGATGTAAAAATTTTATTTTTAGTTCAATTTATACTGCAACTTAAATAGTTTTTCGATATTAAAAAAAAATTGTTATTCAAAAAGCGAATAAGTATTCGTACAGTTAAAGTTAATATTTGTGTTTGATTTGACTTGACTTTGACTCACCTCATCTTCCTTAGAAAGATATGGGTCCGGTATCTCCCGTGGGAGTGATTGGGCTATGCTCGATCATGAAATGCTTGAAAACTAAAGTTTTTTATTCTACTTACCTTGGAACTTTCCAGTTCTTTCCATAGTAGAAAATAGCCTTTTTGGTGATAAACTTATTGCTGTTTCGCATCTCGTTCAGCACTAGATTCATCCAGTCTTCTACCCGCCCCTCTGTGTATACCACTGTACGGAAATCCATTATCTAGTAGAAAAAGTAGCATAGTATGGTTATTATCTTTGATAATATTTTGTGCTTACTCATATAGTAGATATATACTTTTTTCCGAAAATCTTAATATATACTAATATGTCTAGACATATTAGTATATAATTTAGTCTTCAAAAATTTGATATCGCTAATGTGAGATGACACTACAGATAATAGTTAAGTTAAGAGTTATTTCTGAGCTCGGAATAGGTTACTTAATTAATAAATTGAATTGAAATACGGCATCCATATAGATTGCCATTACTAGATCGGGATACCAAACGAAATTTCAGGAGTTATAAAGGTTTTAAGCAGGATATTTGATAGTCAGGTTCTTAGTTAAGCTTAAGGATCAGTCAATTCCCACAAGAGGAGGGCATCGCAAGTCATACCTCGCATTGAATAATTTTTAAGTAGACTCAAATAAGTTTACGTACCTCAGCTTCGGCGGATATCATCTTAGCGGCCACGGGACGATTAGTATGATCGACGTACAGATCCAGCGCGCGAATATTATCGAACATCTGAAATATACTCATCAGTAAATAAGATAGGATTGGTAAACTTTTGCTTTTGTTTCTTGAAAGCTTGTTCTTGTGCTTGCCAAATCAATATTCCAGAATTTAAGTCCAGTCCGATTTTACCTGCTAGATAGATACGCCCATATTCTCCAAAGGGTTAGGCAGAGCTGAACTATATATACCCACAGTTCGCCGGTATGTTTAGGTCCAATGTAATAGGGGTGAGTCTTTATTGCCATAAACTGGCACAAATCCAAACTAGGAACTTATTCTGAACTGAGAATTTCACTGAAAAACCCCATTAACATTTTGCTCCACCCGGGAATTGAACCAGAACCTCGCCATGAAGCAGCAATAACAGCTAATAATAATTGCTGATAGAATATGAAAAATGAATATTTATTTATATAAAGAAATATAAGAGTATCTGAACGATACTCTTATATTTCTTTATGCGGGTTATGGCGTTGCATGATTTTGAAAATTCAGGTACTTACCGCTTGGTTGTGACCACTTCAATATAGTTACTTACTTTAATCATATGTTCCTGCACACAACTGCACTCGCTGCTACCGAGAATAGATAGCAACTCATCCGTGGATATAAAGAAGAATCTAGGAAATATGCGCCTTTTGGAGTCCAAGTAATCATTCAAAGATTTTTGACACCTGCAAGACATTTATGTTAAAGCAATGACTTTGGTTTAAGATTATATTGTAAATGAACGAGGTGTGATGCTACTCCAACTAAAGGGAGGATCGTATGATCATGGGGATATTTTACTGGCGGGCCACGGTTCGGCAATTGATGTCGGATGACTGTATATATATACAAGTTGCGTTGCCAATGCTGCTTGTGCGATTCCGGATTTGTTTCGTTAAATTTTTATATAGCGCAATAGATGTCGCTACAATATTTATTTATTATTTTATTTTTCTCGAGTGGAAAGAAGCCTTTCTCACAAAACAGAAAAAGGTAAAGAATTATGTGGGACTCCTCCTATTCCTAAAACCTAATGGCTGAAAAAAATTTGGAATAAACACTGACTTCTGTAGTCCAATTCCCAAGTTGATGAATTCTTCGAGACGGCCACTCATGGTGCAGCAGTCTACCACGTTAAGCCTTTTTGCCGTATCCAACATTATCTGAAACAATATTATGCCGGTAGTAAGTATAATGTGTTGACTCCAGGTTTTTCATATTTTTTATTTATTTTTCAATATACATACACAGTAATAGGACCAAAGCTTTGTCCGATCTGGACCATTCTAATGCGTAGGTACATGACTCAGTAGGAGATAACTTTATGCTTTTATCTTAAATCTTAATACCTAAATAGGTAAGTACCTAGGCATTGTTATTATATGCTAAAATGAAAATTATGTAATTAAAAAAAAACCTTATATTCTTCGTTATAGTCTATGGTCATAATTTAGAATATGAAATACATAATGTCTGATGAGGATACGCACTTAAAACCATTATTTTACTCCTACGCTACGGATCAAACACTTACCTTTCTAAAAGACCTATCGATATCATCGAATTTCTTGGCTTCCTCGGGTAGTTGCGTCCGGATATCGCCTCCAACGAAGATTCCCTCCAAGTAGAGCCACTTGCGCTGCGTCGCCATCCACTCTTCGATCACCTCCGATATCAGTGACAGCCGACGTTCCCAGGTGTGCACGACCGAGAGGAATGGGCCAATGAATCTAGGAAGGAGATTTTAAAGGAAACCACATAGTTATGTGAGCAAAACGGGTGTTCCTATTTACCTATCCTAATATGTATTTGCTGAGACCCGTGTCCAGCAGTGGGACCATTTGTATGAATTTCAATGGAGTGAGTGATGATAATATTATGTCTTTTTTATATTCAGCCAGTATAGTCTCACTGCAAGCAAAGGTCTCCATAGCCATTAGCCGTCTATAAATGTAAAAGTTAATGATAATTGTTTATGCTTTGTTGTTAAAATTTGAGTGTATTGTAAGTGCCTATCTGATTGTGATTCTGTGACTTTATACAGACCAACTTGTTAAAGTTGAAGTATGGCAATTTAAACATTTATCTGATCCACTGCTACAAAATTTATAATATACTTACTGCGAAGCTGCCATGCTCTGAAGCGTCATTGCGTCATCATCCAGCTTCACGGTGATCTCGTCGCAGGGGTTGAGGGTGTACCCTCGGTCCTCGCCACGGTTGAAGTGGCGCGCCACTGTGAATGCGATACTGGCCCACGTGTCCTGAACATCCTTTACGCCTCGCTCTATTGCTAACTCCTGGGAAATCAATGGTTCATTATAACCAGAGATCGGTGAAGGTAGTGCTATTCACGGGAATGGATATGCCGTCAAAATTACGGCATACATGGTCTTTTTTAGGAATTCGTAGTTTAATAAATATGTGTACTTATATTAAAATTGTAACAGGTCAACAACAATTCTGTAAATTGATATTTGTTGTTGCACAGCTTTTCTTGATTAGAGAGAAACTGTGGTCAAATGTGGGTAATTTGTCCGCAAGTATGGCAATCGCCAACGAAATCGCGGGTACAGCTAGTACACAATACGCGGCGCTATGTACAATTAAATATTCCCGTGAACCCCGAAAATCCCGGGACATGTCCATATTAACATAATCATTCAGGGTCATTGACCGAAAATAGCACTGCCTACGCCGATCACTGATTATAACGCATGGCGATACAATACACAACAAACCAAATAACATTTTGTTGATTTAGTTTAACACACAAGGTTTGATACTTCGTAAGGAACTTGAACATTTTTAGCACAGTAGATGTACGGGCGGAATTTTTTGCAGTTCGAAATAAGGTGGAACTGAATAAGTTGAAAAAGTGAACTGCAAATATTGCAAATTATTGTACCTGACCTATGCCCCAACATCATAGCAACAGCATACGTCACTAGCGAATTGTTTGGGGATTACAGGCGATGGTATATGAGTATGGTAGATAGTGTTTATACGGTGAAATATATTAAAGGGATTTCAGCGACATCTTTCGGTGAAAGTGTGTTAACGTAGGGCTTTAGAGATTATAATAGAATAAGGAGCTTTTTTGTGCTCCCAAGTACATTACTCTTTCCTAAATACCGTAATTTTAACTATTTATTCTTCATTAGGGCCGAATATGTGATAGTGTGTGGCGACATCTATTTTTCCAACTTAGTACTTATAGCACTGTGGGGCACCGTAGCTATGTTCCATAGCTTGAACGGTTAGAACATTTAGTGATGTACCAAGCAATGTCATAGATGACGACACCACAGTTTAATTCACAGAAATATAAATAAAATATGTAACTATATGTAAAGTAGTTAAAAAAAATTATGTCAGTACTAAACATTGAGCATGCTCATTAAATTTAAAATAACTCCAACTTACTTTGATAGCATGGTTAACGATTTCTTCGGCTACATCCTGATATTTATGTAACTCCATAGCGAACATATTTTCCAACGTGAATCGATCCGGGGACATGTCGAAATCCTGACCTGTACATAAATATGGGAATTGCAACTGTCACGTAACTAGATCCTACCATCAACCGATAAAATTTTCAACGGTATTTTTTAAATTAATTATGAACTCCATCTTGGACCCTGTTTGTACCTATTAGGGATTGCAGAAAGCTCTGAACTCGGTCAATCCCTCCAATAAAACTCTAGCTTGTCCCACGATATCCTTTTGGGCTTATTGCGACGTCACCTTACGGTATGTGGGCTTCACTCAGTGGTGAATTTTGTCCACAGCTAGCCCGACAGATATATAGCTTTATATAGCTTTCATAAACTTTCATAATTATTGCACGTTCATTAAAAAAGAACCCGTTTAATTGAGTAAGCAAATATTGTATATTTACCTATGGTTGTTTGTAACGGTCTAAGCCTTTATTGTGTAGTGGTTTTAAGTAGGTACTCAACGTTTTTAATAAAAAGGATATTTTTAACTACTTACCAGTCTTACGCATTAGCTCCTTCCAATGTCTCTCTCGCATAGCTTCGTTCTTCAGGGAGACCATCAAAGGAACTACTCCCTTGAACTGTTTCATTTTCAGATCTAGCATCTGACCAGTGGGCGTTTGACGAATAGGTCTTGGTAGTTTTCTAAACAAATAAGAGAGAATTTAGTCTTCATTTGAAGTTAAAGTTATTACAATTGGTTGTTTTAATGCATGTACTGCGGCTGCGGTATAGACCAACTTATTAGAGGATTCAAACATCCAAAAACTCAGTAAGTACATGCTGAATGTGAATTTTAAGTAACATTGACCAAACCTTACATTTCAGTAAATACTTCATTAGATACCTGATAAAGTGACTCTCTCCACATTCATCCTAAAAAAAGGCTAGAGAAATTCTTACCTAAATTCTTTGAAGAACTGCTCAATGCCATCAACAAGAGCTTGCGGATTCAGGTTGCCCCAAAGAGTCTTGGACCATATTTCCCTGGCGTATTTCTGTGCCTTATATATCTTGTAAATCAATTCCATGTAGCCGAAGTCTGTTTTAGCGCGGTTAAAGTTAGAGAAGTCAGCTAGAGGATTGTCGAAAAGTTGTTCTGCTGCTTGAAGCATTTTCTTCCGGTTATCCAATTCATCGAAGTATTTTCCATATTCCTAGTGGTATAATATTAGTGGTATTAATATAGAATTAGGTCAGAAAGGTCAGGTGCGTAGTACCTGCAACTGGCGCATGTGTAAGACAAGATGTATGAATGTGGACGAAGCAAAAGAAGTATACAAGGATCGTAGCAGATGGCCTTCTGTAGTTTCTGCCTGAGGCGAAAAGGCGTGAGTGTATGTATGTATGTTATATAGAATTATAACCCATACATACATACATACACTCACGCCTTTTTCCCATACAGAACGCCATCTGCTACGATTCTTGTATACTTCTTTGAATTTAAATGAGGTCTTATTACCCATACCTGTTTAATTAATGCCATCTCAATATCTGCCATCATTAAACCAATAATGCAATAGAGCAAAATTTTAATTGAATTATATATTTATTTTTTATATAGGCATTAGCTTCTGCCCACGGCTTCGTTTGCGTGGACATCGGAATTAAGTTGTATCTACCTGCTTAAAAAATCTCTCATATCCTATGTGTTAGTCCAGGCTATAAACTATATGTGTTTTACTCAATTTTGTTTGTTTTTACGTGATTGAAGAACAAACATCCAAACATAAAAACTTTCCCATTTTAACATTAGTAGTCTTCATTACAATATTAACAACCAGATGAACGCAGTGTGCAACGCAGTTCTGTCACTGGAGACGGTGTTTTACCTCCATAAGCACTCCTCCTCGGTCCATGTCATCGCCAACGGTCCCAGGACCTTCGGTGTCAAACTTTTCTACAAACTCATCGAGCTCCTTCAAGAAATTAGCAATTTCCACCACGTTTAGTTTTGAGAACTTCTCTTTAGTTTTTTCTAGTGTAGCAGCTCGGAACAGCGTTGTTTGATACAGGCTTCCCCAGGAAGCCTCCAGGTTTTTGGCATATTCAAGATCTTCGTCGGAGACCTGCGATGGAGCGGAAAGATATATATTTTGATACAAGTGTGCCCAAGAAGCATTTAGTTTTTCCTCCATTTCCATGGATGTGACCAAAAGGCAAGGTGAGTGCAGTTTGTAGTGTAACCTTCTCTAGTAGTGGAAATTCGGATTTTCGGACAAGTAATACTTGTTTTTAAAAAACGCGACTGGTAATTGATTTCTTAACACTGACTAGGACGTAGGTACGTCATATTATTTTGCCGTGTACACTTGTTGTAGAATTTTACTATATTAACAATCCATTTTAAGACCCTTACAGTGATTGATTTGAGTTGTATTAATTTAAATTCGATTGTGAAATGTTTTTTTTTGGTGACAGTGAAGAATCTTCTAATCATTTTAGATGTTTTATTTGAAACACAAATTGTTTTGTACTCGTATTTGAGCGTATAATATTTCTATTATATCGATTGTCGATTGCAAAGTAAGATTTGGATTGAGATTGACGTCAGTTAAATGGGAATGCTTAATTATAAGCGTCAAGAAATAATAAGACTTACATCAATGTTATGCTGCCTCAGCATATGGAATATCTCCTGCATGGTTCGGTACCTGCACTCGGCTGTGATGGTCATCTGCTGCACGAGGGTGATCGTTGCCATCACCAGTTTGAAGTCCTCTAGGCCTTTGATGTTTATGTTCACCGTCATACGGAGGGACTGGCCAGAATTAAATTCTTAATTTATTTTTGTGATTAATATACTAGTCTACATATAATACAATATAAGCAATGTGTGTGAATTTTTTACAACTGCTACATAAAATATTGAATTAAGGGGTCGCAACCGCGGTTGCTGAGAGTGAGGTTCTGGATTCCCAGTCACTTATCATCATCATCCGGCTAGGATGTTATGAGGATAACTTAGAATTAGGAGAATTATGTATGGTACGGGCTGGGTCTGTAAAGCATTATATGAAACCTTTGTTGATTTAGCCAAATATCAAACGACCTCTCTAAGAAACTCATTTTGCAGGGCACATCGTAGTCTATACGTAGATAAACGATTAAAATCCAGAGGATTAAATCCGTTGGATTTAATATTACTAACTTCAAGTCTATTATTTTAAACAAAACAATGGGTAGGTATTGACTCACCTCAAGCTGATTCTTTAGGTCATGCATATTCATTCTAGTCTTCGTTGCTATACACTCTCCTAATATATTCTTCCACTCTTGCGCATGGTCCTGTACCTGGCTTATGACGGGTCTTAAATTGACCCTGATGGCTCCTATGTCTACGTACTTCACGTGTTCGTCAAGGTCAGATATAATATCTTCAAAGAAAAAAAACTTCTCATCGTATTTGTAAATCTGGTCGTTTTTTTGAACGTACTTTTCACAAGAAAGATGCTTGTCGTAGGACCATAGGTGCGAGTATTTGTGCCACCTGGGGGAAAATATGGGAATTTTAATAAGAAATGGGAGTTATGGCTTTGGTTTTAAGTAGAGAACAAAAATGCACAGATTCATCTCTCTGCTAGATTAAGTGTTGCTGCTTGCAGTCATATTGTGAATGGGAGTTTATTTATGATATTTATTACATAAATAGAAACTCTTCCTTGCTCTGAAGATCAATCTAATGAAATTTTTTTACAAGGAGTTTAAGCTGATTATAAATATATTCATCTCATTTTAATTTTATTCTCTTACCTCAAAGAAAGCTGAGGCTATTTTATAATCTGACTAATAATAGACTATTGAGTTATAAGAGGAATTATTTTTTAAACCTAGTGAAGACCAGGTTTTGCCAGGTAATGTCTCCAAGGATTGCGTGCACATTACGTAACAACATAAAAGTAAGCGTACTTTTGTATATAAGTGCTGATGTCCGAGGTGACCCTAAATATGGTGTCTTGTATGAGCAGCGTGATGTCATTGATGGCGGCCACTCGGAGAATGTCCTCGAAGAATGAGAACACGTAAAACTCATTGCCAGTTGTCGCCTTTATGCGCTGTGGGGGACAGGGAAGGCACGTCTTCTTCATCCAGCGAGGGAACGTTGTTAGCCTGAGAAAGCAAGATAGCTTTATTGTAAACATGCTTTTGCTCAATGATAGTTGATAATCTTCCACCTGGTTTCTGGCTGGCTTCCACCACCACAAAAAAGACCAGCGCAAATCCTTGTACTATGTTTCGTCATAAGTTTCCCGGAAAGTCAGACCCCGAAAGGATGTGTACTTTTTTCAAGCTCCATCTTGGGCCCAAGTTTCATACGACTTTATAAAATGATCTTTCGCGAAAGTGTCATCATTAGACAGTTTTTAAAAACTTTTTGGAATTCTAAGATATCAAAATTCAAATTGGAAGTGGCAGAGTATTGGTTTGTAGTGCTTTTAAAAAGAAAGATTTATAGATCTACGCAGTTGGAAAGTAGAAATCTATGACAGTCAGGGTGAATCTGATCAGGGATGCTTACATTGGCCTTTCTTGCTCTATCATCCGAAAGGCCAATGTAAGCAAGGCAAATGTTACCTGTTCAAAAAATGTTTAATGTTGTATCCGAGTATGTTGCACACTTCGGTCTGCGTTGGCCGCATTGTGATATCCGGTGGTACTAACACGGCATCCACTTGGAACATCGGCAGCTTCTCGCTCAACATCTGCTGGAAGTCTTCCAAGTTTTCCAGAGTTAATCTACAGCAAAATGCATTATTTATATTCACAAATATTTTAATTTAATTGACTATACTAGAAATCTGACGCGTATCCATAGTTAAATTTTAAATTTTATGACTTGAGTAAACATACAGGGCAACGTGTACATTTTCAGACGAGGGCGGGTGATGGGTAGACCACGCCCATAGTTGATGTTAGCATATACCTAAATATGTATAAGAACTATCATACCACCACGCATGTATTTCTCAAGACTTAGGCAGCGGTTCAATGGTGTTATCCCATAGTTCGCCGCTATAAGTCAAAACTTCGAGCTTTTATTGAGAATTTTATTAAAAAATCAATAACTGCTAGGGATCGATCTCCTCAGCCGCGTTTACGATTACTAGTTAAAAAATGATCTCACTTTACCTTGAGTAATTGAAGACGCCTTCGTAACAATAAGGTAACATAGTGTATACCTATGTGACGCTACAGTTCACAGATTTATCAAACTTAAATTTGGGGCTACTAAGTCGAAAAGAAAAACTCAATTTAGGTACGGCTAAACGCTCACTGTCTAAATTCTCTTACCTAACAAGACACTTGAAGATCTTTTTCTCCCAGTGCGTGTAGTAGGCGATCATGACGGGCGAGGTGCCGGTGCTGGTGCCGAGGATAAGATACTCCAGCTTCATCAGGATGGGCCCGATGCGGTCGTAGATGCGCGACAACGCTGCTATGCGCTCTAGACGCTCGTTTTCTACTTCCACGAAGTACGCCTATAAGGTAAGTACCACAGATATAAGAAATAAGGAGTTAGGCCCAATAGTTGAAAATGTATCGGAACCTAGTGTCTCCAGTTTATCCCTACTACTCACTACAACCACACATGCAGTTCAATAGATACGCAGTCCCGCAAACACGCGCATTTCATAAATCGAAATGTACGACACAATCAATTATAATGCTTGTTTCATCAGACACAGCGTACATTTA
The DNA here is from genome assembly GCA_958496365.1 of Subacronicta megacephala. Taxonomy (NCBI): domain Eukaryota; kingdom Metazoa; phylum Arthropoda; class Insecta; order Lepidoptera; family Noctuidae; genus Subacronicta; species Subacronicta megacephala. Next base: position 4,327,947 of record OY292530.1, on the reverse strand, counting down.
CCATGCACCGTACAACTTACTCACACAGAAACATCTGTCGTTATCGGTTTGCTGTGCAAACATACATATACGCTAGTGATTGACGAAATTGGAAAGTTATAGATATTTTCAATTATTATCGAATAAATAATTTTTTTGGGGATCTGAAAATAATACAAACGAAAAAACAATGGCCAGAAAAAAATATAATAAAAAAATATGTGAGGTTTGAGATGTATTTGTTTTTAACAATTCACTTACATGAAGTGAAATATTAAAATTTTTATGAACACTAATTACCTATAACATGGGTAAATCGAACAAAAGTTAATAAACATAGGGTATTTGTAAAATAACAAGCCAAGCTAGTAGATTTCGGAGACATTGTAATAGAATGATAATAATTATACACAGAACGAGCGCAACTTGAAGTAACATCCTATAATGGCTACAGTAAGTATTTCAATAGATTTGGTTCACTTTTTAGTTGGGTAAATATTTAATTATTTTGTAGATTAAGTATACATTTAAAAGAAAAATGCTAAGTTACTAAAATAAAAGAGGTTAAATATAATTATGAAAACAAACACACACCCATGCGTAACAAATAAATAGCGTGAATGAATGTTGTCTTATTTTATGCAAAGGTTTGTACTATTTATTAGCACCTATAAAGATACCTTCTCTATTCACCTTACAAGGGTAAAGCCACGAAGGGTCTGGCTGACCCGTCTTGGGGTCTACATAGTTCTGTGGCCTCACGAGCGGAAACAGGTCGAAGGCCTCCAGCTGATCCATCAAGAATTGCACTTCTTTTTCCACCATTTTCAGTTGCTGGTAGACCGCTTTAAGGGAGTTCTCGCCTGGTTTAGATTTGGGAACATACATTGTTGTGTCATGTTAACTAATAACTAAGCTGATCAACTAAACTATAAGGTTAAGCAGCGCTTGCCGTAGTTAGTCTGTTGATGGATAAACATTTTTAAAATCAACAGCATTGACAGCCTTTCGTACCTATGAGAACCTGCAAAGCCGTCGCTGGTTGTCAAATGAATATCTATGACAATTTGGTACTTAGAAGCCTAAAGAGCCTGGCAACCGGTTAATTTTTTGGACATCAGTTGTCCAGAAATGGGGTTAGATATTTTCTAACTATTGGCTTCATCTATTCCTGCTCCTTCATCTAAAGATACCTACTAGTACAAAAAGACTAGTATTTTTAATATTACTAAATTAAAAATTAAAAAAACCCCGACTATTGCATTATATCTCCACCGATTTTCATCTAGCATAGCTAAGAACAAAAAAAACTAAATCAAAATCGGTTCATCCGTTCGGGAGCTACGATGCCACAGACAGACACACACACACACACATACAGACACGTCAAACTTATAACACCCCGTTGTTTTTGCGTCGGGGGTTAATAATAAATAAAATGTTATTGTTTGCTTTTTATTTTATCCAGTAATTAATGTATCATTGAGGTCTCATCTCGTTAATACATACAAACCTTTAGTAATATCCTTAATATAGTCTCTGATACCGAGTGCAGTCCACGTGACTCTAGTCAGACCTGGCAATATGTGTCGTTCCATATCTAGAAGATGTTTCTTCATAAGATGTGTTTCTGAAGGGCTGAGCGACTCAGCATCTTTGTTGTACTTGGATATCACAATCTCTAAGTCTTCTAGTTCGTAGTAGAGGCGGGCTTTCTGCATGGCCACGTCACGGATGCTTGCTGGAAGGTCGTAACCTGCGGACATAATTAAGGGACTTATTTAAAGAATGTGTAATAATGAAACGCGTTATTAATACACGGATGTCACGCTATAGTTGTCTTCCCTATTTTTTCTTTAACGAGTCTAGTCTAATCTTTCTTTCACCGGGGAGAACAAAGAGCGCCCAGAGAGACGTATATCAGAGCTATTCTATGGTATGCATATTAGCGTTTTAATAGGAGGCTTGAGGAAAAAGGTCATGTAAATTAACCGGATCCGAAACCGTCGTCACCACCTAACATTGAAATTGGTTTTTGAGTTTTACCTACCAAATTGATCAGTCCTTGTGTCATTTTATTTCCCTGGATTCTGATATAGCTGGAAAAGACTTGGCCCCAGGTCTTTTATAGATCACTGCAGTTGTTGCTAAGGCACCGCAGCATATTTACCGCTGTCATAAGGTACGGATTCCACAAGTAAATTCCTACTTACCCAGTTGCTCTAACAGTTCAGCTTCGTGAATCACTAGAAATATTCGTTTATCGAAGTTGGGCTGAAACGTGAGTTGATATTCCTGCATCAGCTTGTGTACCGTGAGGTCACGCCATGTTACGTCCGTCTGGATAAACAAACGAAAAATACATTTTTTTACGGCCATGGTGATGATGGAAAATTATTGGTTCTATGAGTTCCAATTTAGTCTTGTCCAAAGTAATCGATTAACGAATGAAATTTATAAGGCGAATGTCAATGGCAGCGTCGGGAGAGGTCGCCCTAGAAGGACGTATACCGATCTTATCGGCGAGGTCCTCCAAAAAGGTGCGTAGTAGTCGCAACCGGCGCGTGGGTATGAGAAGATGTATGAATGTGGAATAAGCGAAAGAGTCGAAGTCACGTCTATAGTTTCGGCCTACCAGTATACAGGCGAGGGGTTATATGCTGTGTAAAGAGGCTTATTGCTTATTCATCACAATATGATTTTTTTACGCGGGTGACCATATATAATGGTAAGGAAGGTCTTTGAACTTACCAATCCTTCTTTGGCAAGTAGGGAGGTGGAGCTTGGTGACCTCACGTTCTCGTAATGCTGTCCAGGTATTCTCATCAGCATCACTGCAAGTCGCCAATAAATTAGCAACGATAAGGGAGAGGGCGGGTTCGTTAATTATCAACATTACTGAATAGCCCTACTAAAATAATAGTTGGACATTGCTATGCAATGCTTCTTTTTTCATCATGAGGAATTCCTCATGGGCTTCCGCCGCGCCGCCCGGGGATAGCGACGGGGCATTCAGGACACCACTCATGGTGGGTAACCTACCGGCTAAAACCACCCTCGCTCATTTTTTACTGGGGCCATAAGGAGCGAATTGTCTTTCTTTCGTGACCTGTTAAGAAATTTAGTTTTCTTTCAATAAAAAAGTTTAATTTCTTCACAACGTACCTACATAGACTATTTCCACAAAAAGATCCAATAAAAATAGTCTACTAACTTTTATTCCCTTTGTACCATTTTTTTTGTTTCAAGGTGCCACAGAAGAGCCCTTACGATATAACTGACATAAATAATTTGTAGAAATTACGGAAATTACGCATTGTTTGAAGGAAGGGCCTTTGTGCGATATTATTATAAGTTTGAATTAATTTATGATATGAGTTTGTGAGCAACTTTAGTCATTCACAACATAACTTTTTTATGCACGTTTCTTAATTCTCTTTTTAAGTGAAAACCATCTACATAAATACTGGGATAACAGACTTTTATAAGACAATTCTTTGCATTATTAAAGCCCCATGGCTTTAATTTTCAAGACTTCTTCTAGTGTACAGTCACGGAATGAAAAGGTTCTTTTTAAGGGATAACTCGGCAAAGGAGCAGGCGAGCCACCTGATAGCAAGTAGTTATCGCCACCCATGGATATCTGCAACCTCAAAGGAGTTGCAGATGCGTTGCCTGAAGAAATGGGTCTCAGGGAGGAATTTGAAGTTGATATTCTGTGGGACGGTAGTATTTCTTCAGTCGTTCCGACCCATTAATTCTGGCATGTACACATGCTAACAAGACACTACTACTACTACAATTTCTACTGCCAGGTACCTAGAATGTGTCGTAGGCGAACAATTTGTGAAAAACCAAATAAGACTGAACGATTAGCTTTAAGGAAATGTTCATTATTTATGTCTATCTCGAACGTTTTACTTGCTATGTAATTTTATATTTAAAAACCTCGAAAAGCTAGATATATAGTAAAAGTGCTTACGTGCTTTGTCCCTGCGTCGCTTTTCGGCGATTTCCTTGTTGACTATGTCAGTAGGTAGTAAAGACACATTGGACGCAGCTTTTTTCTTAGCGATATGAGCCCTACCGGCAGCGGTCAGCTCCATACCTCGGCCAGCAGCCGGGGCCACCACTAACAACATTTTTTATATAAGAACGAGGAGAGAACGAGGAAGAAAAAGTATTTATCTTCGCACAAATAACGATGCACGATACTTGTACCAAAGCCTATGTCAAAAATAAAATAATAAACCGCTACGCTAGAGGCCCTAGGTTCGATTTTCGTTGCAATTTTAGCAAAAAAAACTCAGTAGCAGCTCAGTCTGGATTTGTGCCCGGGAACTGGCTACCACTTGGGACCTAACATACTGGCGAAGTTTGGGTTTACATTAGTACACCTCTGCCTTATCCTTCGAGGAATATAGACGTGCAGGTATCTTATGTAATCTTATTAAAAATAAATAAATATCTTACCGTCCTCCTCGGAATCGTTTGCTTGAAATACGTAAATAAAAACTTTATCAATTCTCTCTTAAGATTGACTCGGGATTAATATTATGCTTTGATTAAAAATGTGTCTCAATTCCATCTTCAGTTAGTATCGTGAACAGCCAGTATCAGAAAAACAACTATCATTATGCCTTCTAGATTTTGACATAACATCCATACAAGTAATGTCAAACTCCTTAAAACTCCTTAAAACTTAAAAAAACCTAAAACTTGATAGATTTGCTGTCACTGTCCGTTAAGCAACAATTTGAGTTCCAATAACATACCAGGCTCCTTTTTAAATTCCACCCTGAGTATGTTCTTCTTCATCATATTTTCGACAAAGTCCACAGCTCCTTGCACCCACTCCTTGTACTTCGAGTCTTCGTACTCCTTTATGACCTTAGAGAACGCCTTGTATTGCATGAACGCTTCCTTCTTCTGTTCACAGTCGTTTAGTTCTGGGACCTAAGAAGTTTTCAAAAGATACCAATAATTTTAGAAGCTAAGAAAAAATGACATTCACTAAAACCCGATAGACACCTGACCGTGTAATATTCGGCTCGAAATTATTGTATTCTTGGGTAGCTGCAAAAGCACCCGATTCAATTTCTAGGTCAAGCAAAGTATTATTATAAGTTTCTAGCAAATTTACAATAGCAGCTTGAAGACTGCAATTGTGTCCAATAAATTGCAAATGCTCTCGACAAGATACTTTTGCATAACCCTTTGGAGAATAAAGACATGATGATGTTCTTATGCTTTTAAACTCGATTGAACTCAACACGATTCGTGTAGAATCGATTGTAATAATGTTTTACCTTTTGAAACTTCATTATAGGTTGTTTCATCTTGTTAAAGAGCGCTCTGGCCCAATAGATGGCGCCTGCGACTGGTGGCTGGTTGCGAAGAAGTGGGGGATTCTTACGGTAACGCTAAACAAAAAGAATCCAAGATGTAAGTATATAGGTACGTACGGCTACACGTCTAGCTATACATATACTATATACGAGTTAAACATAGATTCTGGTCTCTTATGTTACGGAAAGTCTATACAATGCGAGATTACCTTAATCTGGATTTGTATAAGTTGACCTGTAGCCGTGTGTACATACCAAAATATTGTAGGGGCGAGTTATATCTCTAAAGAGCATCGTGATAACTAGTTTTTTTACTTTTTATGTAGAAGATCTGTATAGTATATATATATTATGAGGGCCATAAATATAAATCCTGCACTGATCGCTCCAAATATAAAAATATATAAATAAAAGCGCAAACTCTGCTTTGCACATATTTTATAGTTTAGAAAGCAGTTTTACTTCAGTTAGAAGTTGTTTCATTTATATGGTAATTGCTAGTGGTCAGATTAAAAACTAAACTATTGCCTATATGACGTCAATTACTCACAGTAAACTTGTCCTCGATAGACGTGATCTCCTTGATGAATTGCCTCATGACGAGGTCAAACTTTGTGGATAGTTGCTGTCGGATCGATTCGCGCGTGTCGAATTCGAGAAATTTCAACAGCACCGACAGAGCTTCTTCTGATGATCTGGAGGAAAAAAGTTGATTGTTGTTTATGTCTATTATCATCAAGCCATTTACTGTCTCACTGATGGATCACATGACAATGAGAGGGGTTAGGCTATAGTCTTACCATGTGACCCTAGTGCAGCTTCACAAACCATTGAGAAAATAGGCTCGCTCTCTTTTACATGGAACCTTAAAATACCTGTAGAGGTACACGTACACTTCAGGCGTGACGGTGTGTTATGTATGTCATTAGGTCACTTTTCTTCTAAGCGACCTCTTGCTGCCACTGATAACGCTGTCGAAATGGTAAAGCTCTAAAAATGAGTCCGAAATTTGTTCCGCGTTGACACGAAGAATAGGTTTTATTTTGATGATGAAAGAGAAAACCTATTATTCAATAAAATAAAGGAGTAAAATAAGCAAGTTAATATGGTAATTACTTAAAAAAATGCCTTACCTCAAATTCCCGAAGCTCTGATTAATATAGTTCTTTGCCTCTTCCTCTAGATATCTGACTTCGTTCCAGAAATCTCCCATGATGACGTCCCAGTTCTCTTTATTATCAAACACGAACACGCTGAAGTCGATTGTGCGTATCGGATAGACCAAGTTCTTGACGCGCTTGCGTACATCGTCGATCTGGGTCGGGTCGCTGATGATCGACTTCAATTCTAGTCCGAATATACGCTCGAAGTCTATGAGGACCTGGACGGGTTTATGCAAATCAAGAATTTGAATTTGAATATACGTTCTTTAGATAATCTCGCATTTTCTCGCAGAAGACCGACGTCCGAGTAGTAGCGTTCCGCTAGTGCGCTTCGTTCGTCCAATTCCTCCCTTCATTCTCCTTTTCTCCTTCCCCTCCCATTCCCTAAATAGGCTTGGCAATGTATCTGCAAATCCTTTGGTTTTTGCAGATGTCCATGGGCGGCAATGACTACTTACCATCACGTAGCTCGCAGTCTCGTTTGCCGAGTTATCCCATAAAAAAACGGTCCGCACACAGTTTACCAATAAGTGATATAAATCCTCCAGTGCTCCGTTCTGTACTTTATAAAAAGATTTTGTACTTGACTGTACCTGCACGACGTCACCCAGATCCCTGGCAACAGTGCCGATGTAATCAGTCTGTGTGAACAGCATCGGTTGGTCGAACTCCCAGCGGGCTCCTTTGCCGCTTAGCTCTATATTTCGCCGAGTCTCCCGGTACAGTGAGTGCCACATCTCCATTATCTTCTGCGAGTTGCGGGCCAAAGAGAGTACCTCTTCGTTCGGTTTACTGAAAGCCAAACATAATAAGCTTCCTCAAATTGGCTACCAAAGATGGCTATCCCATCCATAATAAAATCCCTTATATTTAAAAAAAACTTGGGGATTCTAGTTTTTTTTAAGTATTACGTCTTAGGTTCTTTATAAAAAATCTATATAAAGACTCCTTTTGCAGGAAAGGGACAGAGCAACTTCTCTTATACCCCATTAAAAATTTAAGCGCTTAAGTATCATCATCATCATCATCATCAGCCTATACTAGTCCACTGCTGGACGTAGGCCTCTCCCAGTGTGCGCCATTTCACCCGCTTAAGTATATCTTACATTAATTATAGTATATCGACTATATTAGTCGTAGTTAGTAGTTAGACTCTTTCTCGATGAGCCCGTTATCTTTATAAATAAAAACCAATTGCCGATTAAGATTAATATTATTCTTTATTGTTTTGTTAGCCTCAATATTAGAGCGGATTTGGAAAAAAAAATTTGGGATGCGAGTGAAATTAGCCAAGTCGGTCTAGCCGTTCTAGAGTTATGGCGAAACTATTCAACAGCATACTTAAGAACAAGAAGATAATGTGTACTTACTCAAAAAGTTTATGTACGTTGAGTATATTTTCGAGCTTGTTACTAAGCGCCCAGGAGATCCTAGACAGCAAGGGCACCATGGTTTCGTCGGTGCGGTATCCCTTGGAGAGCACCCACATCATGTAGATGCTCTCCACCAGCTCTGGTAGGATCTCCAACACTTGAGGGAGTGTTGATTCATCTTCTATGACCTGTAAAATGTATAACATTGTGGTATCTTGGCAAAATTATCTCGTTTGTAGCTTCTACAAGATGTGAGGAAATTTTCTCGTGGCTCGTTCTATACATACCTACCTAATTGTCTTTCTTATTTAAATCATTTTCTCCTCAACCTTGGAGGTTGTGAAAAAATCATTTGAGACCAGATTCCAGAAACGTCTAATAAGTAGGTAGTCGGATTTTTGGATTTAATTTATTGTTAAGAAGAAGAATGATAAAATTCATAGTGCTAATGATAGATTAATTTAATATAACAATATACCACCACGCCTGTAGTCCCCGAAGGGTTGGGCAGAGGTGTACTATTGTAAATCCACTCTTCGCCGGTATATTTAGGTAATGTAATAGGGGGCGAGCCTATTGCCATTAACTGAGCATAAATCCAGTCTACGAGCATTTCCTAGCAAAACCCAATAACACTTTGCCCGATCTGGGGATCGGACCCAGGACGTCTAAGGTAGCAAGTGAAGCAGTTATATTAATTTAATAGCTTATTATTCTACATTTAAGTTTGTATGACTTACGGTAAAGAAGCGCATCAATGTCGACAGGAACTTTAGATTGTCACTTGCCATATTGTACTGCTCTACCAATTTTTCTTTGTAGTTTCTGAAACCCTGCAGAAAATGAACAATGCACAACATAATTACCAACAGGACATTGAGAGAGAGTATAAAACAGATATATTTTACCAATTTATCCACACAAATGCAAAATTAACTCTACCTTTTTAAAGGATAGAGATTGGCCTTAGGAAGAAAGCATCCAGAGGATCGACATTCTTTTGTCTTGATAAAATTGTAAATAACATATACCTTTTGGGATGCTTGGACAACAGCTAGGGTAAAAAAAGGGCGGAGGTATAGGCGTACTTATGTACGACAGTTCACAGATATGTTTAGGTCCTATAATAGAGAGTGAGCCAATTGCCATCGGGCACAAATCCAAACTCCGTTTCCGAGTTATGCTTAAAATATTACCTCAAGGTATGTAGAGTTTGCTTTTTGCAGCAGATACAGTATCTTGACTACCATTGGCTGTTTGAGCTGTTCCACCAATAGAGATATCTCTGCGTCCCGCTCGCGCCAGTACTTGTACTCTGCTACTGGACCATCGCCTTCTCGTGTCTATTAAAATAAATATATTTATTATATCTCTAAGGGCCTGTTTCATTGCCTACTGATAAGTTCCCGATCAATATTATCTGACAGATAAATACATACAAATTCTGCTCCAATTTTGAATGTATCTGGTAGTCAGTGCTTATCCGGAAGTGGTGAAACAGACCCTAATTCTATGGGGTGGTAGTAACTGACGAGTTCGATTGGGTTAGTGCCACAGTATCAAGCAGAGATGAATCCAAGGCACACACCTCTGGCTTTTCCAAGTCATGTGCGTAAAAAAAATAAACTAAAAAAGATCTCTAAAACGGTGAAGGAAGGCATCGTGAGGAAACATATTAATGTTTCTTCACGATGGCTAAATGGTCATAGAGTCTAGTGTACCTTACCAGCCCGCAGTCGAATTTGTAAACAAAAAATTCGACTAATCCTTGCATGGAAAATGCATAAAAAAGATAAATGGAAGGTATGTTAAAATTATGTGTGGTAAAGTAAATTGCTGATTGACCTAGTTTCGGGGTGAATTTCCCGGGACCAAGAATTGCGTGGCATCGATGAAATCGGTACTAAAAATCATAGTTATAACGCTCTCATATTTTTTTCTGGTTAGGTGAAATAGTAATATATTTGTAGCACTAAATATTTTATTAAATAGGTATATGGGTACTAAAAAAATATATATATATAACTCGAAATCTTTCATTGCCGTGTTTGTCCACACTTCACCTATTGTGTCGTGATACCTCATTGATAAAAATCTATTGGTTATTTATATTAAAACCTGGTTTTATTTGATACGTGAATAGTTAAAGTATTGTTACGAAATACATTTATTCAAATATTTAAACAATACAACGAATGGTTAATACAAATTGATTTGTCCCAGAAGTACCTTTCATCTCCGTGTCCTAAATATGTTAAAGAATATTGGTTTATCTAACGACTTGCCTCCTTCCTCCTATGCGCTAAACGTTGCGTATTAGTGCCGCCTAAGTGCTTGACGTGGAAGGACGTACTCACGCACCTGCGTTTTGGCGACATAAATGAAAGTATTCCTTTTTTATGTTACTGGACATTTTTTCTTTCATCGCCGTGGATAGGTATAACGTTTTAATTGAATGAGTTTGTCCTCTTGATTAAACATTTGACAGAAGGCCATTTCACTTGTTTATTTGGGAAGTGTTTATTACTTCGATTAATTAAATAGATTTTTAGTTATTTTATGTTTTTGCCTTGATTTTCATCGCCATACTTTCATTGCCGTGGTTTCCGTGGTCAAAATTTGCTATGGCAATGAATAAAACGACACGGCAATGAAAAAAATTTCATTGCCATGCCTTTTAAAACAATTAGTTTCATTGCCGTGGCTAGGTGTTTCATTTCCATGACTTATATTTTCATCGCCATGGTATGATTAGGCAATGAAAACATCTTTTCTGTGTAAAATTATTTAAATAAATGATTGTATCTATACTTTGATTCAATTATGTTTGTGTTTAATTTTACTCCTTTTGCAGTTTTTTTTTCTACAAAATGTGTATCTATTGTATGCAAGTATAATACTCAGGTAAATACAAATACAAATAAACAAAATATTAATTTCCTCTTCACAGTAACACAGGTAAGTAGTAGGTATATAAAATACAGTTATGTTTTATATGGATTTTCATTTCCGTGGTTGATTTCACAGTTGCACAGTTCTTTCATTGCCGTGAACCCTTATTTCATTGCCGTGCACGCATGTTTCATCGCCGTGGCACGTAATTTTAATCTTGCATATCTCGTTATTTTTCTTAGTTATCTGCTAGATATTAAGCAAGAATACATACAGTATCAAAAACTTTCATAAAAGCGATTTAATTTTTTTATATAACTTAAGATAAAAAATTCCACGGAAATGAAGATTTTAATCTACCTGTTGAAATTCACCCTTCGACATTATGCTTTTAATGATAAACTTGAAAACTCATCAACCGCTGAGATTGTTGGTTGTAGTTACATAAGAATATACTCTTTTTAAGCTTGTAGTAATTGTTTACGCCAAATTATGTAATGCGTATTAAGGAACGCATAATCAATATTCCTTTCGCATAATTTCCTTTTTAATCTATGACTCAAAGTAGTCAAATCCGCTTCAATTTTTACCAAATCCGCAATTAATATAAAATATTATTTGAGTCTTTGTCCACTTCCTGTTCCTATCTCTTTCCTACCCCATGCAACCGCAAAGGACAAGAAGATGGACTTCGGCTGTCACCGCTTGAAGCACGAACTATCACGAGGGTATAGCACGCTGCGCGAAGCTCGTGTTTCCTGAGTCCGCGTCTGGAAGCCGTCCGTATCATACAGCTGTACGCGACACGCGCGCTATCGTCACGTCGAGTATGCGCTTGACTCCCGCTTCAACATAAAAAAACCGCTAACCGCTACCCGCTAACCGCTAAATTCAGTGTGTGTTCTGCGTCTGTGACTCTGTGCTATCCTCGGACAGCCAGGGCACCAATCCGCAAGCCGCCCACGTCACGTGCACCGGTGAGTCCTTGACTCCCACGTATATAACCCGCTCCATATCCCGCGTAGTGAACCTAGACCACTCAGCATATTTAGCCATATTCTTCACGCTACAGTCCGCTTATCATTGGTCCTTCGAACATACTATAATCTCTTTCACCACCAGTAATCCTAATGAACCTCTGCCGCCAGGGGAAGGCGGCAGAGCGTGTCGGAGTTCATTTCAGACTAGATGACTTATCGATTTAAACTTCATGTGGTGGTGTTTCGCCCCAACATTTATACTGTCATTCCTCCACCTTCCTCCTCCATACCTTACCATAACTTTTCAGGTATACTGTGTACTATACTGTGTACTATACTGTGTACTATACTGTGTACTATACTGTGTACTATACTGTGTGCCATACTGTGTACTATCCTGTGTACTTTGTGCCTACCTTTCCCAAGCAGGTAGCGATAGTGCTGTCAATATGTTGTTGCCACATCATAACAGCCTCCTCAAGCTGAGCTATCAGCTTCGGGTCGATGATATCCACGTTGCCATGGTGCTCCTCAGTTAACGATGGGATATTCGGCATTGGGAGGTGGATCTCACCTTCAATGTGTTCTATAGTCCTGGAAGTAAAATATATTACAGTAAAGGCTGTTTTACATCCGTGTGGCAGTAGTCTTGGTAGCTTAGTCGCTAAAACGTCCGGTATATGTATGGCTAGACATCGATCGAGCTATACAATTTCCGTTTTACGCTGGCCTCTTATGGTATGGAAAACCTATACTTATAACTATTGCAATGCGAGATTAGCTTAAACTGGAATGATCTAGGTTCAACTGTAACCGTATGTACGAAATTGGAAGTATTTTTCTTTCGCTAGAAAATTTATATCTTTGTAGATATTTAGCATTATTTTATGCATAAATATAATAAAAAATAACTACCGTTACACTATTCTCGACTTGGAATTTGAACCCAGGACTTTTCGCTTTGCAGCCTAGGTCTACCTTTCGCTTTAGCATTTAATTTACTAAAATTAAATGCTAAAGCGAAAGGTAGCCCTAGTTAAATACATAAATTTTAATAATTGAAATAAAACCACTATGTTTCCATGATTAATTTTCTATGTTTCCATGGTTAAATCTAATCGTCATTGAAAATAATTCGTCCATGGTCACAGGTAGGTTTATTATTATCAATATAAAGTTTAATATTTTCGTTAGTTAAAATATCAGTCAATTAAAATTTTTACTAACCAGTCTACAATCCCAACGAGTTCTTGTATATCATTAATAACTTCCTCTGCCGAAGACTTTTTCTCTTCTGCTTCAAACGACATATTTGAGAGTGGATTTTCCTGGAAATGTTAAAGAGAAGAAATTATGTAATTATGCAGGTATTACATACACGATGTCGTTTATTGCAATAAATATTGTTCATCAGTCAACAAAGGTTCATAACATAACATACCATCACACCTGTACTCCGCGAAGGGTTAGGCAGAAGTGTTCGAATGCACACCCACGTTTTGCCGGTATTTTTAAGTCCCATGTAATAGGGGCGAGCCTATTGCCATTAATCGGGCACGAATCCTGACTCCGAGTTGCTACCGAGAATTTCATGGAAAAACTGAATAACACTTTGCTCGACCTGGGAATCGATCCCAGGACTTCTAGCGTAGCAGTCGCGCTTGGGACCACTCGACTAAAAACTGTCTGGATTTTAAAAGAGACACTTACTCACTCACAACAGGGGCCGTATTACCACGTATTAATGCCATCATTTTTAGGTTGTGAGAGAGGGATGCCGCTCTACAGGTTAAATAGTGGCGTCCCTCTTTCACAACGTGAAGGCAGACCGTGAATCACGGACTTATAAAATTGTCTTTAAAAGATGTGTTTACAGAAACAAATATCTATTATCATTTGTCAATCAATGATTCATCAAAAGCGGGATCATTGTAGCCCCATAGTCATTTTCTTAAATGATAATATTCGCATTAGAAACATATGGGTCATAAAAAATAAGTAGGTATGTTTCTATGTAACATAGATAAGTACGTTGCGTACGTGGAATTAGTCTGCTTTTCCTGCCGTAATTATTATCGCGCCATCTAGCTTAAAAAAAACCGGCCAAGTGCGAGTCGGACTCGCGCACGGAGGGTTCCGTGCCATTACGATTTATGATGTATTAAAAAAAAACTACTTACTAGATCTCTTTCAAACCAATTTTCGTTGAAAGTTTACATGGTAATGTACATCAAGTATTTTTTTTTGTTTTATCATTCTCTTATTTTAGAAGTTACAGGGGGGGGGACACACATTTTACCACTTTGGAAGTGTCCCTAGGGCAAACTATTGAGTTTAGAAAAAATATATATTAGAAATCTCAATATCATTTTTGAAGACCTATCCATAGATACCTCACACGTATGGGTTTAATGAAAAATTTTTTTTTGAGTTTCAGTTCTACGTATGGGGAACCCCCAAAATTTTTAGTTTTTTTCTATTTTTGTGTAAAAATCTTAATGCGGTTCACAGAATACATCTACTTACCAAGTTTCAACAGCATAGCTCTTATAGTTTCAGAGAAAAAAATCTGTGACATACGGACATGGCGAATCTATAAGGGTTCCGTTTTTTGCCATTTGGCTACGGAACCCTAAAAAGTATGTAAAACATTGACTTGTAAAAGTGTCTTTGAATGATGTATTTACAGAAATAAAATAAAATATTATGTTTGACTGAGAGCATACCACAGAAGTTGTCGCCGGGTGATATAGTGATTCTTCAAACGAATCTTGAGACTTGGCGTGCATGTTTTTCATCCTACAGGTTGAGATAATTAAATTAATGGAGGTAAGTATTTACATATTGGACGTGAAGTAAGTAGCTTTACATACTGTTGCGTTTCGTACGGTGAGTGTGGAGCGGGCTCCATTCCGTCCTTAGTCCCCTTTCTTGTTCTTTCTCCTTTCGCTCCTTTTCCTTAATGGGCTCGGCAATATAACTCCTTCGGTATTGCAGTTGCCTTGGGCGGCAATTACTATTTACCATCAGATGGCTCGCCTGCTCGTTTGCCGAGTTAAAATGCTTTTGATGAATCGGTTACATAACGTGCCATTTATTGCCAGTGTAAGTTGACCTCAAGTGTACAAAAAGCGTATCCAATGCGAGATCAGCCTATACTGGCCTTGTGTCCGTGAAACATATTGTGGTCCATCATAAGTGGCGATTTTAGAACCCCAAATATCTATTTAACACGACTGACAGGCATTGCACACTCACAGCTTAAACAGGTAGGTCCACAGGAATTCTTTATAAAACGTAGGTGGATTTAATTTTATTCTTGATAGGCCTAAGGTTGACCGCCAGTTCGCCTGGTTGAGCGACATTGAGAATACTGATTTTGAGAAATTCCCACAGGATTGGGAAAACATAGATAACCGGGTACACAGTTAGTACTTTATAATGAACTCTGACTCTTTGTGCTATGAGGATAATAGACTTTCAACATTAATAACGTCTTTGACAGGTATTCTATAAGTATCCAGCAAAAAAAAAGAGTCACTGACCTCCTTTCAGCATTTTCTCCTCTTGCTATATTCGACATTCTTCTGTAGTCCGAAGGTCGAAGATAGTTGACCTGAAGATTACATTGACATTCTTATCTATTTTAAAATATTTGTTTGTTTATATTCAATAAACTCTGAATCTGCAAAATATTGCTAAAATTATAAATATTACCTACACTTGATGCTGATTTTTAGCAGTGGACTATGAAAAGTTCTAGCTCCCAAAACAGAGAAGGAAAACATCGTGCCGAAATCGGCTTGTCCTAGAACCAAAATTTCGACGACAAGTTACATCTAGTCATCTAACAACCACACTGTTTATACGTGGTGGATAACAGCCCACTCACTGAGTGGAGGCCTGTGTCCCAACAGTAGGAATATTAAAGGCCGATTATGCTAAGTGCTGTAACGCATCTTGGTAGATGCTGATTTTTAGTAGTGGACTATGACAAGTTGATTAACGGAAGATACGGTACCTGTGAACCTGTTTCTTTCATCTGATGATGTCCAGCGTAAGAAGCCTGTCTCGACAGCATCGCGTGGCTCGAGCCCGCATTCCTCACAGAGATCTCGCGAAACTGCTTCTCGAACAACGGGATGAACGCCTGTGTAAGCAAATAAATGTAAAGTTTAAATACCTACATAATGAACATTATTTATTAGGATGATTTCTAACTATCAGTAGCATTCTGACATGATGATTGAATGATTTCCAAAATTTCGAAAGGACGGTCTTAAATTGGTATTGATTATCAAAATTATTAAACGGATAACCATAATGTTATTGGTGTTATTATTGGTTAGGTAAGGTTGAGATTGAATTGTTTGCTCTTAGAGTTCATTTTCTGTTCCTGAGGGAGTTTTTTTGAGTTTCCACTTTTTTTCTTATTTAAAATAATCACCGTCTATGGAGGTCTTCTAATAATTAATCATATCTATAATTTGACGCAAGCTTTAATAATATAGTAGAAAAGAGGAGGACTGACCTCTTTTCTACTACATTATTAAAGTTTTGCTGTGCCCGACAGGGTCCATAATTGTTACACTTATCTTAAACTATAATAACTGTTATTATTTACGTTATGGAATGCAATAAAGTATCGAGTATGGAGGTTTTATTATGCTCACTGTCCTTTGCTGAACTGATTGAAGTGTGTACCTCTTTAAGCTGAAGTCCTAGGTTCATCAGCACTTTGCCAGTAGTCATTCCAGTGAGAAAATAATCTGGCATCTTGAGATTGGTGATCACGTTGCTATCTAGAACCGGCACCTTTTCCTGCTTCTGCCTGACGAAGTATAGATAGCGACGGTGGCGGTGCGTCACTTGGGGCGTGAAGTTACCGAAGATTGCAGTCAACTTCGGGTATTGTATCACACGGGGCACAGACCTCTGTGAGAACATTATAATTATAGCGAAATACGAGATATGGGTTAATGTGATGTGTAAATGACCAATGCATTATGTAATAATGTAGTTGCAGAGCAAACCAGCTTCCACACAGAACATGAGCTAGTAAATATTGGTGCCATCCTACTATGTACCAAACATCGTTCCGCTCGGCAATAATATAATATTCTGGTTTGAAGCGTGTTCAGGAATTCTGACTGAGGTCTCAGGATTAAATCGCGAAAATTACTTACTATACGGTATCATAGCTCACGATTGAAAAAACGTTATGTACAATAAGCTCACGACGGCGAAACATGTCACAAAGGTACACACAGCTATGGATCAAACTATATAATTCCAGTTTAAGCTGATCCCGCATTGTATGGGCTTTTCATACAATAAGAGTCCAGAGTAAACTGGAATTGTATATTTCCATGCATAGCCGTGCGTACAAGTCTGACGCCTGAGGAGTTTCTAATAGTACTCGTGCCTTTCAACATTAATTATTATAAATATAATGTTGTTTATATATGTATACAAACGGTGGAAGTATTTATTTCAGTACAGGTACTAATCTAAGTGTAAGCCATATTTCACCTACACATCGTCTAAGACGCCACCCAAAAAAAAACATCCTAGAAAATTCTAAATCTACGAAAATAGTGTAAAGAATAATGATTCTTACGATTATGGTGTAGAATTCCAAAGTCCCATCCACATCAGGATCAAGATCCTCGGGCGCTGAAATAAAAAGGAATTGTTGAATTTATTGACTGAATCATTGAAGACTTTTGCTTCGTAAATGGTTGTGTAATTCAATATTTACGTTCAGCTCAAGCAAGTGAAGCCTTTAAGGAAGCGATAATTTACGGCAAATGAGGTAAGAACGCTCATCTTCCACGCAGGGTACCTACCTATTTACAAACCTACGATGCCCGTACCTTAGACATTATGTATTAATTCATACAACGGTAAAGGAAAATATTGATATAATATGAAACCGTCTCAAAAAGATTCGCACTAAGCTCTTCTAAATGATTAGTCTGACTTTTTCAATTTTGATTTGATCCTGTGCAGTACTATGTAAATATTCTTAATTACATAGTACTGCACAGGATCTTATACTTAGGTACTTGCCACGCGGCTTCACCGCGGTCGTAGTGTGATGTAAACTTGTCTAAGGAAATCTTCCCTCAAGAATTGAGCTAAAGAATTTTGATACTAGCGCGTTAAAAATAATAATTTATGTAGGTATATATAAGTATTAGTTTTATTTAAAAACTTGCCGTTGCCCTCAGTTTCACTCCCAAAAGGAATTATTTACTATAAATCAGCTTCTAGGCGGGGGCGTATTAGTTAGACCTACAGCAATACAACTGTGAAAACCTCATCCAATTTCGTGTATTAGTTTTTGCTACAAACGTGCACAAAAATACGGAAAGAGAAACGGACAAATTAAAAAAAAAAATTGCTTTGGCTTCTGTTGGTCTAAAAAAGACTCCCCATTCTTTTTTATTTAATGTCAACAATGTAGGGACGTAAGCTTGTTACAATTTATTTATGAATTATCCGTATCCTTATTAACAAATATAAAACGTCTAATAAGTTTCTTACCCCGCATTTCCACTGACGACAAAACATGTTGCAAAGAACTCAAAGAGTGAATGGGATAGGTAGCTGTTTGCAACATGTGTTAGAACTATAAGATTTGTCTTGTTTTAACACAAGATACTTTGTTACAGGCATAACAAGACAATATATATAAATAACTATAGGAAATTGGTTTGATGTTTTATATTTTAATGAATAGGGAATATCAAGAATCATTATGTCATATTGTATACTTACGCGGCGGGAAATAGTACTTGTCTTCGGGAAGAGTAATCGTAGTGTGATCTGGGTTTCCTTCTAGTTGTAGCTCTGGAAACCCTTCAGCGTCCGGGTCCACGTCTCCGATAGCTCCTGCTGCGGTTTCAACCTCCGGCTCTTTTGATCAGAAACCATCAAAGGTAGGTATTAATTTTCTAGTGAAAGTAAAATACAATCTCAATCTCAGTAGCTTAGAGACGAAAATTCATGTCTCTGTGGATATTTCGCCTTATTTAATGCTAAAGTATGTGCAGTATGTTAGTCTTGTGATAGTTATTGGAGTGATAGTTAGTGGAGTGATATCCTTGTGTCATGGCCATTGGACTGCAGTTAGAGATTGAGTTCGAATCCAAGGCACACTCCTTTGACTTTTCGAAGTCATATAATTAGAAGGAAGATATCGTGAGGCAACTTGCATGTTTGAGAGATTTTCTCCACGGTGTGTGAAGGCTGCCAGCCCGCACTAGTCCAGCGCGGTGGACTAAGAAGCCTAATCCTTCCCAATAGGAGAGGAGAGAATCCCAATTGAGCAGTGGGACAGTTAATGGGTTGTACTTGTAAGTCAAGTAAATCTTTTGATCAGAAACATCAGTGGGTGTGCATTAGTACATGTCTGTTTAAGGCGATCAAGCATTTGTATGATATGGAAATGCATGCAAAGTTACGAACAACAAACTTACGTCAAACGCCTAAGGGAAAAACCAGACAAGTGCGAGTCGGACTCGCCCTCCGAGGGTTCCGTACAAATTTGTAGGTACATATTATAAATAGTTCAGGAATCGAGTCTCGCAGATTATTCTGTTTAGTTTTCAGATTTTTAGCTATAAGTACTTGTAGTATAAGACAGTATTACTTGGCAAAATTCATAGTTCTAGGTCAACGGAAAATACCCTATACATTTTGATTCCCATGAGAGTGTCAAAATATACGTTTTTTGCGACATAAAGGCCGTATCTTTTTTTGTTTTAACTTAGAAGTTTTTTTTTATTTCAACTCGATACCTCCACGCATTCGCGAGATAAAGGTTTTTGACAGACAGACGGACGGACGGAGAACAAAGTGATCCTTTATGGGTTCGGTTTTTTCCTTTGAGGTACGGAACCCTAAAAAAAACAAAGAAAGTAATATACATACCAACAGTAGCAGCAGGAAGGTCCTCTGTAAAAATACTTTCATGTTAAAAAAAATTAAAGATATTTTTCTTAGTACGCACGGCTATACGTAAAGTTAAACAAAACCAGTATAGGCTGGCCTTGAATTGTACAGAAAATCTTTACAATGGGAGGTTAGTCTAAACTGGATTTGTACAGCTTGATGTAGCCGTGTGTACATTACAGTACGTGCAACAAAACCTATGAAGTGGTTCACAAGTGCGTGGTCAGGAGAGGGCGGTCGTCGCGTTACTCACTGTCATGCTTCGTCTATTCATTTACAGTCACCATCAATTAGATCCGAGCGAACAGGCTATTCATATTTATCCGAGCAACTAGGGAGAGTGAACTTTATCCCAATGAGATAAAATACATGTCAGAATGACAGCTGCCGTGTGTAGTGTTCAGTCTAAAACATCCTTTGTGTCCCTGAGATATAGTCTAATTTCCCTAGTTGCTCAGATAATTATGAACAGTCTGTTTGCTCCGATATATTTGATGGTGACTGTACCTATCGCCGCTCACTCGGTGCAGAGTACACTCTCAGATCAAATTAAAAGTAAAGATGGAACTTTGCAAACAAAGAAGTGAGGCCGGCTAAAACTACGCCATGCCGTGTACAACACACAATTACACGCTGACATGTATTAGTTAACTACGCCTTATCTTGTCAGTCGAGCTTTCGATAGCTCGATAGCTCGACTGACAAGATAAGGCGTAGTTTCGGTATACGTGTGTACGTGTAATTGTGTGTTGTAGACGGCATGGCGTAGTTTTAGCCGGCCTCACTTCTTTATTCGCAAAGTTCCATCTATACTTTTAATTTGATCTGAGAGTACACTCGGGTTCGTAAATGTTTAGCATTCGAATTTATTTCTCTAACAACTCTCTATATTTTAGCACGGTAACCGATTTTTCAGTGAAAGCCTTGTGATATGACCATTGGACTGTCAAGTCAAAGGTCTCGAGTTAGGCACGCACCTCTATCTTTTTGAAGTCATGTGCGTATTAATAATTTATTAGCAGGCGCTTAAATGGTGGAGGAAAACATTCTGAGGAAACCTGCATGCCTGAGAGATTTTCTTGACGGCATGATTGTGAAGTCTGCCAACCGTAGTAGGCTGGCGAAATATAGCCTAATCCCTCTCGTTTTGAGAGGAGACCCGTGCCCAGCAGTAGGAAAATGTAATGGGTTGATGATGATGCTGATGATGATGAACCGTTTTGTATACGATTGTACGAGAACATGTGCGGAAATTTGGAAAGACTAACTTCAGAGCGGCACAGTTATAATGTTTTATTTGGATACCTTTGCTTTTAAGACTTTTGGTGCTTTTTAAGCTTTTCACACTTTTCAGGCTTTTCATGCTCTTGGCGCTCTTCTTGCTGACTACATCTGGATCCGTTTCAGGTTCAGGTTCTGATGTTTTTGTTTCTTTGCCTTTACCCTTGCCCTTTTTACCTGGCTTTGGTGGTGAAGGAGGCGGAGGTGGTATTATCCCTGTATTATTATTATTATTATTTTAACATATAAAGAGTAACTATGTTGTATTGGATATTACTTTTAATTGGTTTTTGACTAAAATTATATAATCATATTTTTTTCTGAGTTCATTTAATATAGTTACTACTATTATTTGTGATCAAATACTGGAAATAGCTTCCACTTACTCCATTCAGTAAATTCTTTATCTTCATGAATGAGCTTATCAATGATAACCTTCGAGACAAACATTGTTCTCTTATCTAAAGACATATCATTTGATTTTAATGATGTTGCAATCAAATTAATAAATTTCTGTTTATCATTTTTGTCTTCTAGCATGTTGTAGAAGAGTCCATCATCGTCCATTCCGATGAATGAGAGGATCCGGTCTTTGAACCATTGTACTCTAGGATCATTGTAGATGTCAACGTATACTTCATACTCTTCGCTGTTCAATGATTGTGGTTCTGAGTCTGACAGCATCATTTTGCTAGCTTTTTGGTTTGTTGTGAGCTATAGAATATCCTGAAAATTACTTGTGTTATTAACTATGATCAGTCCAGTAGTCCTAAGTATAACTGCTGTGATTGCTACAACTACAAATTTAGTAAAGAGAAAATCTTCAGAACCATTTGGCGTTACGTTATTTGTCTGATATAAATTTTAGCGAAAGAAAAATTTGACCTTAAGCAGGGTTCGAACCTGCGGCCTGCAATATCTTTGAAAATGTCTTGCATTTATTAATGCCAAAAAAAGAAAAATAAATAGGGTCTGGCTCTTAGCAATGGATCATCCTTGGTGTAGTGGCCTGTTTTCCCGCAACTTGACGACAAAGCGCGTATTTTGTGAGCTTCGTCGAGAAGTTCTCAAACATAAACATATCATTACGCCTGTATTCCCCGAAGGATTTGGCAGAGATGTACTTAATGTACTTCAATAGTTCGCCGGTATTTTTTCCATGTAATACAGGGCGGGCCTTTTCCCAATATTTTACCAGGAACTTGTTCAAACTCAAAGTTGCTAATGAGAATATCATAGTAAAACTCAATTATACTTTGGGAATATCTGGGAATATTATCAACAGTGTGTGTAGTCTGCCAACCCACAGTAGGCTAGCGTGGTAAACTATAGCTAAACTCGTCTCATTTTGCCGTATCGTCCATGCCAAGCAGCGGGATGAATAAATGCCTTGATGATTTCTACCACAGTGATCCTGATCTTCGAGGAGACCCCTTGACTTCTGGAGCAGTTTGGGTGATGTTTTTATACCTTCATAATGTCACGTTAACTACTCTCATGAAACGTGTTGAACATTAGACTACATAGGTAAGAAAAATCAGGAATGTCTAAGGAACACTAGAAAAAATACCTTTTACTTCTAATAACAAATTTGCGCCAAGTCACTCATTTAAACTTCACAAAACTTATTACTAAACTCATTTTCAACGTACAATAACATAAAATTATAACTAAGTATTCGAGAAATGAATCGATATCAACAGTGGAGGTATCCTAGAAGTAAATAAAACAATGAAATCATAACAACTTTCGGTTGCCGTAGCAACTAATTTTCTATGCGTGTGACAGCGAATTTAATTTTCCCGCTCCATTTTGGCTTCGTTCGGAAACTAGATGGAAAACTTTTTTATTTTACATTTTCCTGCTACCAAATTATTTTTAACTATAATTATTTTGCTCCCTTTTATTTATATACCTACTAATAATATGATGATGGAAATTATAAGGTTAATAAGGAAGGAAGAAATCGTTTGTTTGAATTCGCTAATACCTGTTACTACCTGGTTTGTTGGTTGCTACTACTGGATTTGAAGAATTATTTTTGTATTTAAGGAGCGCGGCATATTCTATGAAATTTCAATAAGTACCTATCGTTTAAAAACTTGCAAGCACTTTACAATGTAAATAGATACATAAATAAATATGTATGTACGTTATACACAAATAAACGTTTCCCATTTTACTCAGTAATTGCCGGGATTATTGGAATAAGTGAAGGCATTTTTTTAGTAAGTGAGGCTTGGAGTAGTTCGTTCTTTTGGTGTAGAAAACTGGCGTAAGTAATATGTAATTTAATTGATTAACGTAAGTATGTGTGGCAAAAGAGGCCTACTTCCAACAGTATTCATCATACGGGCTGATGATGATGACGATGATGATGATGAGAACTGATTACTGTGCCATGGATAGGGCTGTCGATAAAGGATTTTGGGGGTGCTTGCTTTTGAATATTTAGCGTAGGGTTTATCGAAAAGAAGTAGAAAATAAAAGTCTTCTCTTGTTCAATAATATTTCTTTATTATTATTACATCACACAACCTTTAAATAAATTCACTTATGAAGATAGATTCGAATATTTATCCTGTTGTACTTACCTAGGTACTTAAAATAATGATTTATTTTTGGTTGCTGTCAAGTCTAATAATATTTTTGTAGATACACTCTTACACTCAGATAGATTTCTCCCAGCTCTCATGCTTACTAATACACCTAATTTTTTATTTACATCATATTATAAGAACTATATTTTACTAAAATCTTAATCCAATACTTGGCAAGGCAATTTAGTACCACCTCTATTTCGTAAACTTAAAAAAGAAATTGGCGCGCAGGCCTGTCTTTTGGGTAACCGTTGTGATTATTATTGCTATCAAAGTCTTCTAATCTAGAAATAAAGTTATTTTGTACCACTTGTCTAGATCCTAAGCTACCCACTGACGATTGTGGAGCTGTATAAGAAGAAGGACCAGAATAAAGGGGGTTTATTCTGTATTGTTCATTTTGTTTACTTGTTGATGGGTGTTCGACTGAGAAGTCTACACTAGACGTCATAACAGTATCTTGCCTTCGGTTTTTATTTTCTTCGGTTTGTGGCATTGTTATTATATCTCTAGGAGCACCGAATTCGTCTATTTGAAAAGCGTTAAGAATTTGTTGTTGCTCTTGTTCATCATCTAATTCGTAACTTACCGAGGGTATCAATTGAAAAGAAACTTGATTTTGCTCATTGTTACTAGAAGTCTGGGTCAATTTCTCATTTTGCTGTGTATCTGAATTAGTCTGTTGCTTTGTTTGTGTGTTCTCTTCAATGGTATTGTCTTCCAGTTTTGTATAAAGGTAGTATGATTGATCTTTCTTGTAAGTGAGAAGCTTATTTTCTTCTAATGGATGCGGTATAGTGCCAACGATTTTATCTTGGAGTTGTGCCGATATCCCGTTTTCACTATTTAGCAAATTATTTAGACTCTGACTATTAAATGGCCCAGCTTCATTAGGCGGCTCGAGTTGTAGTTTAGCTGGATTAAAAGCTATAGTTTCTGCTTTAATAACCTCAAATTGGGGACTTGATTGCTTATCAATAGCATTGTTTTGTTCAGTGTTTTGTTGTAAACTGCGCATTTGTGTGGTTTGCTGTTGAATATTATTAAAACCTACAGAGTTTGCCGAACTTGGTTTATTGTAACCTTGAGTAGTGACATCAGGTACAGGCCATTGGTATAACTGACCACTGTAAAGTTGGTTTTGATTGCTAACTATATTTTGTTGACCACTGGGTATTTGGAATCGAGATGAGTAGAACTCGCCTTGAGTTTGTTGTGAGGGTACAAATTGGGTCGCTTGTAATTGGCGACCTTGATTGTGTTCATTGGTGTATCTTGCATTGCCTGTAAATTGAGTACCTTGATTAGAATTCTTTTTTTGAGAGGAAATTATATTGGCACCAGTGCCATAATTGTTGAGATTGTTACTTGAATATTGTGACGAAGTGAGTTGTGATATTTCGTTGGTAACTTGTGATAGTTCTTCATTTTTAAAGTTTTGAAACTGTGCTGGTGTTGGTGTCGTTGTTGGCAATTGTATCTCTTGCTGTGCTATATTGTTGTATTCCCTCGCCACGTTGATAGAGTCAGTCAAAAATGAATACACGAGTGCCTGTGAATCAGAAATATTATTTGAATTTTTATTGCCAATTAGTCTAGCAATTGGAATAAAGTTGTATGAATTTTGCTTGTTTAACAAATTGCTACTCATAACTAAGTAGTTACTGCTGCCGGTGTTTAGTATTTCTAATTTATCATAGTCGGAATCACTTCGATTTTTGAAGATATACGCAGCGATTCTTTCTGGAATAGTTATTTTTATAGAAACCGTGCGTTCAATTGTGTTTGGTATGGAAGATTCTTTATAGAAAGGCAAATTTGAAAGCTGGTTAGTATTTTGGTAAACAAAACTTTTGTTAGGAGGTTGCAAGCTTGTTGCAGGTGTTGCTACAAGTCGTGAAAATTTTGAAGATACCATTGAAGCTTGTGTTGGAACTTGGGAAGTTAAATTTTCACCACTGTCTGTTGTTGTCCTTGATGTTAAGTAGTTATTTTCAGAATAATCTAGAGACTTGAATTCGTTCCGATACTGATTATATTGAGGGGGAGATGCAGTTTTTAAAATATCGTCCGTGTCTTTCACTATATCATTAACGCTGATATCGAGTTTTTCCTTAGTAAGAATATCAGTAAATGATAAATTGTTATTGTTGGCATTAGTGCTTGATTGTTTTGTCAAAGAAAATGTTGGCTGATTTAAATTTTCACTATAAGATACTCGAGTGGGTGAAGCAATGGTTGGTGTAGCTTGTAATTGAGCATTTTGATAAAAATCTTGTTGGTGTACTGCATTTGGGGACAGGTACAGCCGAGGTAGGGTTGTAGGGTTTCGGGGTGGGAGATAGAATCGAGCAGATGATGTAAATGGAGAAGGAGGAAGATAAATTCGTGACGCTTTTGTGGGAACTGGAGATGTTTGTTGTAAATTTAATCGTCCTGATAATGTAGGGCGAGTTGGATTTGTTGTAGGAGCGATAAAGATACGAGTTGTTTCAATTTCAGTTGTCTGAATTTGTTTAGCAGCAGGTGTAGGTTTCGTATAGATATAAGGTTCCTCAGAATCTGATTCAGATTCCGGTTCTGGAGAAATTATTTTCTCCGTTTGAGATGACATTGTTGGCTTTTCATATACATAGGGGGTGCTCTCGTCAAAAAGTCTATGTGTAGGTGAAGGGGATGGAGAGAAGAGAGTGGATGGTCTTGAGTAGGTATACGGCGTCGGTTCTGCTATTAGTTTAGCAGCTTTAGTCGGTTTTACAATCCAGGTTTTGACTGTTATACGGGATTTAGGTTTTCCATCCTTTGGTTCTTGTATTAATCTACTGTATGTCAGAGTTTTTGTTATGACAGTTGATGGGACATCTTTGATTGTACTTACCAGATTTTGCTTTAATTCCCTACCCGCTGCATGATTTGCATTATCAGAAAATTGTGGAGTGTTTGATGAAGTTGTATTGTATGTATATGGTTGCTTGTCTTGACTGTTATACGATTTTTCATTGTTCTGTATTTGTGCAAATGCTTCGTAATTTCTCATTGTAGTCTGCTGTAATTTTTTAGGTTCTGAATACTGTGCACGTTGTCTCGTGACTTCAACATTGCCTGCTTGAGGCATCCCAACAGAGTTTGTTTGTCTCTGTGAGAAGTTATTAGAAATTTGTGTTGGACGTGGTGCCTGGGTTTGTGCTTGTACGTATGCATTATTGTAATCTAAGTTTATGTTTGGATTTTGTACGTATCTACCCGCATGCCCATTAGAAATAAGGTTTCCAGATTGTGCATTCTGTGTTGTTTGAGTTCTGGCATTCTGGATACTGTTATATTGGCCATTTTGTCTCTGCCTTTGAAATGTTTCTGTGTCCCTTTGCAATGGTGAAAAGTTTGAGTTTAAAGACGCAGGAATATATCTAGGGTCAGGTGTAGAAGCTGAATATGTGAAATCATTTGGATTGCCTTGAATTAAACTTTGTTGTATTTGTTTTGCTGGAACATAAACATTGTTTGGAGCTCTTTCTGGGCCAGCTAATAATGCTCCGTTAGGAAACAATTGTCCAAATGGTGGCTTGTAATCTTGCATTACAATAAGATTACTTTTCATTGCAGTTTTATCATAAGGGTTAAGCATTGGATGAGTGAGCATTTTCTTTATATCCTTCATGAGTTGCGGTCCCAATTTGAGATTTTCGAATTTTTCGTTATTGTTGCTGAAGAATTGTTGAGAGTTCTGGCAATCCACGTTCATCCACCAGTCACAAACGAAGACGGCTTGGTTGAATAAAGTTCCATTTGGGCAAAGGAAGGATTGGAATCCGTACGTTGATCCAACTGTGCAGACTCTAAATACTTGGCAGTTGGTTTCTAAATCTGCGTAGTATCCTAAAACAGAATAATATATAAAGTAAGTATTGGTTTCTGATGATTCCGATCTTCTTTTTAAACATATAATTATTGATGTCCTATCCAGCCATTGTAATCGTTGCCTGCCAGTTTCACACCAAGTTTAATAAACAAACCTCGTTACCAAAAGCAGTTAATCATTTTCATTATACAGGGGAGTAAAAATGGCCACTTTTGGTGGAACACAATATTTTTCACAGACCACAACTACATTATGTGTAGTTTTTTAGTATTAAATAACGCTAAATGTACAGAAGGTTGCATGGTCCGTTCTGTAGAGGCACAACGCCTGTGAATCGTATTGTGATTTATGAAGTGGCGCTTTTAACCCCCCAAGTGCTACGTAATAATATAATTTTGCAATAATTACCTGGTTCTCTACCGGCGCATGAGAAAGATGTTCTAGGTATGGCGCCGAGGGTGGGGTAGTCACTGCCGGGTTCTCCTGGAACTGCCAGCCGGATGTCCCACCCGTGTCCGTTGTGGTCCTGGTGCTGTGGCCCTCTACCATTCTGAGCTTCGGCCCAAGTAATGGTGAGGCACACTGAAAACAAAAGGTGATCTTAGTTACCAGGTAGTTTTCCACCTAAGTACAAATGGGTGCGTTCACGCATAAGTACTAACAACAAACATCCATGACAACTACCTGTGTCATGGGACTTGTGAAATTTAACTATGACAGGCATTGACCCAGTGTTAGCTGGACCCCATCAGAAGGAGACGTACTTATTACCTCCCAACCTGCTGGAAGGCGCACTTGTGGCAAACACGTGATCAATTTTGAAGGCTTATAGGCTTCGCTGGCTAAAACAATTTCGATTAATTTGATTATTTTGGTTAACTTTCATCTATTTTATTTGTTTAACAGTTAAATTCAATAATACTATGATATGTTGTTTTAGCATACCTACATTTTAGCGAACTTAATTACTTGCTGTGCCTATCCCAAATAACTTGGCCTTGGGCAGGATGATGATGATGATGGATTAGACTAACATTATTATTAACAATCGATTGCTGTTAACAGTTTTAAATACAACAATCTAATTTGAAACAAGAGGACTGATCGACGGAAGGTAATAATGAAAGAGGCAAATAAAGGAGATTAATTAAACAAGCTTTTACAAAATGACTGTAGTCGAGTGTCTTAATTGGCTTTGAATCTTTATAGCATTTCTGAGCTGCTCGGCTCTAGATCCATTAATTTAATTGATGTTAAATCGTAACACTGATAAAAGGCTATTTAATGAAGAGACAGTAATTTATTTATGTATTTATTTTGGACATCCAGTATTGTACGTTAAATACAATACGTTTTTATAAATCTATACTTAATAATATAAACCTGAAGAGTTTGTTTGTTTGTTTGCTTGAACGCGCTAATTTTAGGATCTACGGGTCCGATTTGAAAAATTCTTTCAGTGTTAGGTAGCCTATTTATCGAGGAAGGCTATAGGCTATATATCATTATGCTAAGACCAATAGGAGCGGAGCATTAATGAAAAATGTTGCAAAAATGGGAAAAAATTAAATGCAGAAATCACGCGGGCGAAGCCGTGGGCGGAAAGCTAGTTCTATTTATATATCTTTAAAATGTTATACATTATTCGTCATCATAGCTTTTAATAATGTTATATACCAATATGTATTTTACCAATGTGTATTTAGTGGTTCTCATTTCGTTTAAATGCTAAGTGACTGTCAAATTAGAAAAGGATTTTTCTTTCATTTTACTAAACAAGTATTTGTAAATAAAATGAAAGTTAATTCATTGCATTGAATTATATTACTTTAAATAAATCGGCCAATAAAACTGTGCTCATCATCATTATTATCAACTTTTACTATAACCCAGGCCCAACCCTGAAAGTGAAGTGAAAAGAACATCTATTTCATAGGTATATATAAGGTCATTCAATTCGACAAGGTATATGGAGAATGCTGATTTTTCAACCCAATTGATATTTTATCGGGCATAAATCCAAACTCCGAGCTGACTACGAATTTCATGGAAATACCCCTAATAGAACTTTGTTTGACCTGGAAATCGGACATTTGCCCATTGAGGCATTACCTACCTTTTACGTGCATTAGCTTCATATATAGAGTAGGTAACTAAGTATATGTTAATGTTTGATACTACTTAGACTGCTCAGACGAAGTTTACTCTAACGCAGGTTTTTTTACACTACTTGTGTTGCAAACTTCAATACTATAGAGACAGTTCTCATAGTTTTTGTGGGCTAGAGTAATTTAATAGTAAAACCTCTAGCGTTGACGTATACTCACACGGTTCTTAGGGTATTGTCACAAGGACACAATGTTTTGGTCTGTTGAGATACGTATTAAGTATTGTCGGGGGGCTTTTGAAATTTTCGTACAGTGAGACGTCCGCTTATAATGGTAATGTATGCCACGAAGGGTAGTTGTGAATCATATTTATGATTCATAAAAAGTGGCCCACAAGCGGCCCCTCTCCGTTATTTAAGACATATTGGTCAAATGGCTTTAGGTTTTTTTAAGAGATAACTCGGCAAACGAGCAGGCGATCTACCTGATGGTAAGTAGATCATCATAGAGTCATCGCCGTCCATGGACATATGCAAAACCAAACCAGTTGCAGATGCATTGCCGAGCCTATTTAAGGAAAAGGGAGAGGAAGGAGAAAAGGAGAAGGAAGGGAACTGAGGAAGGAATTGGGCCTTCGGCCTAGTTTTTGTAAAAATATACTGGAAGCAAGGTCACCTATACCCAAGATCCATTTAGATTAAGCAATCTTTGTAAGGTTAAAGTCAAAGGAAACTGAAATACTCTCTCCAAATGGACTTGGAAACATGCAAACATCAAAGAGTACAAGTGCTTCATTACCTATCCGCAAACTCTCACCATTATGATGGATGCGTTGCACTTATTCGACATTCCAAAAACGAACAGTACCTATCGATATTAGGACAAGCTCTATAGATTGGCGTATGTCCCGGATCCAATCAAATAAAAACTATTTGAACGAACTGCAGGTTTTATTGAGATCGGTTTTTGCTGAATGTTTTTCAGGTAGATTATGCCTATTGCCTATGGAGATTTTTTTTATTCTATACAGTGTTATATTTACATACTTTTACAAACATACCATCATGCCTGTATTCCCCAAAGGGGCAGGCAGAGGTGTAGTAATGCGCACATTTCGCCGGTATGTTTAGGTCACACTTTGCTCGACCCGGGGATCGAACCCAGGACCTCTAGCGTAGCAGTCGCGTGGACCACTTGACTAACGTGACAGTCAATGATTGATTTGTAAACTATTTGTGCTACTGTCCTTTTCATGTTGAGAATTAAATTGGGTCGCGTCATAGCAATACCTATAGAAGGAGCCTCTACTTAAAACCCCTAGGTAGGCCAATATCTCTTTCTCCCTTTCTTTCAACTCACTTGAGCATAACTGTCGCAGCTTTGCCAATTTAGCCCTGCAGTTGTAGGTCTAACTTCTAATCGTCTACAATTTCTTGTCTAATGATCCTAGGCTTGGTTTGATACCTAATGGCCTTACAATGACGTTTCTTCACTTGTATATCTATTATTATATTCTTCAGTTGGTGGCGGGATCAGTCCCGCCGCGCCGGCGCCAATACTCTTTCGTAAAAACAAAAGACGTGTACTATTTGTCTTGGCTTTGTATCTATTTATATCAATATTAATGACTCTTAAACTAGTCGGTCACAACAATTGATTATTATCATTAAATTTTAATGATAGGCTGATAGGTAGATAGGATTTTTATTTGTACATTAAAAGATCCATAGAAAGTACAAAAACAAACCAAACATCATAGGAGAAAAATAGGCTTATCGCTATACGCAATTTCTTACAGACTCCTATTGGATTGGCTCGATTTACTTATCCAAACGATTTCCAATAAAAAAGGTTACGCTAATTCAGTTCCCACAGCCACAAATCGTTTAAAATACGAATTTGGAATCCGTCACATTGAAAAGAATATCATTAGGCAAAGGCCTATTACGTCACAGCCGCTTGAATGAGATTTGGTTTAGGAACGAATACATTATAATATTTTTTTTAAATGTCCGGTAAGCCATATACCATCGGATAGAAAGTTGACAAATAAAAGCTTAGGTAACCGTTACCTATTTGGACTAATTATTGGTGTCGCAGCAGGTGTGATGAGAAAATACTTTTGTAATTTATGACGATTTCGTATTTAGAGAAACAACTTTTTATCAACCGATTGTGTCAATCCGATTGATCGATAAGTGAAATCAGCCTAAAAACCAAGATTAAAGAAATAATTTTAATAATTTATATATTTTTTTAAACACGTTGAATAATGGGTGTAAGTATCTTGTATTGTATACCAACGTAGTAATCAAATAAAACAGTATTCAAAGGCTGGCTTGAGATAACAATTGAATTGAATATGAATTTGGAAATATCCCATTAAGCAATAAAACCTTAAACTATTTTGTTTAACCGTGTTAAGTACTTAGTGGTTTCTAGTATATTAGACATTGAATAAAAATAAAACTTGCTTATTGCATTGTGTGGATGTTATTTAATTCTCGACGTTACAGCTCCTTAACATAGCCGTAAAATGTAACATATTTTAGTTTTTGTCGTCAAATTGTCTCCCTAAAATATAATTCGTTACTTATTTATTCGAGTAATAATGTCCAACCAACGCATAAAAGATTGATTTAAACAAGAACGTTTATTAACTCGTATTCTATCAGCCATAACCGGCCCATATTAAACGTCGCTGAAAAAACAACCCAGCGATAATATCAACAGCCACAAATTGTTTGTGACTCGATGAAAATATAATTATTACACGATAATTCATTTAAATCTGCGCTCATAATATCCCATTACATAAAGCACGGCGAGCTACATATGGGTCAATTATGTGGTTGGTCGTTGTTAAAACAACGCAAAATTGATTACGATCCGATTCAGCGAGACAATATTGGAGTTAATAATGAGTGGATAGTATTATGTGATGGAATCATGGCCGTATTTAAGGCAAAGAAAAACGTATGTATAGGCACCTTAAGTTGTTTATGGAGCTTTTTAAAAGAAACAAAACAGCCCTGGATGGGATAATTTATTTTCTAGTTTTACTTAAATTCCTCATTATTTCTTGTGGTCATAGCGCGAATGCCTGGTTAAGGCCTGGGTGCGATTTCCCGGACGAGCAGGTTTTTGGCTTCTAACTACCACTAACGATTCTCATGTAGAAGATGTTGTATGTTCTTAAAACTTCAATTTAATTTTGAAGAAATTCGCCCTTGACTTGACCGAAGGAGAAGCAGTTGAACAATCGCCTGTTTTTTACAGTTCATCCAAAATAATGTTTAATATTAAAACCGAGCTAAGAGAGAAAGAAAAAGTTGAACATGCTCTTGCAAAAAGAGTCCATAGTAACATTGTTCCCTCGATACAATAATAGACTTGTTAATAATATAGCGTTAGATAAACAAAGCAACATGGGAACCTATAGTTAGTCTTGCCGAAACAAACAAAACATACATACCATCACGCCTGTATTCCCCGAAGGGTTAGGCAGAGGTGTACTTAATGTACACCCACAGTTCGCCGGTATGTTTAGGTCCCATGTAATAGGGGGCGAGCCTATTGCCATTCACCGGGCACAAATCCAGACTCCGAGCTGCTACTGAGAATTTCATAGAAAAACTCAATAACACTTTGCTCGACCTGGGGATCGAACCCAAGACCTCTAGCGTAGCAGTCGCGATTGGGACCACTAGACCAACGAGGCAGTCTTGCCATCATATTATTAATTCCTGAAGCAAAAAATAAATTGAGACTGACGTTGAGAACCTACGTTAGAAAATGTAACATGGGTCCAGTTAGCTAGGACACTAGTTGAGACGAAGTGACGATAGGTTGAGTAAAACGACTGAATGGTGGCCGAGGGATCGTAAGAGAGTTGGGCGACCAGCAACGAGATGAGTCAAGGACATACTGAATTCAAGTTGGATGGCATTAGATAACAAAGTACAAGCTGAGGGAGGCCTATACTAACTAGCTTTGGGTGAAGTAAGGCTGCAGATAATGATGATGTTGAAGCAATAAGCGGCGTTAAGCGGCGGTAGCCTAATGGCTAGGGCATCGGACTTGCGATCATGTGGTTGCCGGTTCGAACCCATTGCACTACCGACGTGAACCCACTCGTAACACAAGCATTTAGCTTAGCATGAGACACAAGAATACTAGTAATGTGTAACCCACATTGCTAGTAAGCTTTTAAAAAAAAAAAAAAAAAAAACAGCAAAAATATATAATGTAATAGTGTATACTAACTACTTCTATTTTTACTGTTATTGCTTAGGGACTGCCAGCAACACCATTGGCATGTCTACGTGCCAGCCTGAATGATGACTGATCACAGAATATCGATGTGAAGTAGCAGTATGCATATTGTTGCGCTTCTTACGGTGAATGTGAAGCGCCGGAGGCCCATTCCTCCCTCAGTCTCGTACCTTCTTTTCTACTTCCCCTTCCTTTTCCATAAGAGCGTCGGCAATGCATCTGCAACTCTTTTGGTATTGCAGATGTCCATGGGTGGCGAAGACTACTTAGTATCAGATGGCTCGACTAAATCTAACATTTTGAGTTTTAGAGAATACTCAGGTAGTAGATAAGCTTTATTGTTTTTGTACCTTACGTTTAACAAGTAATTCTAAATAGCAGTCACCTATGCCTACTTTTTGGAATTAATTTTAATCTATCTAATCTTTAGCTATCATTTCGCACAGGATACTAACCCATCTATATTCACCACTATCATTTGTCCATACAGAATCACGTATGAGATTTGGTCGGCCATAACTGTCCCAGATAACACGAATACACCGCTATTGAATTACAACCCGCACAATACCACTTTGTATTGCAAATAGTTATACAGAAGGCGAAGACGGACTAAAAGGACACAATTCCATATTAAAAAATCTTACATACATACAATCACGCCTGTATTCCCTGAAGGGTTAGGCAGAGGTGTACTAATGAAAACCCACATTTCGCAGGTATGTTTAGGTCCCATGTAATAGGGGCGAGACTATTGTCATTAGCCGGGCACAAATCCAGACTCCGAGCGGCTACTGGGAATTTCATAGAATAATCCAATCACACTTTGCTCGACCTGGGGATAGAACCCAGAACCTCTAGCGTAGCAGTCGGACCTTAGGACTACTAGACTATAATGAGGCAGTCAAGATCTTAAGAAATATTAAAATGATGTAAATCATGTTATAGTTAACTTGACTTGACTAAGTCAAGTTAAAGGCTAAAATTTTAACCCTGCAGAAGTTAATAAAATCATGTAGTCCACGTGCCAATCACAATATGATTTTCTGTGCTTTAGAATTTGATTTTCTGTGCGTCATATTATTATGATTGATGAAAAGTGGAGATTTTAGCTCCGCCTGTACTCGGTGATAAAAATTGAACATCAACCCCTGGAAACAGACACGGCGACGGTCTCGTATCGTATCTTTGTCATCCGCACGAAGCACGAACACGCACGAACTTCCACGAACCGAATATTTATCGCTGAGTACTGTAGTTACTTATCATAGAAACAGCTTGGCAACTTTCAGCAAGTTACATACACATGCAGAGTGGTATTTCTTCATGTCTTTCTTACATGTGGTACAAGAAATAATAGCTACGGAACCCCTGACCTGCCATGCGACACTATAATTAACAGATAAGAATTGCCTATTTGCTCCAATAGTTAGTTTTAGATGACACTTCAGTAAAGCTGGTGGTTTAATTAGATTTGTTGATAACCATGTTTTTCCTGCCAAACTACAATATATAATATACAATAGCTATCTATATTATAATACGTGAACAAAATACTTACATAGGTACATACATATTGTCACGCCTGTCTCACATGGGGGAAGGCAGAGACTATATATATTTCCACTTGCTACGATCCTGGCACATTACTTTCGCTTCATCTACATTCACTAATCTCTACATGCATGACCGTCGGTTTAGGGTACTTTGAATTGGCCTTTTTTAAATACTTGGTACCCCTTTTAAGCAGCTTGCGCGGCCGGAGGAGATTGAGATTTGGCATAGTTTTAAAGTTCATTTAGCGAAGGAGCGCAGAACAATATCGCGGTAAAATTTCGACCAACGGACCACCACTACTTTATGTTATTAGGCACTCGCATGTCTGGAATTAGATCTTTGATCGGGATTTTCATAAAGGTTAAGTAAATTGATTAATCTTCAGGATGACAGTGTTTTGAGTGAATCCTGAAAATTAATCATTAGCCTGCCAAGAATAATTATTAGCTAGCCACTATGTTTTTCCACAAATTCATACAAGCTACAATTTCAAAACTCAATATAAATAGAAAAAAGCATTTTACATACATACTACACAGGTAGATACACTACATAACATAGTATATGTGTACGCCATAACTATTTATGTTCCAAGAGAAAATTGCCATTTAAGTAATCAACTTTAATCTTTAAAACCACCTATTAAATAAAAGTATTATTGAACACCATGAATGGCGAACTGATGCGAGTAAGTAATGCTTGCAAAAGAAGAGGGAGTGAGAAGTCCTACTTACAAGCGACAAAGTAATCTACATACATACATACATACCATCACGCCTGTATTCCCCGAAGGGTTAGGCAGAGGTGTACTTAATGTACACCCACAGTTCGCCGGTATGTTTAGGTCCCATGTAATAGGTGGCGAGCCTATTGCCATTCACCGGGCACAAATCCAGACTCCGAGCTGCTACTGAGAATTTCATAGAAAAACCCAATAACACTTTGCTCGACCTGGGGATCGAATCCAAGACCTCTAGCGTAGCAGTCGCGATTGGGACCACTAGACTAACGAGGCAGTCAAGTAAATTCTAAAACTACCATAACTCCTAAGATCCTTCTCCCCTGCCCAAAATACTCGTATGTTGTAACGTGCCAAAAATGGCACGAGTGCCATTGGTTCGCCATCACTAATCTAGTACTATACAGGAATTGAGTTATATGCAAAGATTTGTGTTACATTAGAACGCACGGCTACGAATCAAGCTATACAAAACCAGCAAAGGCTGGCCTTTAATTGTACGGAAATCCTTTACAATAGGAGGTCAGTCTAAACTGGATTTGTATAGCCGTGTGTACCAATCCATATGAATTCATTGGGCAATTACTTTAGGGTGTTTACCTTGTTTCGGCACCATACCCGGGATTGTCATTCGGACCTTCCGGGAACATTTATTTGAGGCGATTATGTATTTATTTAGGCTGCATATCCGAATACCTTAATGACGCCTAATGATATCTCAAAGGTAACTTACATAACGTGTGATATATTGGGCTTTGATTGAAATATCGTCGGCACAGTTTAGAAATGGCCGTTTTAGTTATAAATATTGTTATGTCATAAGTAGTTGTTTGTTATGGATCGTTGATTTGAACCGCGTTTTATTGGATATGAGCGCATTTTTAGGCTTCTGGGTTCTGTTAGAGAGACTAGTGTAATAATCCAGTGATATACCCTTGGAATACCAAGTCATAGGTCTTGACTTCCAATTGAAGACTCTGGCTTTGACTGGCTCTGATTTTGAACTCAACATACCACCACGCCTGTATTCCCGAAAGGGTTAGGCAGAGGTATACACCCACGCTTTGAAGTCTGACTTTTAACAATCATGTACGTTTTAATAATTAATTAAGTATCACCCACTTAAACGGTGAAAACATCGTGATGAAACGTGCCTGCCGAGAAATTTTCTCGATAGCATTATGAAGTTTGTCACAATCCCCACTCGGTCAGTGGTATTTCAAAAGTTTTCGTCTAAGAAAGAAAAACAGCTACTTATGAATAAATACTATAACAATTGAACATTTATTTGTATCATTTGTGAAAATTTAATGATTATATTATGAATGCTGCGTCCTGGGTTCGATCCCAAGGTCGAGCAAAGTGTTATTGGGGGTTTTCTATGAAATTCGTAGTGGCAGCTCGGAGTCTTGATTTGTGCCCGGGCTCGCTTCCTTATACATGAGATCCAAACATACCGGCGAAGTATGGGTATACATTAGTACACCTCTCGGCGAAGTATGGGTGTACATTACTACCGGCGAAGTATGGGTGTACATTAGTACACCCTTCGATGGTACCTATGCAATTAAGAATACAAGGGAAATGTAAAGTTTCTTAGAGTAAACCTCTCTTATTACTACACATGTTTCTTCACTCGCCTGCCTCGGGAAGACTAATAAAGATGCATTATATACAACTGCACATTCCGCGGGATGTAGATACCTACTGCGTTAATAATAAATATGAATTTGCAAGACGATGTTGACAGCACCAAGTTTAAATTAAATGTTTCCAGTCGGAAATGTTGGTAGTAGAGATATTTCATTTTAGAGATTCACTTAAGAGATACTTAACCTTAGTTGTATATTAGCCATTGTATATGGTATACAAATAATTAAATGGTTACAAAAGACAATGATTAATATCTAAAGTTATCATAAGGTTAACTATTCACTACCTAATTTAAATTATTAAATAGTCTACTGAATAAAAACAGTTTTCACATAACCACTTAATTGTTGTTTTTTTAATTTATACTACGAATATACTTGTATTATACATACATATATAATAATCTGTACACTATTGGCCAATACTCAGCAAGCTACGTATCTACGTTATCTACGTTACTGAAAATGTATTCGTCCTACTGAAATTGGGCGTTTGTTATTTGTTACCCTAACTCGACAGAAAATCTAAACAGATAGTTTACAACCTGGACATAGGATTCTTTTTATCCGGATTGGATCCACGTAGACGAAATCGCGGGTAGATACTAGTATTTCTTTGAATTAAATGTTTTAACTCATCATTGGATTACGTTGAGTGGCCTCTGTGTCTAGACCGACTGAGTGTGGTTAGAGATTAAAGCTTAAAAAGAGTGTCTGGTTTATAGGTTTTTTCTTTTGTATTTTATCCAATATAAATACTTCTGTATACGTTCTACTGGATATCATTCATCATTATCATCATCAACCCATTACATTTTCCCACTGCTGGGCACGGGTCTCCTCTCAGAACGAGAGGAATTAGGCTATAGTCCACCACGCTAGCCTACTGCGGGTTGGCAGACTTCACATGCCGTCAAGGAAATCTCTCAGACATGCAGGTTTCCTCACGATGTTTTCCTTCACCGTTTAAGCGCGTCATAATTAATTACATGACTTCGAAAAGACAGACGCGTGCGTGCCTTGGATTCGAACTCGAGACCTTTGAATTGGCAGTCCAATGGTCTATCACAAGGCTATCACTGCACTGGATATCATTGAAAGAGTTTAATTAAAAAGTTATTCACGAGAGGTTATAAGTTTCTGAAAGAAAATAGCTCCTACACAAACTGATACTTGCTCTCATTTATAGTAAAATAGTTAAGAATATGGAATGGCATATGCTATAAATAGTTCTTTAAAGAAACGGTTACCTTTCTAAACAATATCGTGGATTCGTGCAGTCAGGTTTATAAAGAAAACCTTATTTTTCTTCAATGAAAATCTTCGGTAACATAAAAAAATCGCAAAAAAATACTCACTTAAAATCACCAAGTTCCACATTTCAGTAGATCATCCACACACTTGCACTGAACTGTCTTATGCAAAGTACAACACCTTCCAAAAAATAACAATTAAAATCCACACACTAGTAGTATGGCACTACTCTATGACGAACGATGTAACATTGTGACCGACCAACCTGCCACCGTGGTCTAAGAGGTGGGTACTCCTCCCTACCAACAGGTACAATCAACGACTAAAGGAGGTATCAAACTTTCGCGATTCGACACACTAAAAGAAATAAAGAGGAAAACAATTAAATATGACCTAGTTTTGACCTATCAAGAAACAATTAGCAAAGACAATAAAACAACAATAATTTTTACAACTCTTTGAAGGGTAATAGTTTTTTTATGAATTAACCGAATTGTCGAAGTTGTCAAATTATTATATTTTTGATTTCAAAACTATATAGCGAAGTGGCGACATACAATTTTTAATTGTTTTTTATCTGTTAGGAAGTAATAATAAGTAATAGTTAGGGTAAAGTTGGAAATATTTCATAATACCTTGGTGAGTATTAATTACAATTTATTACGTAAAGCTTATATATTTTTTTTATAGTTCATGATTTTTGTTTGAAACATAAAATTACTTTTAACAAAAAAGTTAAACCGCCTTCAAAAAATAATATAATAATTTTGTCTAAAACAGTTTGGGAAGTCGGTGACTTCTATTTGAGTGGGTCTTTTATTTTCGCCACCGACTTCCCAAACTGTTTTAGACAAAATTATTTTATTATTTTTTGAAGGCGGTTTAACTTTTTTGTTAAAAGTAATTTTATTTTGTAATTTTTAGTGGAAAGTTTGTTTAGAAGTACTTGTTAGCCAACTAAACGCACTGCTCCAATAAGACAGCGATGTTTCGGAGTAAACGATAATATCATCGATGTAAACAAATTTTAGATTTTTGTTGATATTTTCAAAACTGCTTAACCGATTTCGATAAAATTTGAACGGGACCACCTCTGAAGTATGACCTACCAAACAAAAAAAACAATCATTAAAATCGGTCCTTAACTGGCGGAGATATCGCGTAACAAACATACAAAAAAAAAAAAAAAAAAACATACAGACGAATTGAGAACCTCCTCCTTTTTGAAGTCGGTTGATAATATGTTTGCGGCTGACTGTACTATTCGTTCACAGCTACAGTCACAATGCACTATATTGTTAAGTTTTATTTATTACCTATTGATTTGACGACAACAGATAGGGTTCTTTTTATGACTTGCGAACTTTGGATTAATTTATTGGGTCTTTGTGATAGATGGACGATTATGTCGACTCTTATATCACTATGCCTATGTTATGACTACTATGACTTCCATACTGAACGTAGCGTTTTTATTAATGATCTTTAGTTCGTTGTATAAACTTTTAATTATAAAAAAAAATCTTAGTATGATCTTAATTTTATTGGTCGTATTTGATAAAACGTCGTGGGTCGTGAATATTAATGGGGATGGATAAAAGGGCAGAGGGAAACCAAGGAAGAGATCATTAGGACCGAAAAGGAAAATATAATAAGTATAATGATGAATGCAATGACCAGGGCGCTAATGACCAAGGTGATAATCAATTATTTGGGGATGATGAGCAAACGAGTTTTCAAGTTGGAGACATCTTGGAAAGCGTAGTGTAGGACGCCCACCGGCGGGATGGACTTGTGGAAGGCAGCTGGCAGTGACTGGATGAGGAAAGTCAAAGATCGGGCTCTGTGGCATTCACTAGAAGAGGCCTACGTTAGCAGTGGACGATTATGGGCTGATGATGATGAACATAACGGTGAATTATCAGACTAAATCATAGGCTGATCTGTTTAATATCTGATCTGATCTATACCAGACACAACACTGATAACCTACTACTAGTTATGATACCAATATAATAATTTTAATTAGCAAGTATTATAATTATAATATATAAAATGTTATAATAGATAATTAAATAATGTTATAAATATATAAAAACAACAACGCCATAATTAGAAATTATAAAATAAACTTTAAATAAATAATGAAAATAATAATGTTTATAATTAGATAAAGTAAATTATAAATAATGTTATAAACTTATGATAATAAATAAGTACATATTGTTGTGCCCTAGCAGGGTCATGTATGAAACATCTACATTTTTGTAACACCTTTGTACTACATGAATGCAATAAATATATGATTATGATTATGATTATGATTATTGCCAGTGCAAGCAAACACAATATTCAATCTCATACCAGTACGCAATCAAATCATTCACAACTTCAAAGTGCTAACCACCATTACTTAACTAATCGCAATGTAACGTTAAATAAAAACGTATGGATTTTGATTGTCATGTGAATGGTGGCAA
Source organism: Subacronicta megacephala (assembly GCA_958496365.1). Classification (NCBI taxonomy): domain Eukaryota; kingdom Metazoa; phylum Arthropoda; class Insecta; order Lepidoptera; family Noctuidae; genus Subacronicta; species Subacronicta megacephala. Next base: position 4,286,448 of record OY292530.1, on the reverse strand, counting down.
AAAATACTGTGCCAGTATCGATGTCTCGTGAACAAACATTGTAGGTTTTGTACAATCGGCAATATTGGCAGACAAATATTTTTCGATCTTATCATCTTAGATATAAGGATGAATAGCGGTTAACCGCCATGCTTTCAATAGTACTTACCTCTAAATCTACCGCCAGCTAAAATGGCAGGTTCATATGTAACGCCATTGCACATTGGACGGTAAGTGGAGCAGAAAGAAGTATCAGATATGTTAATTATATGTTTTCTTTTGATTATTATTTGTTTGACACAGTTTTGTTCTTTTATTACTGCAATCGCAACTGCATCATTGGTCTAGCGGTTTTAATCGCGGCTGTTGAGCTTGAGATTCTAGATTCAATTTCCAGTTTGAGTTCAGCTTAGTTTAAAGTTAAAAGTGAAAGCATTGATAGCCTTGTGATATGACCATTGGACTGCCAAGTCAAAGGTCTCGAGTTCGAATCCAAAGCACGAACCTCTATCTTTTCGAAGTCATGTGCGTATTAATAATTAATTATCACGCGCTTAAACGGTGAAGGAAACATCGTGAGGAAACCTGAATACCTGGGAAAGTTTCTTGACGGCATTTGAAGTCTGCCAACCCGCAGTAGGCTAGCGTGGTGGACTATAGCCTAATCCCTCTCGTTCTCAGAGGATACCCGTGCCGAGCAGTGGGAGAATGTAATGGGTTGATGATGATAGTTTAAAGTTTGTATTTCCAAGAATATTTGGAAATGCGTTGGTACCGCTTCAAACGTAGGTACTTCAGTAGAAGTCCTTATAAAATGACATCATAAAATGTGCCATAGTTTTCCCTATCCCAATATTCACATAAGGTAAGGTTAACATAAGTTAATATAAAGTAAATTAAATGTCGAGATACAAAGGTGCAAGCAGCGACAGGTGTCTGCGCGAATATAGGTAATATTGGATTCATCGGAAATACAATGTTATTGGAATGAAAATATTGGATAGGAAAGTGAATTTACACATATTATATTAATACATACTAATATTAATAATTATAATACATACTAATATTGCAAAGAATATTTATTCTTTGTTTGTAATCGATTGACTCTGAAACTATAAAACCAATTTTAATGATTACTTCACCGTTAGAAAACTACATATCATACCATCACGCCTGTAGTCCCCGAAGGGTTACGTAGAGGTGTATGAATGTATAATGTACGTTTTGCTGGAATTGTATTAGGGGGCGAGCCTATTAACCGCGGGCACAAATCTCGAATCCGAGCTGCTACAGAGAATTTCATAGAAGATTTCAATAACACTTTGCTCGCCATAGGAATCGAACCCAGGACCTCTAGCGTAGCAGTCGCGCTTACTAGACTAACGAGGTAAAACTTGGTTACGAGGTTTTACTTCAATAGGAAAACTTCATTATTCCTATTCAAGTAAAACTTAAAATTCTGTACAATTAACTTTGACTGCCTTTAATAAATGAACAGACATAAATATGATGCAGGGGAGGTGGTTGCGCCCCCGCTTTTTAAAAAAAAAACACAAGATGGCGGTGAAGGGCGTATTGGGGGTTGTCTCTCAGTAGTCTATCTTGAATGAATGATTTTGACTTTGAGACTGCTTCCATAGTGTTGTGAACCTATGCGCGACTGCTACGCTAGAGGTCTTGTATTTGATTCCAAGCTCGAGCAAAGTGTTATTGGGTTTTTCTATGAAATTCTCAGTGGCACCTCAATGTTTGGAATTGTGCCCGGCTAATGGCCTTTTACATGGGATCTAAACATCCCGGCGAAATGTGGGCGTACATTTATATACCTCTGCCTAACCATTCGGGGAATACAGGCGTGATGGTTGACTTTGACTTATATGTACATATACATAAGCACTATAAAAATAGCGGTGGTAGAGATTCCCATTTATTGAAAATATTTGTAGGAACGCTGCGCTCAATGGTTGAAGTTGCAAAACGGAGTAAAAGGATCCTGTAAGGTATTCTGAATCGCGAATTGATTTTAAAAGGAAAAGTTTTAAAGAAATGTGAGATGAATTTTCTTGGAGCTATTAGGGACTTATTTCGTGCTAGAAATGTTCTAGTTAGTCGTGAGTTTCGATACGAATCTTTTACGTACCGTCCAGCACATCAGGTTATACAAAACTGTCCAATTTCTCAAAATGATTTTAAACTTTAAAATGTTGACTATTAAGTTTAAAATTGAATGAGAAAATTTTTCATTTTGTGTTAACTTGATGTGCTAGCGACCGTACTTTGATTTCATAAAAAAGTACCTACAAAACACTTTCACGCCTGTATTTTACGAAGGGTGAGGCAGAGGAGGCAGAGAAGTACTGGAGTTAACAGTTTAACGATATATTTTTAATCTCATGTACAGAGGGTGACCCTATTGAAGATTTATCAATTTACTACCTCACCTGCATTTAATATCAGCAATGCAACTTAAGGTCCATAGTGAGCGACCACGTCTCAGTACCATACGTCAACATTGGTAACACAAACTGGTTCAAGACTTATGTCTTAAGGCACTGCGGTATTCCCGACGAAAAGACGTTGCGAAGCTTTCGGTCGTCAAAAACTTCTTCATTAATTTATTGTGGAATATCTCTGCCGCTCAAAGCAATACCATTCATATACGTTCTAACATAAAAAACGTGATTGTGTAATAAAACTCATATAAAAGTATTTCCGCGTCCATATATGCCATTAAGGCGGAGCATGAAACAATTCAGGTTATTAATCCAGTCGTATAGATACCTTACTACAGGAATTCATTGCCTAAGACTGGATTCAGGGGGTAGGGGGGAGGAAAAGTTACATTTTCTAAATCCAGTTTATCTTCCTCATAATTGTGGAGATCAGCTTGTCTCTTTTACTCTTTTATCTTCCATTTTTTTTTAGAATTTGAATAGATATGGATATGTAGTTTAGGTAGGGCTAGTTTTGCACCGCGGTTTCACTTGCTTGTTTAGTTCCTAAGAGTCGTTGTGTTACCTATAATTTACCACATAATTGGGCTATCAAATTATTTTTTTAAACTCGAGGTTGCAACAGGGCTTAAATGGCCAAATTTTGAATTACAATATGATTCACGCGTACACTGCTTCACAACGTAGTATTCTAGTTAACCCCTCGTACTAAGCTAAATGCTTGTATTACAAGTGGGTCCACGTCGGTAGTATGTACAATGGGTGAGTTTCGAACCAGCAACTACATGATCGCAAGTCCGACGCCTTAGCCATATTATGCTACCGCCGCTTTATCGTGATCTTTTTTTGTTTTTTCGTCAATTGGTTGTCTATAACACACTCTAAAAGCATGGTAAGAATTGTGCCATTAACTACTACTGAGTATTTATTAACACTTTTGTTAAAAGTTTAACGTAGCAGATAGTAATATAAAATAGAAAACTCGGCCAAAAATTACAATTTACACTAAGTAGGTACTATCCTCTACACTTACGATTTTTATGCAAAATTTTGCGGAAAAAAAAATGCGGCCCAGGAGAGACGATCCAACTTATACACGGTGTTGTGTTGTCCAAAATGAATGAGCTGAATGTGATTGGTTTCCCTTCTGTAGAAGTACAGCATATAAATACAATACGATGTAAGATAACATAGAATGTTTGCTAATCTCCCGGCGCCCTAGATATTGGTGTCAGCATTGATCAATAAGAGCTCTTATGTGCTCACGCCCGTGTATCCGTCATACCAAGTTTTTATACTAGCAAGTTTTGCTTGTTACACTCTTTCTTCAACCATTCCAGAATTTTCGTGAGCTTTCTTCATCGTTTTCATCGCACTTTTCTCCCCCAAGGGGATAAAATTTTCATTCCGAGGGAAGAATCACGTTAAGTACTACTGCGTTTGGGCAAGCGTAGTGTGGAACGTCCTGAAATACGATGGACTGACGTGCGATGATTTGAAGAAGGTGTCTGGCAAAGGATGGATTCAAGCTGCCCAAGACTGGGATGGTTAGCGCTCTTTGGGGGAGGCCTTAATTTAACAGTGGACGGCAATAGGCTGATATTATGAGAATGATACCTATATTAGTTTCTTCAAGTGTCAATTCATTTTGATATCGAAATAAAACTACTTATTAGGGATTTTATCGCGTTATATCGATTATTTTAATTCCCGACGTTTTGGATCTTTTACAGTATCCATGGTCACGTAAGTGTTAGAAACCAGTATCATTTTGATATAATTTGATGGTAGGTACTTCATATGACAAACGAGAGGCATTGGCATCAATCGGAACCATCCCATGCTATCAATGTGATCCTAAGAGTATCAGCTATATAGCTTTATCGGGATAATGATTTATATTCGTTTCACGTATCTTCCGTCGTGACGACGTCTTGCAATCCTATTGTATGAAAATCATTATTAATTTTATCTACTTTTTTGCGTTTTCTATGTAAAACAGCTAAGTTATCAACACCGTGCGAACCAATTTATGTGTAGTAAAATGACATTGGTACCAACATAAATTAGATTGTGAGAAAATGATAACATGCACTGCTTATAATTATTTTTCTTGATTCTTGAATCGTGTGATGAAAGATTCGATAGTTTTTATTAAGGCTAAATGGTATCGTATTGTTTATTTGTATGGAAGGGATGACTGACCCGTGCAAATCAGTACATGCCAGCATGAATGGGTCCGCACAGCCGGGGAAGTACTACCCTCCCAAAGAATATCGACGTCAAGTAGCAGTAAGCAAGTGAATACTGTTGCGTTTCGTATGGTGAGTGTGGAGCGCCGGAGACCCAGCTCCTCCCTCAGTCCCCTTCCTTTTCCTTATCTCCTTCCCATCCTCATTCTGCTAATGGCAATCACTACTTACCAACAGGTAGATTGCCTGTTCGTTTGTAGAGTTATACCTTATAAAAACGATTGCGCTGGTCAGCTAATTCTTTGCATAATTAAATATATAATTTTACAACCAAATAACACTAGTATCCCCTAATGAATTTATCAATACGTATAAAACATTTTATTAAATATAATGTCTGTTTCGTCTTTCGTAAAGTCTGTTTAGAAAATTTTTTTTTCCGGAAAATTTGCGTCAAATTCATCAATATTATCAATCACGTGTTGTGACATCAAATTTTTTCTCTATCTTACTTTTCTAACACTAATTGACATTAAAATAAAAGTAACTTTATAGTTAATGTAGACAATTCTTCGGTATGTTAAAAGGGCCGAAACTTTCGGCGAACTGTTATAGTATTGCCATTAACTGGACACAACTCCAAACTTTGAGCTACTATTGGGAATTTCATAGAACGCCAAATTCTATCACGCCTCAATTCCCCAAAACGTTAGGCAGAGGTGTACTAATGTACACCCCTACTTAGCCGGTATATATAGGTCCTATGTAATATGGAGCGAGCTTATTTCCATTATTCGAACATAAATCCAAGCAGCTACTGAGAATTTCTTAGAAAAACCCACGGAATAGATAAAAAAGGTCTCTTCCGTGGAAAAACCCAATAATACTATGTTCGAACTGAAAATCAAAGCCAAAGTATCTAAGCATAACAGTCGTGCTCTATGACCACTAGACCTCACTAGACAAATGAATGGCCTAATTTGAAGGTCCTGAGAAAACAAAAGAAAGGCGAAAGTAGGTAATCGCTTTTCGTTATTTCTCGTTTGCAAGGAGTTATTGTCCTAACATTGTTGCTCTTGTACAAGATCACATGTTTTATGTCAAATCCTCGTATTTCGCCTCTGCTAGTGTCACATAAAATTGATGGTCAGCTGGTTTTATGGGTGCAACCTGGATTGAAGGAAAAGATGAGCTTGGAGAAAATAGTTTTCTTGAGACAAAATAGTCGACTAAGGGGATTATGAAACTTACCTTTTTTAATTTATAGAGTAAGTGTGTGACTCTAAACTAGTCTAGAACAGAAGAATAATTAGAATTAGCAGAATTTATAAGACAATGAGGCCGCTTTGGATCAATCATTATGTATATCATTCGCAGAAAATTGTTAAGAATCTGCTTTAATTAAGTTCTAAAGCTGGATTCAGTTCGTAAGAATTTCTAAATTCAGTTTTTCTAGCAACCCCTGTAAACAAAAAAGCATTGACTGCATTCTTCATAGAGACAGCTTTGTAAATTATTACGAATAGATCTTGAGATATTTTAGCGAATGTTTTTTTAAACATGAGATAAGGCCAACACTGACAACCGAAACAGAGAATCATGAGTTTTTAAGAATATCCCTAAGTATAAATAATATGTACAATACGATGTAAGATAAGATACATTATGTGAGGGTCACAATTTACCTATAGTTTTGTCGTATATGGCATTTTTATCCTATGGCATCCATTACAGTATACATGGTTCAGTCATCGGGAATATCAACCATACTTACCTACCTTTTTTATGGGTGGAAATCTTCAAAATGTGACTAGTCGTTGGGGATTATACCGCACAGTGTGGGATATTTAGCGGCGGTAGCCTAATGGCCAGGGCGTCGGACTTGCGATCATGTGGTTGCTGGTTCTAATCTCACCCATTGCACTACCGATCCCACTCGTCATAGAAGCATTTAGCTTAGTATGAGGGGTTAACAAGATTACTAGTAATGTGTGACCCACATTGCTCGTAAGGTTTTTTTTTAAATACTTACCTAGCCACTAAAATCACCCCGGTGGCCACCATTAGAAAAAGGGGTAGGGAGTCACTGTGCCCTCTTAATAGACCTCCCCGTAAATCCCTCTCTATTATAATAAAGCTCAAGAGTTTGTTTGTTTTTAAACACATCCATCTCTGGAACTGGATCTGAAAAACTCTCTGCCATATGATAACCTAATTTTCGAGAAAGGTCACAAGGTGTTTTGTATAATGCATGGACCTCTAGGAGCTGACGAAACGGATAAAAGGGAGGGAAATCCAGTTGTAACCACAAAACCGAGAGCTAAAAAAGACAAATCATTTTTTAAACAAATAAAAGACGTTCTATTGTTATTATTAGAAATATTAGGTCAAACTAAATGTAATTTATCGTCCCACGTAATGTTATAAAGTGTGTTAACTGATTCCGAGACAGCTTGCCGCCTGGGATATATAAATTTTCTTTTAGATTTACCATTATGTAGGTAAGTGTTATTTTTCATTGGTGCAGTAATATTTAACTCTATTTCACGTTAACAAACAGTTGTGTAATATACAAACCTAGCTGTTGACCGAAGACTCACTCATGACTAAAAGACGTTTCAAGACTAAATGTAGATAATACGCAGGAGAATAGCATACCCCGAAAGAGGCAGGATCGAATCCTGCCCGCGGTCGTATTTTTCCTTCACTAAAATAACTTAATGTATAGGGTATTTTCCGTTGACCTAGAACTATGGAATTTGGCAAGTAATACCGCCTTAAAGGTACGGTCGCCAGAACATCAAGCTACCACAAAATGACAAATTTTCTCAGTCAATTTTGAAGTTAATTAAAAACATTTTAAGGTTTAAAATCATTTGGATAAATTTGATACTGTTTTATAAGTATCTTGACAAGTCTGCACTATACATAAAACTGCGAGATTCGATTCCTGAACTGTTTATTTATAATCATATCTATGCATGTACAAATTTGAACGGAACCCTCGATGGCCGAGTCCGACTCGCACTTGTCCGGTTTTTCAAATGAAATACTTTTTGAGATTGATTTCACAATAATTCTATTTAATAACAGATAAATCTTAATCTCTTTTGATTCTCTCGACATTTCTGGTGACATGGTCGTTTATTTTTATTACGCAATAGACACGCGTTTAGGGCAGTGATCTCATTAATTATGCGCATATCGCTATAACATATAGGAAGGTACAAGTTTATTATAATTATAGTCGAATGACGACATTAAGAAAGTAGGAACGTAGGAAAGTCAATATAGTTATGAAATACACCGTTAAAATTTAAAGTGGAAAAGCTATTAAGTGTACTATTTACAAAGTAATGAATTTTCTATTGAAAGAAAATTTCGTAGTGAAACAAAACTTCGGCCTCAGGCAGGGTTTGAACCAACTAAGCTACCGAGACGCTAATATATTTTTTTAAACGTTTATATAATAAACTAGCAGGTACTTTCAAAATAAACTTTAGTACTGCGACCATCAAACATTATGTTGAGAAAATCATTGCAACATAGTCGTCCCTAAAATTGTTAGTTGCGGTCTTTGGGGAATACCCTTGTTAAAAGTTGGCATTTGCGGCCTGACCCCGATTATGCGGGGACACATTACAAAAGTAATATCACTGCGAGCAGATGTAACTTCATAAATGTAAACTAGACCTTATATGCTTACTTTGGGGTCAAAACACAATAATTTTGTATGGCCGTGACTACATATAGGGTAAGGAAAGTGCGGTTTTTAGCCCGTACGTGTCCAACATACCCTGTCGCCTCTCTATTTTATAAAAAAAGGTACAATCAGCCTCATAAGTCTAGTGGTTCTAATCGCGACTGCTACGCAAGAGGTCTTGGGTTTGATTCGCAGGACGATAAAAGTGTTATTGCGATTTTCTATGAAATCTCAGTAGCAGCTCGGAGTCGGGATTTGTGCACAGTCATTGGCAATAGGCTCGCCCCCTTTTATATAGGACCTAAAAAAATGCCGGGTAACTTTGGAAGTACACCTCCGCCTAACCCTTGATAAAACAAATTTATTCAAAACAATGGCAAAAACTTTTTTTTTTGTATGGGATAACTCGGCAAACGATCAGGCGAGCTATATGATGGTAAGTAGTCATCGCCGCCCATGGATATCTGCAAAACCAAAGGAGTTGCAGATGCGTTGCCGAGCCTATTTAGGGAAAGGGAGGGGAAGGAGAAAAGGAGAAGGAAGGGGATTGGGGGAGGAATTGGGCCTCCGGCACTCTCGCTCACCGAACGAAGCGCAGTAACGAAACGCTACTACTCGGACGTCGGTCTTCTGCGAGAGTGTGGTACTTCCCCGGTCGAGCCGGCCCATTCATGCTGCGAAGAGCGTGGCCCTACCACAACAATTCGTTTTTACACTTATTTTTAGTTAGCAGGACTTTAGATTTTATATTACTAACTTTTTTAAGCCTAAAGCTAGGCAATGAAACTAATAATAAACAGAACCATGATTTAAAAAATAAGTAGGTATATATTTTTTTTTTTTTTTTTATTTTTTTTATTTTTTTTTTTTTTTTTTTTCTGGTTTGTTGGTTTTTTCTTCTTTTTTCTTTTGGAATGTAAAATATGTAAATAGTGTAAATATAAGATAAGACATTGTATAAAATAGTAGGTATAGTTATACTCTAAACTCGAATCAAAGTCTCGACTTAAATCAAATAAAAAATCTAAAAATTGTTTCAATTACGTCATTTTATTTTACTAGACAAGTAAACCCATGCTGCTCCTTCAGTTTGAAGAAAACCACATTTCCTGTACAACTTACAAGCATTTACATTATCTTTAAGGCAGTATGCAGTAACAACTTTAATATCTTTCAACAAAATATTACTAACTAATTTCAGTAGCAATTCTGCATAGCCTTTTTTTCTATGGTTTTCAATAGTATACATGTGTAATAGATTACCAGATTCATTAATGAGAACCCAGCAGCATAAGCTGTTTTCTAGAAACAGGCCATAGCCCAAATTGTTGCTGATAAGTAGTTCGAAGTACCACGGTGATGTGGGGTACCGATGTGGCCAAGTGGAGTCCACCAGGTCAAGGTGTTCCATTGATAGAAGCTCGAAGGTCATATTTGGGGGAAGCCTGGGAAATGAAAAAAAATGATTGAAAAATTAAGGAAAGTATTTAGTTGTTAATTGGCATCAACGAATGCTAAATATTTTCTTTAAAGATATACATTTTGACAAAGAATAATTAATGTAACTATCAAAACACACAATGTAGGTTATGTGGGTTAAGAGTAGGTAATATGTTTCATTAATGATACATATTATTATATTCCCTATTATAGGTATTCCCTCTCGTTCTGAGAGGAGACCCGTATCTTACCACCGAACAAGTATTTATTTGTTCTGTGTGTCCAGCAGTGGGACAATTTTATGGGTTGATGATAATTATTATGTCCTATGTAAATAGAAAGAAAAACGATATTTCCTACAAAACAAGATGAACATACTATCACGCCTTTATTCTCCAAAGGGTTAGGCAGAAGTGTACATCCACACTTCACCGGTATGTTTAGGTCCCATGTAATAGGGGGCGAGAAAACAAGAAAACAAGATGAGACTTATAAAAAGAAAGACAATTAACACAAAAATAAAATTATATGCAAATAGTGCGATATTAAAGTGCGTCATCTCCGGAAGGAAAAAGGGGGGCGCTCAGCTTTTTACTGTCCTGCGTTACAAAATGTTATGTGTTACAAAATGGGTTCATCATCATCATCATCATATCAGCCTATCGCCGTCCACTGCTGAACGTAGGGCTCCCCCAAAGAGTGCCAACCATCCCGGTCTTGGGCAGCTCGAATCCATCCAATGCCAGCCACCTTCTTCAAATCGTCGGTCCATCGCGTCGCAGGGCGCCCCACACTACGCTTGCCCAAACGCGGTCTCCACATGATAAATGATAATGATTAGGTATACAGGTTTATAAGTAAAATCTATACAAAAACGTATGAATGAAACGATGCAAAACAAAACTATGACGTAACGCTCCGCAAAGTAAGCCATTGTAATTTTTTTTGTAGTTCACCAGCTCATAATGCTTAATTAGATAGTTCTGCCAGCCATTAGACGATTTAAACGAATAATACATGCATTAATCTTACGATGAACATGTTATTTGCATATTTTATCATGTTTAATTATGAATTATGAATATATCTACGTAATACATGTATAACATGACATAAGACTTTATTATCTAAAACATAACATACCATCACCCCTGTGTTCCCTGAAGGGTTAGGCAGAGGTGTAGGTGACACCCACATTTCGCCTATTACCTTAACCTAATGCCCTTAATCGGGCACAATTCTAAATTCCGAGCTGCTACCGAAAATTTAATTTTTAATAAAAACCCAATAACAATGCTCGACCTGGCAATCGTTCCCAGGTCCTCTAACGTAGCAGTCACGCTTAGGACCACTGGACCGAAGAGGCAGTTATTTGTATCTATACTAATATAATAAAGAGGAAAGACTTGTTTGTTGAAACTACTGAACCCTTTTTATTAATTATTTAACTATTAGAAAGCTACATTATTCCCAAATACCATAAGCTTTTTTATCCCGAAAGATAACCCGGATCTTATTCGGGCGAAGCCGCGGAAAAGTTTCTAGTCTTTAATTCTTCATCATCAACACATTAACTGTCCCATTGGCCACGAATCTTCTCTTAGAGTGAGAGGGTTTAGGCTATAGTCGCGCGTCGAGAGGATTTTTGATTATCATACCGAATCGACGCCATTTTTTTTATTTTTTTTCTCTAGCCGTTACTGTCCTACTGCTGGGCAAAGGCCTCCCCCAACGACGCCATATTTAAATAGGTTATTCGATAAACTCACTTTACATCTTCGTATAGTATTTTCGTATCTAATACAAATGTTTCCGAAGGTAGTATCAGTTTTATCTCCACATTGAGATCTTGCACAAGCTCCTTAATGCACTCGATCACGTTGTAGCGTGCAAACGGCACTATAATAGATCTTTCCCAATCAATAACTTTTGTTTTCCTCAGTGCAACTCCGAGGTTTTCTGTGTCGTCGCTCGGACACTGGATTATTATCTCGTAAAAGTCAATCTGGAACAGAAAATGGAATATGAATAACTTTGACACACGTCTATTAAAATTTTATCGTTATGATGTTCGTAACGCACACTACCTCCATCTATGTATTCTCGAAAGAAAATATAAGCTCAGAAGTTATTTAGTTTGCCGACAGATGGCAGTTTTTCCAAAGAAAACTACAGTTGCTATAAAAGTCTGTACTACAATTTTTTTTTATGTAAAAATAAGAAGTGTAAGGACCTTTAAGAAGATATTTTATTAATATCGGTGTAAGACATGTTGAGTTATCAAAGATAACGAAATATATGACAATAGTCATCATTGTATTACTAAAAAAACAATAAAAAAATTGAGTATCTTTTTGATAAAATTTGTATTTCATAACAACGTGTTAGATAAATAAAAGACGACTCATGCAGTAACGCAAACTTATGATAACAATCTCTCTATCTATCTAAATGATGTAAATCTTTTAAATCCCATTATAATGCATCCCTAGCTTAGCGGGTTCTGTAATAAAAACACATCATAGATCCCAAGAGCTTATATCTTTCTGTTTTTTTTTTAGTTTATTCAAAACAAAATAAAATTTGTTCTAAAATAATTATAGATGACTACAGGGTTTTGTTGCTCTGCAACTAAATTAATTTAAAATAAATATTGATACCTATTAACAGATACTAGAATCAATTACAGAACCATCACGATCGAGTGTATGTATTTCTATCACAAATCTGAAACATACCTTTTTATTGACAGCAACCATCCCATTTTTCACGTCACCAAAAGGGCAGTACACTTTAAAACCATAGTCAATCCCTTTGTCTATCAGTTCTTTTTGAGTGTCCAGTACCGAATACGCTGATACTCCTCGGGGCCAGTCCTTTCTGAAGACACTCTGAAGCTCAACCCATCTCTCTGTGGGTAAATACTGTAATGGATCTTGCGTCATAGCTTGAACGCGACTGACTGTCTCTTGGTAACTATCATAGGAATATAGTAACTATACTATCGCGTGTCCGTGTCCTATATCGCTTATAAATAGTGTTTGTCTGTCATTTTATCTGTACTTATTGCCTTTGTTTCGATACTTGTGTCCGCAACCGGTTTGGCTTGTTTTTTCTTTGAGTGGATATATTCAGATGATATAGATTATTGACGTGAGAATATTTCCATAGTGACTAGGTGAAGGTCTACTTGTCTCGATTTTTGGTCCACAGCTTCTATAATATTAAAACAATAAAATTAATTATAAATTTTTCTTATCACAAATATAAATTTACATTTATAATTATCAATACAACACTGATTTTATCTTTATGCAGGCTAGGTACTCGGTTGTAGTTATTTTTATTTATTATTCACAATCACAAATATCAGATTATATAAACAATGTTCGACTAAACAATAAGAAAGAAGTCGTTCAAAATTTTAACACCTACGCCCTTTAATTTAGGCATCCTCCCAACTCAGATTTTTCCTACAAAACCTTAGATTTTTATAAACGATATAATAGACTTACATAAAAGAGATCAGGCACAATTGACACGAAATTCAGTAAGAGTTCGGTTAAAAGGTTAAAAAGATTTAGGGATCACCGGGCACAGAAGAACAACAACAATGATAGCATACGTTACACTCACTTTAAAAAGAAATAGAAACTGCCGACATTTTAATTTAAAACACAATCTAAATTATCTTATTTGTAAAGCCAACTAATGTATCAACGATAAGAAATTATACAATGGGGGGATTAGGACAACGATAAAATTATGAATTTACCTACACAGCGATACTTCTTGAACGCTCTGAAGTTGCACGCAAGTGCAGTGTTAAGCAAAGAGGTAAGGTATATTTTGCTTTGGCAAATCTTGTTCAGAGAGCTCAATAAGTTTGGAAGTCTGTTTGCCCTTTGGAACGCCCGTATACGGTCGCAATAGGGGTGAATTTTGTAGTGCAACTGTATTACGTGTCGTGATGCCGTGTGTTCACATTTGATATCATTTCTAGAACATTGCACTCAATATTAGTTATTGAATTCTGATAAAATGAAGGTTATCTTATCCTCATAATACCATATAAATATTGTTTAACAAGTATTTAGGCAGAATTATATAAATATATTGTTTGGGTGGTGAATCACCGTCTGTAATTACGTATTTAAAATAATTACTATTTTTGACAACCTCATTAGTCTAGTGGTCCTTAGTGCGACTGCTACGCTATAGGTCCTGGGATCGATTGCCGGCTCGAGTAGGTAAAGTGTTATTGGGTTTTTCTATGAAATTCTCAGTATCAGCTCGGAGTTTGGGTTCGTGCTCGGCTAATGGCAATAGGCTCGCCCCCTATTACATGGGAAGAAAAGAAAAGGAGAAGGAAGGGGACTTAGGGAGGAATTGGGCCTCCGCTCCGGCGCTCCACACTCACCGTACGAGACGAAACAGTACCTATGCATACTGCTACTTGACGTCGATATTCTGTGGGAGGGTAGTCCTTCCCCGGTTATTACTACCCTTTCATGCTGGCATGTAGACATGCCACCGAGGCACTACTACTACTTAACTTGGCTATCTCTGCTATCCGTCTATTTTCCGTTAAATGGAATATAAACTAGAGTGCTGAAATATTGTGTGAGCCACTATAAATAACGCATAAATCCCAACTACAAGGTTCGCTGAAAGCGGTGATTTTTTTTGTAGGGCATCGTCCAATTACTGCGGGAAATATTTTAAGGTAAATAATGTGTATTCCGTATATTTATCAGGGATGAGAAAGGAGTAGTTAACTCAGTTTAGTACCCTAAAAGTATCTTTTTATATTTTTTATACATTTTCCATGGTAAGATTATAAAGTTATTACAATGAAGGAAAAATTTGACTGCAACCAGGATTCGAACCTGCGTCCTCTGGTTTAATACACCAGACGATATGACCATCTAAGCCACCGCGAGTCCCACCACGGGAATGGAAAATGATTTTGTAGCTCGACTCTATTTTTTGTAATTTTTTTATGAGTCAATTAGCCTATTATGTACCTACGTACCGAAGGACCAAACCAAAAGGGAGGTTTGTTTAAGCGAAGTGACCTTTGTCACTTTGAAAAGTTTGTAACGGACGTGACACTGATGGACTTCGACACAAGACTGGGGTAAGAAAATGGTGGAACTACTAAACCTTTCACGGCATGGTGACAAAATGAACGTTGGTTGTCTTTTTAGGAAGAAAAAGGTTTTTTCATTTGAAACTTATCTAAAGTCTAACCAGAAGTAACGGGTGCGATGGATAGACGGGACGGCCTTTCCGCCATTTTATATGTATTTATGTATGGAAAGCGCTAAAGTGTAATGTGTGTGTGCCTTGTAATGTGTAGTGTGATATGCCTTTGTCGATCCTCATTTAGATAGCGTCGGTGTAGTAATGAGTCACGTTATGCTAACTAAACATTAATATTCTTGTATCTTAAGTTAACAGTTATACCTACAACCTTGAACACAACAACATGATATTACAAAAGCGTTTACCTGAGGAATTAAAATCACCATACTTAAATTCAACTAAGTAGGTAGTACTTACATACTGATTTCTTAGTCTTATGCGAATAATGAAATATGAAAGTTGAAGGAATTTAACCATATTAATCATGATAAAAATGAGTACTAGTTAACTTTTTTTAGAGTTTAATATTTTATGTTACATTTTTTAATTAATCGGTATCGATTAAAATTGACTGGATATCCTTCAGCAACATTTAATTGTTTCATTAAGGCAGTCAGTATTGGACGACATTTTAAATTTTACTTGGATTTTCGCAAATTGTCGGCTATAACACATTCTGAAATTGCGACATTAATAATAATTTATTTGATTCTGATTCTTAGGAGATTCTGTGTAAAATAGAGGATTCGACCAAAATTGACAATTTACACCAAAATTTCCTACGATAACGATTTTAAGCAAAAGTTTTAGTACTTCCTGCACTAGCAATTTCTACTGGCATGTCCCTAGAATGTAATATAGCCAAATATTTTGCGTAAAACCAAAAACAAATTTCACGCCTAGGGCTGAAGGATTAGCTTTAATTAACGCTGTTTTATTTGACGTTATTAGTGTGTTAATTAACTCTGTGGTAGTATTGTATGCTATCTTAAGAGGATAGTATCCGCTTCGCGCCCCATACAAACGCAGTTTGGCCCTTGCTTGAATTTTAAACAATGAAAGTCATTGAAATTTTGCAGTAACAATCTTATCATTAATATACGTGTTTCTGTAATATAAAATTTCATTTCAATATACGGTTAAAAAGTTACACGAGCTCAAAGATTGGCAATTTTCGTTGAAAAACGGCCCAACTTTATGCTAGTATTTCTCGACAATGTATCAATACAGAAACATTCTGATTCGAAGGAAACCCAGATAATATAGTGAATATTTTTTTACAAGATTTTTTTTTTACATATTAGCAATATTATAGGAGTAATCTCCAAAATTCGGAACATACGAAATACGCGTGAAAATGTTGTTGTTTCTCCTCTCGGGCACGCGTTCGCATCGCGAGGGATAGAGACAGCGACAACTGTGCAACATTGTTGCGTTCGCGAGGGACACTCCTCTTAAGCCATTTAAATTCTCATTCTTGTACACTCAACAACTTGGCAATGAAATCATTGAAACAAGAACGTATTCGACTCCACAGATTTCGTGAAGCACCCCAAATGTGGAGTGATACACTCCTGATTTCCGCAGAAATTTAGACTGTAGAACACTGTAATACAGTTTCTATTCTTCTAGCATTTACGAAGTTATTAGCCCGGCTGTTCCATAAATGAGTATAACTTTCGGTGTTTGTGTTATAAGATGTACTGATGTATGTGTCGTGAATTGCTGTGTATTAAGTGTTGCAGGATAGTGTTATAATTATACAGTCCTTAAGTTTGGCAACAGTATTATTTTGTTAGTAACTTTATGTGCATAATTAATATATCATAAATAGTCCTGCCTGCAGTTACCCTCCGTAGCCCAATTTCTGGACAATACCGATAGTCAAAGGAATCATTGGTCGTAAAATTTTTTGGGAACACTGATCTATGAATTAAAAATGAGGCGATCCGTAAGAATACCAAGTTACCCCGGCATAGAAAGGATTAACAAGCTGAATTGCCAGTGGGCGGGGAACATATTACTGACGTATTTTTGTCAATTTTATTCTCCTATCAGCCTATCGCCGTCCACTGCCGAACGTAGGCCTCCCCCAAAGAGCGCCAACCATCCCGGTCTTGGGCAGCTCGCAACCGTCCGCTGCCAGCCATCTTCTTCAAATCGTCGGCCCATCGTGTCGCAGGGTGTCCCACACTACGTTTGCCCAAACGCGGTCGCTATAGTAATGTTACGAGCTGGAGTTCGGGATAAATTAATCAACACCAATTTACCAATAAACAAACAAACACTTAAATTAAATTCACTAAAACACAACAATAATCACCACAACGTCACTATAGTTGTACACTACACTCAACAATATCGCACAATTAATCACTTGTTAACTCACTTCGATCTTCACTTGTTCGCTTCCAACACAAGACTACTCTGCCTAGCCCTCACGACCGGTATTTATACGCGCGGTGAAGATTCCAGAGTCGAATGGTCGCGATTAGTCGATAAAAATCGTGTAGGTACCTAACCGCCTATTGTTTCCGGGCGTTGACCCGTGACCTTGGCCTTGAACTGTTATTATTTGTGAGGGGCGCATCGGGTGCATTCTTTTGTGTTTCGACGTGCTTCTATGACGGATCTAGAACCTTCGTGGCCTATCCACGTTTTTCTGTTAGTTACCTAGTTAGTTACCTGAAAATCCGACGCACAACTTGCCAATTTGTTATAATTACCAGTCGAAGAATGAAGTAGTATTTTGTAAAGAAATCTTCAATATAGTCATGTTCGGTTGTGGAGACACAAGAGAAGGCGACCGCTGGACTTTGCATTTAAATGTACCATTAGCAAGTAATTGTGATGCTACTGCTGAGCTGAATGTTAAGTATCCTGGCCACACAGATCTGGAGGGGTAAAATGGTACGTAGTTATAGAAATTAGGAATACATTTAGAATATATCTTTTAAAGACACTTTTACAGGTTTCATTTACCGATGATCATCATCAGATTATCATTTACAGATGCCATTCACCGGGCATATATCCAAGCTCCGAGCTGCTACTGAGAATAGCATAGAAAAACCCAATAACACTGCTCGACCTGGGAATCGAACCCAAGACCGTAGCAGTCGTGATTATGACCGCTAGACTAATGAGGTAGTTCTAGTATTAATATATTTATTGATTAGATTTTCGATGATGATTACCTACTTAAAGGCATCGCACTATTGCTTGCTCAAGTGTAAAATAAGCCTAATTGTAAGATAGGTTTTTTTTTTAATTTGTATACGCTACTAGTTAGTTGATGAAATACAGGAACTTTCAGAAAATTTTCTTTCAATGTATATAATATAAAAAAAACTTACTAGCAATTCTTGTTAACCCCCTCGTACTAAGCTAAATGCTTGTGTTACGAATGGGTTCACGTCGGTAGTGCAATGGGTGGGGATCGAACCGGCAACCACATGATCTCAAGTCCGACGCCCTAGCCATTAGGCTACCGCCGCTTCAAAAAAATTTTCATGTCCGATACATTAAATATCGATTCAATCAATAACAACACTATTAAGAGGATAGTATCCGCTCGGCGCTCCATACAAACGTAGTTTGGTCTTATCTTGAATATTAACAAATGAAAGTCTTTGGAATTTTGCAGTAACAATCTTATCATTAAAATACGTGTTCCTGTAGTATACAATTTCATTTCAATATACGGTTAAAAAGTTACACGAGCTCAAAGATTGGCAATTTTCGTTGAAAAACGGCCCAACTTTATACTAGTATTTCTCGACAATGTATCAATACAGAAACATTCTGATTCGAAAGAAACCCAGATAATATAGTGAATATATTTTTACAAGATTTTTTTTTACGTATTAACAATATTATAGGAGTCATCTCCAAAATTCGGAACATAAGAAATACGCGTGAAAATGTTGCAAATGTATTGTTGTTTCTCCTCTCGGGCACGCGTTCGCATCGCGAGGGATAGAGACAGCGACAACTGTGCAACATTGTTGCGTTCGCGAGGGATACTCCTCTTAAAGGCTGTTTTAGAACGTCTCTTGAGCGAGGGATTCAATTTGAACAGTATTAACGACGTGGAAGATATAATATAGCGTTGCCTCGTAAAACTTCGCTTCTTACTTCCGAACGTGTGTGAATTACGAGTCGAGTATAAACGTATAAGGCATCAGCTGCGTAGAGGACGCGTGTTTTATCAAATAATTACTATAATCGGTACAGAAATTTTTTGTAGGTTTATGTGGAGAAAATAGGGTTATAACAGACCAAAAACACACCGTGACGTCATCGTAAACAGCTTGTGGAGAGGCACGTGTCAGTGCTTTTGCTATGCAAAAACTACATCTATGCCTACTAAGATTATAAAGAGTTTATTGTTTGTAATCGGTAAACTCTGAAATTACTGAACGGATTTTAATAATTATTTTACCATTAGAAAGATGCATTATTCCCGATTAACATAGGATCTTTACTGTATAACTATAACCGGTATAGATAGATAAACGGAATCATAAGCAGGTGGAACCGCGGGCAGTTATATTTTGTTATAATTACCAAACAAAGGTAACAAAGAATCTATTTAACCAATGCTAAAATGGCTGAGACGGCAAAAATATAAAAAGATTAAATAACTTTAATCTTTGTGTAATTTTATTACAAAGATTATTTGTTCGCTCGCCGTAAATAACTTGTATAGAAACTGGTTTATGTGCAAAGTACAAACGATCGACTCGTTTGTACTTTGCACACCTACAAAATATTGTATTTTGCTTTCTTATTTCTACAGTACCTATTCTCATCGAGCGTTAAAGGTTACAGGGCTTAACAATATTTATGACTTCATAACACCGTCGAGCGAGTTTTTGCAACGGGAAGACCCAACTTAGGCCTTTATTCTCACAACTGAAGGGGATGAACAACCTTGCTAATGTTACTAGAGCAATCGTCCAACTTTTATTTAAACAAAAATCACAGAATACTCGTAATACTGACTAATACTTGATGGACAAAACACTTCTGGATTCATCTCGAAACTGATTTTCTTTTTCTTTTTCAAAGCCTGCCTGAGATCAAATTTTTCTTTCATAGAAATTTTCTTTCATTAGAAAATTCACATCTTTGTGAATAGTTATATTTATGTTTATAATTGTATCTATGTATAAATACATATTTGTAACATTAATAATGTATTGTATCTGGTAATTTACAACAGTGGTCTTCGCCACTTACTTCTCAATCCTATTTTTTAATGCATTTACCGTGATCTTTCTGCACTAACAAAGATGACTGGTAGAAGCCTTGTACAGTTCTGTACTACAGGATAAATAAATAAATAAGTGTTATTCGCTATAAGAACAAGTAGTAATCGCGTAAACGTGTCGAAGCCCTAACGCGTTATTAGGCCTATTCTGCAAAGTCACGTAGACATGCATTACATGTATATTGTGATGTTTATTATGTTAAATTGGGTTTTTGTGACTTTCGTTTTATGGAAAACTTTTATTTAGGTTTGACAGATACAAGAGTCTAGAAAGTATATGAGTTAATTTTTTTATTAAAATTTAATAAGTCAATAATAATGTTATAGTAGATGATGTGTTATTTAAATAAAGTCCTATTCCAGATTGTTATACCTTCATATTACTATATGCTCTTTAAGATTTGTTGGTTGTGGCATGATCTAGTAAAATGGAATAAACTGCGCGTTTGAATCAGAGCGAGGTTAGTTTCAATTATGGCCACCGGGACAGCTAAGTTTGCAGCACTGTGCGCTGTTTTATTTGTCGTAGCAACTACGATTTACAAAATTCCCTCTAGACCCAGGATACATCCTAATTAAAACGACCTCATTCCGCGGTGGTGCCATTATTAATTACATTATTATGTTTTGCTCGTTAGCTTTAGGGAGATAGGGCCAACGTTGAATATTCTCATGGAATGCCGAACGGGTACGGATGACCCGCACTTACCCTCTGACCTTCACGTCCGATATTAGGGCTGCCACTCGTTTAAACTTAACAGAGACCCGTTCGAGTTCTAATACTACTTCTTTTTTCGCTTTTATTTAATAAAGATCTTGACATAAGCGTATGGGATGACTTTTGAAACATATTCTAATGTTTTAAAAATATAAATATACTTAAAAATGAAATATGATTAAACTTATAATATTTTGCAAGGTTTATTTTAATACGTTAATCCAATATGCCCAATGTTGCTTGTGGTTTCACAAGTTAATCAAATTGATTACTGATTTAGCGTAAGGAATATATAAGAGAAGCATCTAATATGTCTGGAAATACTAATAATAAAACTGGTTTCTGGTTTGTGAGAGACAAATCACACACAAGCCTATATAGCTTATAGAGAGAAACTGCTGAAATGAGCCGTCAATTGCAATTGCGTTACAATAATTGTTGATGAGACAGCCCTATGCTGTAAAATGTTTTATGTGTTGAATATCTGAATATCGTATGCTTCCGATAACGCCTTGAATGTATAGGAGGGTTATAAAATGAGGTGGGGAGAGAAATCTCCTTATCACGCTTTTTAGGCTGATGTGTGGGCAATATTTTAGAAAAAAAAAACGCTAGCCTCCTTTGGTTTGAAAAAATCGGAGCTGTTGCTCGTCATGTTTATCTGGTGAAGTATCTACACGGACTGCTATTAGCATTTTTGTTTAATTCGGAGCTTAGCTAGCGAATATATATTTGTTAAATTGAGACTGAAAAACCTTTTTTTAAAGACCCGAGCCTGTATATAACTATGATTTTACTACAAAAACAATAGGTTTATCTATAACTTTCTTAATTGACAGAGTTGAATTCAGGACCCACCCTTATCCAATGATTCTGTTACAGTTTTAGTTAAGTTTAAATAAGTAGGTATATGTTTGTTAGAAATGAACTTAAAATATTTATGATTATAAAAGTGTATTTTTAGCCAAATTCAAAAGATACTATTGTTTCCTCAGCGATTTTAGTTTTCTTCTAGAATAATTGGTATTTAAAGTGCATGAAAATCTTTATCAACGGGGTCGTGGTTCAGCTCAAGTGGAATATTTACCACTTTAGCCAGCCAGTATGAATAATGTCCCCATCAGTGACAGCAAACGCTGTTTGTTCCATTCCCGGAATGGAATGGCGCGACCTCCATTTTATTTTAAAGTTCGAATAGAATTTGAAATAAGTGTTCATTTGTTTCGGTTTCTTTGATGTAATAGGGAGATTTGATTGGTCCAATTAAACGTTCGAATAGAGTGTTCGATTTGTTTTCATTATTGTGCCAGGAAATCGTCACTACAGAGTGATTTTGAATTAATTTGCATTATTTGGGCCAAGGCGTAAGTGCTTTTATACTTTTGTATTTTAGAATCGTGAATCTGGATTTTGAATCGTGATATGGTCTCCTATAAGTTAAGGAGTACACAGTACCTTTGTGTTATATTTTATGTACCTACTTAACAATTTGTATTCATTCTTTGTTGGAGATCCTTAAATAAGTGAATAAATGTATTTGTAGTAAAACATGGAAGTTAACAAATATATTGTAAACCTTATGGCAATCTATTAGTGCCTCCTTATACGAGTGAGAGTTTCATTTATAAACTCGCTTGAATAAACTAGTTCATCTTCTGAACCTTTAATGAGATACATGGTTTTGGAGAAGACATTACCGACCATTTTAATTTACACTAACAATTGAATACAATAATAATTCAACACACGACAGTCTTACGTAGGCGTGGTACAGCTCAGTGTTTGATGACGTTAGAGGTACTTACGTCATCAAAAAGGCTTTTCCCTGAAAACCGCCAAGACGCCCACAACATTGCCAGCCCTATATCATCGTAATGTCTACAAATGTTTGCACTTGCGTAGAATTACATGAACATCATCATACATTTATGGCTTCCCCTTATGGAACGCCCACGGTATGTACCAATCCAATGTAAAAAGCGAGTATCGCATTCTGTGTGATGCAGCTCTTATTATTAATTTCTAAATATTCTATTATAAAATCATAGAAGATTTGTGCCTTTACATTGAAGATATATATAAAAAAACAAGTGGTTTAACATGACATACCACGACGCCTATATTCCCCGAAGGGTAAGGCAGAGGTGTACTTTGTATACCCACATTTCATCGGCAAGGAGCGAGCCTATTGCCATTCTACAGGCAGATATCCAAACTCCGAGCTGCTATTGAGACTTTCATAGAAAAATCCTATAGCTTGACCCTGACATCAAACAGATCTTACGCACCACAATAAATACCAGTACTTATCTATAATGACAAATTCACTATATTTATTTCAGTAAATGAAATGACTGCATCGTTGGTCTAGTGGTCCCAATCGCGACTGCTACGCTAGAGGTCTTGGGTTCGATCCCCAGGTCGAGCAAAGTGTTATTGGGTTTTCTATGAAATTCTCAGTAGCAGCTCGTAGTCTGGATTTGTGCCCGGTGAATGGCAATAGGCTCGCCCCCTATTACATGGGACCTAAACATACCGGCGAAGTGTGGGTGTACATTAAGTACACCTCTGCCTAACCCTTCGGGGAATACAGGCGTGATGGTATGTTATGTTATTTCAGTAAATAGATCCTTTGAAGACACTATTATAAGTCCAAGATTTAGTAAAAGAATTACCTAGATGGCGCTGGCATTACCTTTCTGACTACCTCTGATAAGAAATGCCAAAACAAACTCAGAGAATCATTGTCTCTTTTAAAATCCAGACAGTCATAACACATTCCCGTCACTAGTTTTCTTCAGGTCTCAAGTCATCACGTCGTTGAAACTATTAATAATACAACATGGAGTTTCTTTTGATACGCCCACGAAGAACAAAAGTTTACGGTGCTGCTGGCTCGAAATATACCATTTCTTGGGATGAGATGATCCTCGTTGGTGTTTTGATGCAATAGTTAATGTTGCAAGATCTTTTTCGATTTTCTTATGGAGGTACTAGCCGCTGCCCGCTGTTTCTCTAACACCCTACAAGGATTTTTTTACTATAACTCGGCTTCTAGGCATCTTATTGACATGAAACATGTACTAGATTTTAAGTTAGACCTCATCATGGCAGCCAAGTGAGGTCCATTGCTGAACGAAGGCTAGACTAGAAAGTTCTCGAGCAATACAATTGTGAAAAACTTAATCCATATCTGATTTGCAGTAGTTTTTGCGTGATGCGTGTATACAGACCATCAGACAAACCTAAAAAAGAAATAATTACACTTCCGTTGCTCTAATAAATACCCCTTCCCATCTCAGATCAAATAAAAAGTTTAGATGGAACTTTGCGAACAAAGTCGAGCTTTCGATAGCTCGACTGACAAGATAAGGCGTAGTTTCGGTAGATAAGGTATACGTGTGTGCGTGTAATTGTGTTTGTATACGCCAAGGCGTAGTTTTAGCCGACCTCACTTCTTTGTTCACAAATTTCCATCTTAACTTTTTATTTGATCTGAGCTTCCCATTAGTTTTTCTTCAATGTCTATTGTAGGTACAGACATCTGCTTGTTACAAAATATGTATAGTCTTAAGGCACAGTCATAGGCCTGTTATTATTTTATTATACTATAGATTTAAGTATGCATAGCATGTGGTTTAAAGGGTGAATATGAATGTGGGTTGATCAAATAAAAGATGACTGGATTATGTTAAGGTCAATATAATGGAAAAGGGAGTGAATGATGAGGTGACGGCTGACAAGGATGAATCGAAGAAAAGGGCATGCTGCGCCGACCTCAAATACATTCAGGAAAGGGCATGATCATGATTTATATGCATAGTTTCTAATGTGGAGGAGAAATTTGATTGCTCTGCCTAACCCTTCGTGGAATACAGTCGTGATTGAACGCTTCTTAGACCATTAAATCCCGTTTTTGCAACATTTTTCATTTATGCTCCGCTCCAATTGGTCTTAGCGTAGCCTTCAGATTTAAACACGAGTTTGTGCAACACTTAGACCAATCTACGTTCAATCGCTACACTAGACATCAAATAATTATGGTTCATAGAATCACATCCTACCTACGTAGAGTATATCCGCGTTCAACTCTCCCGTTCCATTTATTATTCACAAGTTTACATTCAGATATCACGAGGCGGAACTACATTCTTGCAAATGAAGTTTCACTAAAACAGACTAACAGTGACCTACATAGAGTTCATACTAAACCAAACAATATCAAATAAACGCTAATATCAGTAATTTACTTAACCCTTTCATTCAACATTTACGATACTCGTAAACGTGCCACGACCCGGCAACAATATGTCAAACACCATTTAAGTCATTAATAATCGCATCGTAAAGCGGGATAATTTCAATGGGCATCCCATCGTCGGGCCGGTTATCCATTAAATGAATTTTATTCGTGTGATAAGGCGCGGGGCGGGCGGCGGCTGGGCGGGCGCCGGCCAGACGCCCCAGTCGCCGCCCGACGCTGCCACAGCGACGACGCACACCGCTCGCCGCCCAGCCGCGCTAATTTTACACGCCAGTAACTATCCACTGGTACATAACCGTTGACCTACTGATAGTGAAGTGTTCTGCAGTACAGTGTAGTGACCGTCGACGGCCCGCCCCGGCGCTGCCACGTCCGCGTCGCCACAGTGAGTACACCGCATTTCTCAGCAAACTTTGACGTCGACTCATCTCAATCATCCGTCGAGCTTACGGCCATTTTATACGAACGCTCAACCTTGAGTCGTTGTCAGTATTTTGGTCATTGTGACTCGCAGCTGATTAATGTTATTTTTCTCTCACGCCCGATGGTTAAGCGTAGAACAGAAATAGCGTCGAACGAATTTCATTAATGTATCGGTCTGTGAGATTTATTTGAATTTGTACTGAATGATTAATATTGTGAAAGTTGTGTTAAAACAAGGGCGATATTCATGTCAAGGTTCTGACACCTTGTTATACTCTTCATTTAATATTCTCCCAGTGTCGTAAAGTGTAGGAAAAATGAGCAGATTGCTTGTTTGCAGCCATTACGCGATCGTAAAGTTTATCTATTTTTACTTCGGAGTTGTTACAGGTATAAAAAAGAAAGAATGCGATGTATACAGTCTTGACGACACTCTTATAGTACGTAAAGATGTATACAGATAGCTTAATGTATATATGGATGTAGTCAGAATCGTTAAAAAAATGTTGGCAATGTTTAAACTCGCGAGTTTGTAATTTCAAATATGTAAAACGTAATGTTTTTATTATAATTTTATCGCGCGTTTTATTTCGCACTTTATAAAAATTCTGATGTAACCTAGTCACAAACGTAGATTGGATGTAGTTCTACTAGGATTTTAGACAATGACAGACGAAAACGAGTTCCCTGGTGGAGGATCTCTAGTGAGGAGCTAAAGTTGCTATAAAAAAAAACTTAAGACCTTAGTGGTAGCACGAAGGCTTTAATTAAAGGAGTATAATAGTGTTCATGATACTCCTGGTAGGTAACCTGGAGTTTCATGACCTCTTGGTTGAGCAAGAAACTATACAAACTGTGCTATACTTGTTTCATCGCTTTTAAGAGTATATTCTTCGGTTAAGAAGAAATAAAGAACAATACAAATAACATATAACAAAACTAAAGAAAAGAAGAGAATTCAGAAGAAATAAAGAAAAAGATATTTTTGATGATATCTTTTTCTTTATTTCTTCTTTCATGTCAGCGATTCATTCAATGTCCAACCAGCTTGGCAAAATCCAACAATAAGATCGAAATTTTATCATTATTATTTTATTATATATTTTATTTAAATGTGTTGCAGGCTTAGTTTTTTTTTAAAAAGAACAAACTAATCGTAATAATGGATTTCGATTTTTAATCTATTTAATATAATTGGCATTCTTCGCATGTCAATGTCATTGTTCTTAATTCAAAATTTTTATTTAGAATTATATATACAAATAAAGTCATCATTTTAACAATAATACGGCTACACATCAAGCTATACAAAACCAGTTCAGACTGAACTCCCGTTGTAAAGGTTTTGTGTAAGTATCAAGGCCAGTCTATACTTTGTGTAGCCGTGCATACGACGCGAAATACAACATAAACTCCAAAAAATATAGCAATTTTTTCAAAATACCAAAATTCTGATACCAGAATTGATCGGTTGTTGTCAATATCATGACAGCTGCCAGCAAAAATACTAGCGGAAATATCCGAAGTGATTCGTTTATCGCGGCCGAAGCCATCGGTGATCGCTAGGGGGTCGTCAGGGAAGAACAAACACCGTTACATGGATCCATGAGGTTATTGATGGCCGGCGGATATTACGTGCGCCGGAGAACGCTTCCGGTCTGAAGTGGTCGCGGTCAGGCGATGCAATTTCGTGAACCATGGATTTGTTTGCTTTCATTTTTCGGTGGGATTGTTGTTTATAAAGTAGAGTCGTATAAGAGTTGATTGTTATTAGTTAAAAATACATCAGCGAAAATTCGAAATTATTTTATATTATCCATAGTATCGTTTACAGCAGTCGCGCTTAGGACCTATACTTATGAGGCAGTCGTTGGTTGAGTTGGTTGGCAATTCCCAGGTTGAGCGAAGTGTTATTGGGTTTTTCTATGAAATTCTCAGTAGCAGCTCGGAGTCTGGATTTGTGCCCGGTAATTGGCAATAGCTATACCTACATGTTTTTCTTCCATACATCTACTATAGGTATGTAAATACTATTTTCATGGATACAGCTTTAACTGGCCAGTAGGGGCTATTCTTGTATGTTAATTACTACAATAGTTTAATAGTCTCCATATAATATAGGTACTCTGCTCACCCATCATCATCATCATTATCATCAGCCTGTAGCAGTCCACTGCTGGATGTAGGCCTTACCCTTAGATCCATTAAATTCATTCTCCAAGTATTTTTGGTAGCATTCTTTTCATTCTTGCGCATCATGTGTTAATTTTGAATCCAAGTCACATTATTTTTAACGTGAACATAGATTCACCCATCATCATCATCAGCCTATACTAATCCACAGCTGGACGCAGGCCTCCCCTAGTTTAAGCCATTTCACCCTGTCCTCCGCTGCTCACATCCAGCTTCTTCCAGCAATCTTTCGCAAATCATCACTTCATCTTGCCGGTGGGCGTCATACACTACGTTTGCCGAGTCGCGGTCTCCACTCGAGAACACGTCTTCCCCAACGGTTGTCGGTTCTTCTACAGATATGGCCAGCCCATTGCCACTTCAGCTTGCTAATCCGGTGTGCTATGTCGGTAACTTTGGTTCTCTGTCGGATAATCTCATTGCGGATTCTGTCCTACAGAGAGACACCGAGCATACTCGTAGCACGCTGCATAGCACGCTGAGCGACTTTAAATTGGTGGACAAGCCGCACTGTAAGTGTCCACGTCTCTCGACTAGATTCACCCATTTTCATGTTAATGACACATAACATTTTACGTGACACCAACTCTTATTACCTAAATGTAATTACTCACCCGAATAATTAAGTTCTTACATTTTATTGCACAGTGGTACACAACGTGATTTTGTTGGGCAACATTTTTTATAATAATGGGCTTTACGGTTATAAAGAATGTTATATTACAGGTTAGCTAACAACTTATCACTTTTTTAATTTTACAGATTTATTTGTTTATTTTTTGACGTTTAAAACGTTTATGGAACATTAAAAAAACAACGCCTGTTATAACATTGTTTTTTTAATATGTTTGAATGATAATGAAACTGCCTAATTAGTGATCCTAAGCATTACTGCTACGCTAGAGGTCTTGGGTTCGATTCCCAGGTTGAGCAAATTTAAATTTTAATTTTTTTATATAAAAATCTGAGTGGCAGCGATAAGTTTGGATATGTGCCCGGTGAATGGCAATTCTTGAAGCGTAGTGGACTATAGCCTAATATCTATTATTCTAAAGGGCAATCCCTGCTCAGTAAGAGGACATTGAATAGGTTCATGATAGTTTATCCAAATAGAGAAACAATCAATTCGTCTAAAATATTTACTAAGGTAAATAATCCTGGATTAGCGGTAGGCAATTGAAATAACAAAGGGCTTGTTAAAGAAGCATTTTCATCGTAAAACAAATGAACTGTTTTCAATTTGTCGAACAAACCAATTCAAAATTCCAACTTAATTTTATTTCGACTAAACGCAATAACTTTGTCAATATTGCGATAATATCACGCCTGTGTTCCCCGACGGGTAAGACAGAGGTGTACGTGATGCACACCTTAAACGACGCTAGTATGTTGATGGTCCCATATAATTAGGGGCGAGCCTATTGTTAATAACTGGTACAAATCTATACTCCGAGATACTACTGAGAACTTTGCTGGATCTGGGAATCGAACCCGGAACTTCTAGCGTAGCAGTTCCGCTTACAATTTACTAGACTAATGAAGTAGTTTTGTTATTAGTATTGGGGATAGCGATTTATTTTATTTTATTTTTATTTTATTTATACATAGTATCTTCACAGCTTATAATAACTAAACAGTTATATAATTTTAAAGAATACGCCAATAACGAAGTACACAGATAAAATAGGATATAACGTTGAGAGTGAGCTTATATGTAAAAAAAAATATATATTTAGAAACCACATAATAAATTTTACATTAATAAGAGTTTGCGTGTTTGAGTGTGTATGTGTAGGTATGTCTGTGTGTGTGTGTGTAATATTGGTATAAGTATATATTTACTTATATATTGTTGCATTTATGTGTGTATTGATATAATAAACCGGTTTAATTTATTGTAAATCTACTTACTTTGTGAGAGGATTTTCAATATTTCCGTTTTAAAGGTGTTGCGTGGGCAGTTAAATGGGTCCAAAGATGCAAACTTGTTGTTATATAAGTCAGGGAGACGAAAAAATGGTGACATTTTTATATACTTTGTTGAGGCTGAAGATGTCGTTAACAGGGGAGTGTTCCTAGTACGTTTACGGGGTACATTAAATAGAATTTTGTCGAGTAGTAGTTCACTGTCGAATTTATTATTTATTATATCATATAACATCATCATATCAGCCAAAGAACGTCTACTGTCGAGAGTATTTATTTTGTGGTATTTACAGGATTCTAGGTAATTCAAGTTTTGTATTTTACATAAATAATTAAGTTGTTTAATAAATTTGTGTTGAATGGATTCAATATTGTCAATGTACTTTTTGTAAAAAGGCCGCCATAAAACACTCGCAAATTCCAAAACACTCCTCACATAGCAAAAGTATAATACTTTAAGACAATGTGGATCTTTAAACGGTTTACTGTTACGTATTACAAAACCAAGTGATTTATAGGCTTTACTGGTTATATGATCGATATGTGCCTCAAAAGTGAATTTGTCATCCAAAATTACTCCCAAGTCCCTAACCTGTGATGTTCTAGGTATCACTTCCCCTGATAAATAATAGTTATGATGTATTTCTTTACGTTTCCTTGAGAATGTTATAACTTGACATTTTTTGCTGTTGACATTAATTTCATTTCGAGCATAGTAAAGGCTGAGCCTGTCCAAATCATCTTGCAGCAAGAGGCAATCTGCCGCATTATCTATTCTACGAAAGACTTTTTTGTCATCAGCGTACAATAAATGTTTTGAGTGTTGGAAACAGTGTGGAATGTCGTATAGATATATATTATAAAGTAGCGGGGATAACAGAGATCCCTGAGGCACCCCAGACGTGACATCTACAAAATCTGATCGGTAGCTACCGAGTACCACGGCCTGGCGCCGGTTTCTTAAGTATGAATCCACCCATCTTAATAAATTTCCTTTTATCCCAACCTTGTTTAGCTTATCAACTAATATGCAATAATTTACTCTATCGAATGCTTTTTCAAAATCTGTATAAATTACATCTACTTGCACCCCTGCGTTCATGTTTGTACTAATGTAATTTGTAAGATCAAGAAGGTTCGTGTTAACCGACCGTGATTTCACAAAACCGTGCTGAGTGTGAGGTATGCACTGTTTAGTAGCGGCATAGATGTGATCGTAGACTATCTTTTCTAACATTTTACTAAAATTATTTAAAAGTGATATGCCTCTGTAGTTATTTATATCTGATTTTGATGCCTTTTTATGAATAGGTACTATTTGGGCTTCTTTCCAATGTTTTGGAAAGCACCCCTCATCCAAAGACCTTTGAAATACAATTTTGAGAGGCTGTGTGAGACCTGGTTCACAGTTCTTAACAAATATTGCTGGTATACCATCCGTACCCGATCCTTTTCTATGGTCGATGTTGCTGAATATCTTCTTTAGACAATCAGATGTGACCTTGATGGAGTGAGTATTGTTTGCTAACGGGCAGTCATCGTCCCCATACACTGATTTAGACGTAACCGATTTAGTTGAGGGTAACGAAAACACACTATGGAAAAAGGTATTAAATGCATTACAAATATCAACATTATTACTATAATTCGTACCCATAAATGTCATATTGCAGGGATATCCCGATGATTTCCGTTTACTGTTGATAAAATTCCAGAAATCTTTAGGAGTTTTCTTAATCTGGGTTTCACACCTGTTTGTGTATTTTTGAAAACATTCATTTTGTAGGTATTTCACTCTAGTCCTCAATAAGGCGAATTCCGTGTAATCAATTTGATTTTTAAATTTTTTCCATCTTAAATGTACCTTATGTTTTTCTTTAATCGCATTTATTAGGGAAGGTGTGTACCATTTAGGATAGCGATACCGCCCTGATATTTTAACCGTTGGAACATGACTATCTATAATCAAATTAAGTTTCTGATAAAACTTGTCCACTACTTCATTTAAGCTGTTAGCTTTAAGATAATCCTCCCAATTTATACTGCAAAGGTCTAAGTTTATTTTCCTGTAGTCCGCCTTAAAAAACTTCTTAAGTAAACGTTGCTGAGGTTTAATACATTTTAAAGTACAGTTCTCAATGCTTATTTCCAAGGGAATATGATATTTATCTATGCCTACTAATGATATGTTACTTTGCTTACACTCTAAAACCAAATTGGATATCACGAGATCGAGAACGTTACCACAACAGTTTGGTGTTAGATTGAATTGTGTCATACCCATAAAATCTAAAGAGTTAACGAGATCGTTAGCCGAATCAACTAATACTGTGCTCGCTTTGGCATTCACGTAGTGACCCGTATTAGTCCAAGTAATGAAGGGTAGATTAAAATCTCCTACCATCAAATAATAATCACTTGGATAAGTGGCAAATAAATCACATACGGAATTCTTGAAATCACTCAACATTGATGGGGACTTATTATTCGGGGGAATATACACTGCCGCAACGTGTAAACTACACTTTTGATGTGAATTTTGACGTACAATACCCTTAATTGTTACCCATACCATCTCCGCACAACCTGTATTTATATCCAGCCTAGTTGTAGTGGTGCCGGAGCCCCGTTTCACACAAATCATCACACCACCACCTTTTTTACCACTTGGTCGATCATATCTAAATACATCGTAACGACTATCGCATATTTCCGTATTTAGAATACCCTCGCACAGCCAGCTTTCGGTTATAATTATTATATCAAAATCATTTGCTTCAATATTCCGGTAAAAAATAGGTAATTTAGTTCTAAGTCCGCGCGTGTTTTGATAAAAAACACTTAAATTATTCATGATATTGTATTGTAATTATATTATAATTGGGAATTAAAATATCCTTCACAAAATTTGTTCGATGCAATAACAAAAAGAAATAACTGTATAAAGTGGGTAATAGAAAAACAATTTGTAAACATATAGCGGACATTGCTACTGCTTTGGTACGGCTGGTTTGTAGTTCAGGGGTTTGCAACATTGCGGTCGGTTTATTTATCATATTATTGTTATAAAATGTCAAGTGTGAATATATAGACGGGTTAGTAATGTATTTGGTATGTGACTTGTGTGAGTTATATGAATTTGTATGAACGATATATAATTTGTGTAATGTGTGGACAGCTAAATAAATTGAAGAACAATTTAATGATATAGAAAACGACAAAATTCGAGAATCCAAGTCGTTAGCTAACTTCGACCTAAAAAATTCGTCAAATCTTCTTCGGAAGCGATGGTTATTGGTGGCGACTTTTCGTTGCGTCTCATGTAAACTGAGCAGTTTTTTACCCAAACGAATTTGATATTTAACTCCTTAGCATGTTTACGGCAGTTGTTCAGCAGCATTTTATTTGCGATCGTGAGATGTTCATTAATAAAAACTTTTAATGAGTTACCAGCAAATCCCAAGTCATGTGATGTAACACCTTTGTTTTTGTTGGTTTTGCGGAAATTGGCGATGATGCTATCCTTAGCGGCTCTGTTTCTCAGCTTAACGACAATTTTTTTAGGTCTTCCTGGATACGAGTGTAGTGGTTGAACTCGAGTTATAAACTCAATATCATCTTTAGATATGTTAGCGTTTACTGAGGTAGCAAGTTTGAGCATTAATTGCTGTAGGTCTTCGTCTGATTTCTCCGGTATTCCAACTATTTCAATGTTGAGGAATCGACTTTGTTGTTGGCAACGATTGTAATCTCTTTCTAGTACACTCGATCTCCGTTGGAGTTCCTTAATAATATCGTCTCGGTTTTGCAATGCATTTTCTAAGGTGTGTAGACGTTCTTCATATTTTTTACAGTTTGATCTGATGCTAATATGTTCCTGCTTAATAGAATCAACAAATGACAATTTAGATTCAATATTAGTTAATCTTACGTTAAGCTCCTCAATAACTTGGCTTTTAATTTTTGATGCAAGATCACTTAAGTCTGATCTCAATTTTTCAACCTGTTCGGGTAAGTTTGACAGGGACTGCAGCATTAACTCGATATTATGCAGCGCTGGCTGGAGGACTACCTGTTCGTCCAATGGTTTTCCCTGTTTTATCTGTGTTTGGTTTCTTGGAGAGCTAGTTTGTACATTAGTTTTGCACTCCGGGCATACCCAAGCAGTTTGTCTGTCTGATCCTAATCTTCTCCAACCAATCTCTGATAGAGAGACACAGTGGAAGTGAAATACCATACAGCAACAGGAGCACAAAGCGCCATCCGATACTTTGTCGTCACATTTTCTACAATTTGTATTCATACCGAAAGGTTGGGGATCCCCTTCTTGATGTTCTGTAGTGACGTAGCGGCTGTGGCAGCGGTACCGTGTTTGGCTGACTCAAGTCTCTTCACTTGCGATGAAAGCGGAGGTGAATTTGTATATAGTCCGCTCCAGCAAGTTGTCCGATGGATGTGCGTCTCGATTACACAAACGATACACGACAAAGCAGTGCGGGTTCGAACTCCCGACTACCTACACACTTCTATTTATAAATGATTAGCGACACGACTGCTCTCAACTATCTCAATGAGCGAACTATGCGATACAAAGGAACCTTAGTAATAAGTTTTCAACCTGTTATATAACAAAAAAAATATTTTTAAAAACCTTCAACATTCTAAACTAAAGGCTGACAGTCCCACCTTGGGCGCCAAATTTATATTTTTTTAATTTTTCGCATATAGTAAGTCTACTAAACACAATCTAGGATCAAGGCTAAGAATTTCGACATCAACCATTACTTATTCACAACTCACTACTTGCTTAAAACCGTTATCAAATCAAATGTTCTTAGTTAAAGTAAGCCTTTACAAGCGTTTATGAAACGTTATTCACTCTTGTTGCTCGGTTCCAAAAAGTTGATCCTATGGAGAAGAATCCGGCAAGAAACTCAATGGACACTCTTTTAAAATAATAGGTGTTACATTATTCACTGGTACATTATGGCGACTACAGGATGTGAGGACATTGGATGTAATTGTCATAATTAGCCTGAAGTCGGGATTAAAATTAAGAGTGAGTTCCCAGCATCTGAGAACTCAATGTCAACCTAAAAATAGTATTTTTGGGAGAAGCCTACATTTACTACAGTTATTTCTGATAATACAACAATTACAACTTAACAGGGAAAGAAAATGCCTGCCTATCGAAAACCACGAAGTCAAATAAGAGAGACCTCTGCTACCGTGATTGACATTTTGCTCTGATTAGATGGGGCTTCGATTTTATACATCCGACCCGTTTGTAATAAGTATTCAGCCGATTGCTTTCGATTGAAGATAGCGTACCTACCTATATAGTAAATTATGGCCCTCGCCCTAAAACATAGGGTTGTCTTTTGAACACTTGCCTGATATATTTAGAATTAACAATACTCAAAGACGTCTGCCTGATTTCAAGATCTGTGAATACCACTGATAACTCGTGAATTATCCCTTTTAAGTGATAGTTTTTTTAAATAAATATGGACCTCTTTATTTGGGGGCAAATATTTATAACATGAACAAAGTTGTTGGTCGTGGTTTCAATTGAAATCCGTGTCTGTGAATCATTTTACCAAATTGTCCATTTTGGCATTCCTGTTTTTACTTTACGACGTAACTTAAACATAACATACCATCAGGCCTGTATTCCCCGAAGGGTTAGGCAGAGGTGTTTTCATGTACGCTCACATTTCGCCGTTATATTTAGGTCGCAAGTAATAGGGGGCGAGCCTGTTTCCATTAACCGGGCACAAATCCAGACTCCGAGCTGCTACTGGTAGTTTCATAGAAAAACCCAATAACACTTTACACGACCTGGGGATCGAACCCAGGACCTCTAGCGTAGCAGTCGCACTAAGGACCACTAGACTAATGAGGCAGTCTTAAACATATAGGTAGAATAAACTTTTATACATACCTATGTGTTTACTTAGTAACTCATGTTTGACCGTGTTACTTGATAATTATTTAGGCCCGCCTCGCTTAACTTCATTTAACTTGAAATTAAATTGTTTCTAACGTGGAGAACACTGCGTGGAGACTTAAAATATACTTAGGTAAAACTTAGATGCTAACTATATAGGTATATAACATTTCCTTTTAGTTAGGTATATGTCAGTAGCAGCATATCATTATACAAAACTGTGAAATTTCTCCAAATAATTTTAAACCTTAAAACTTTAAGATTAAGTTCAAAATCAACTGAGAAAATTTGACATTTTGTGGTAACTTGATGTTCTGACCACCGTAGATTTCAGAATTTGATCCTTATCGAACTATTGGATGGTGTAATAATTTGGTTTTTTTTTCTTCTGATTATCTTGTTCGATCCATGGCTAGACTTAGTGCATCATTTGTCTAGTGATCTTAAGCCTGACTGCTATGCTAGAGGTATTGTGTTTGATTCCCATGTCGGTTCTTTAATCTCGTGCACAAACCGCTAATACGTCAGTCATTGACTAAAATTTACAAAGGGACCACAAACTTCAATCTGCCAATTTGGCCTAATCACAGCAGGCTATAATCCGCGGCTAACCATGTCGGTTTGACTTCGCGTCCAATTAGCCGATTGTCCCAAGCGGCCAATTTCAATTACAAACCAGCTTATGTCAAATTATACTACTTATGTATAAGGGACATAGAAGGACCCTATTTTCCCGGTTCTTCTTATCGAAAAGGGTAAACGAATTTCCTCTTTCACCTTTTTGCAGAGGTTGAGAACAAAAACGTGAATCAATAGGGCTTATTGGGAATCTGGGAATATTGGGTGTAATTGGCTTATAATTAGGAAGTCAGCTTGGGTATAAAAGCTACCTACGCAAAGGCTTAGTTTTTGACGTAATTTAGCAATTTATACTTCTTTACTGATATTATAAAGGGTTGAAGTTTGTGAGGCTGTAGGGATCTACTAGATTTACTGAACCGATTTTGAATTCTTTTACTAATACAAAGCAATGTTGAAAGCAAAGTAAATTTGAAGCGGCGGTAGCCTAATGGTTAGGGGGTCGGACTTGCGATCATGTGGTTGCCGGTTCGAACCTCACCCTTTGCACTACCGACGTGGACCCACTCGTAACACAAGCATTTTAGCTTAGCACGAGGGGTTAACAAGAATACTAGTAATGTGTTACCCACATTGCTAGTAAGCTTTTTTTTTTTTTTAAAAAAAATGTTATTTGTGAGTATCATATGCTGTATCGTCCAACGAAGAGGGCACGGGTCAGCGAGTACATAATTAAGTTGAAGAGTTTGTTTATTTGAACGCGTTAATATCTAGTACTGCCAGTAGGATTTGAAAAAAAAATATTGCATATGATAGCAACATTAATGAGGTAGGTTATAAGCTCAGATCAAATAAAAAAATAAGATGGAACTTTGGGAATAAAGAGATGAGGCCGGCTAAAACTACGACATGCCGTGTACAACACACAATTACACGCACACATGTATTAGTTAAACGCACACATGTAGACTTGTCAGTCGAGCTTTCGATACCTCGATAGCTTGACTGACAAGTTAAGGCGTAGTTTCGGTATACGTGTGTGCGTGTAATTGTGTGTTGTACACGGCTAGGCGTAGTTTTAGCCGGCCTCACTTCTTTGTTCGCAAAGTTCCATCTTAACTTTTCATTTGAACTGAGGTTATAATTAGACTATCAAGCATCACGCTGCGACCCTTTAAAGCGAGGTAAAGCGGGTGAAACCGCAGGGAACAGTTAGTAACAAAATAAACACAATTAAAAACCATTGCCTCATTAGTCTACTGGTCCTAAACGCGAATGCTACGGTAGAGGTCCTGGGTTCGATCCCCAAGTCGAGCAAAAGTGTTTTTGGGTTTTTTCTATGAAATTCTCTGTAGCAGCTCGATGTCTGGATTTATGCCCGGTTTATGACAATAGGCTCGTTCCATATTACATGTGACCTAAAATTACCGGCCCAATGTGAGCTAACATTAGTACACCTCTGCCTAACCCTTCGGAGAATACAAGCGTGATGGTATTTTAAAAAGTATTCCTAGGTTTTCTTTTTCAAAATACCTACGATCCTACTTAAACATATACTTCTATCTTACTCGTGCCTCGGTTAAGTAGGTCGCTAGCTAAATGGGTTAGTCCAAAAACGATTTGTAACCCGTTCCCAGGATCTATCGGCGACTAACAAAATGGCGATCAATCCTCGCCACTACACATTTGTCAGTGTGAAGAATGATTTTGAATTAGCGCGGGTTGTTTTGCACTTCGTCACTGAATTTAGAATTTTCAGTTTAAGCTCTGGATTGATAGTTCGTATCAACGCAACAAAGGCTGTAAAGTTTAGAGCTTAAGGCTGTTTGTTTGCCTGTGGCATTCATGATATCATCATCATGTGATCCAAATGAGTTCCACTGGCTGGATAACGATTTCCTCCATTTCCATAAAACCGGTTCAGTATAACTGTGGTTTTATAACTCCTGAAACGATTCCAATGCGCTTTTCTGATGAA
This sequence comes from Subacronicta megacephala, assembly GCA_958496365.1. Classification (NCBI taxonomy): domain Eukaryota; kingdom Metazoa; phylum Arthropoda; class Insecta; order Lepidoptera; family Noctuidae; genus Subacronicta; species Subacronicta megacephala. The sequence goes on along the minus strand of OY292530.1, from coordinate 4,248,224 downwards.
AATCTTAATAACGCTCTGCTCTTTCCTGGGAATCTAAGTCCTTACGCTCAGTAGGCTCGCTTGGAGGCATTAGATCAATGATAAATAGGTAATTAATATACAGGAAATAGTGATAATAATTTCGCGCAAAATAAAACCTTGCTCTAATTGGAGTGTCTGGTGGTTTTAGTTCGGTTTGTGTATTAGTACATATGTTATACTATATCAATGGGCTATTGATATATACTAACATATGTATGTATGTATATGTACAATCTGTATATCGATAATAATGTTAAACAACGATGACTGATGTATGCGTGCCGTCAGTTAGGACAGGTCAACTCAAAGCTGCTATGGCTCTTTCTTCAAAAGGCCTGTTCAGATTTTGCCCTACATTGTTAAACTCGAATATCTAATACCATAATTATTGTCTGGACTTTAAAAGAGACCATGATTCTCTGAGTTTCTTTCGAAGTTTCTTCTCAGAGGTCGTCAGATAGGAAATGTCGGCGCCATCTAGTTAAAAAAAAAAAAAAAATTGACTTGTAAAAGTGTCTTTAAAAGATCTATTTACAGAAATAAATATCATTTCATTTCAACAGTATGTTTATTTGATGGCATTTTCAAATTATTGCTAACAAGTACCTATCTAAGTAGATTATCTAGTATCTACTCTTGCACGTTGACAAAATTATTCTTCTTTACTTATCCAATTTGTTTCCATCCAGCCAGGACTGAGCATTATAACAGCAATTGACGGTTTGAACTCAAATTGTAAACGGACACACCGGGCGATTCGGTTTGAAAATAATATTTAACTAAAGACTACCTAGTTATCGCCTTACCTCTTGAGTCCATCCAAAGGTTGTCTGTAAGAGATCGCTTTAAGCGATAAGACCGCCCATTGTACCATTTTATATATAAAACTTGTACTTAAAAATATTTTTGGTGTGCAATAAAGAATATTCTATCTATCTATTTAATATTGTATTGTACGTGGGCGTCAATCAAATACTCGATCAACGTGGGTTAATTGTAAATCGCAATTGTATTCCGAAAATATTTTAACAGTAGCTCAATTATTATAATAATAGAGTAATAACGTTATAATAGCGCCATCGTTTAGCGTCTATTAAGCTCCATTATAGACTATAGCCTTATCCCTCTCTTACTGAGAGAAGACCCGTGCCCAGCAGTGGGACAATGTAATGGGTTGATGATCAACAATATAACGCAATAAAAAGGTGTTTTCTTTCTTTTTGAATGCCATGACACCGATCTCGAGTTGAAAACGAAGATACCTCTGACTTTTTAAAACAATGTGTTGATCACTCCCTTAAACGATTAAAAAAGTACTGTTATTAAACTTTGGAAAGGTTTTCTCGACGGTGTGTAAAGTGTGCCAACCCATAGACTAGGGTAGGAGTAGTAAGTAGGTATATAGGCTAACCCCTCTCACTCTCACATTACTCTAAGAGGTAATCCGGCTACTATGGGTATAATAAACGGGTTCATAACTATATAATTTGAGTGTTATAAATCTGGAATAATACAAGTATTTTATTTTAGAAAAAATATGAATCATGAAGTCTTTTCCAACAAAAACGATGGCCGAGAGCTAATTTAAAACTACCCAGTCTTCCGAATAGTTTTATAAGTGTCATTTCGTCATCTAACGAATAAGTTTCTCAAGTATCACTTCAGCGTCTGTAGCCTTTTGAGACGTTAAAAGAACTCGGATTAAAAGATGCGAGACTCGGAGAACCGACTTACTTTTATGTTAACGTTTCCCGTAAAATTAGGATTTCTGGTCACAGGCAGCTTTTACAAGTTTCCTGAGGAGGAAACGAGGGAGGGGAGTGCGGGAGGGTTAAGGCGTTCACTCGAGCTGAAAAAGTGCAACTATCTTAGAAGATTAGTCTGTTAGGGGACTGAACCGCTTACTTAGTGTTACTTCGTCTCGTTGAACCCGATTTTTGGGGGAATCTTTTGCATTTATCTCGACCTTATAATGTTAGAACGAATGAACATTGTATAGGTACTTCTTGTTATATCAATATCAAAATAGAGGTTTATATCTATTATAATAGGTTACAAATCTATTATAAGGTTTTTGTCCTGTGAAGGGATATGCAGAGATGTAACACAATATAAGAATCTATAGCTGTAAGTATGTTTTTAATACGAGACAAACTTAACGTTTTTCGATTAGGTCAACCATTACGTTAGCATTGTGTTACTTGTAATATAAAAATAAGAGGTATTTTACTACCCATTTTGGTATTAAAAAAATATTATAGCAATGTTTTGTAAAAATAACAAGTTTTAAATCAACTCTGTTCGAAACATCCTGTTCATTCCGATTTCAAATAGCTGTTATATGGAGGAACGTGTTAATGCAGTCGACGACGACCGTTCAAAGCAAACCTACTTGAAATAATTGAATTTCTACGGTATATAGCCTTATCACTATCGGGTATTTTGCGATAGAAAAACGCCCGTGGATTAAGCTAGATAAGAATTTACTTTTAGGTCCCAGTACCTAGTATACCTAGATATTAGACAGAGTAGAATGAATATTTTATTTCTCTATCTTTCTACCTGTCTAGACAGAGAAACAGAATGAATAATTATTAGGTATATGTCTTTATTGCAAACCAAAAGAGAGCTACTGAGAATTAAATTGAAAAAATATAATAATACCACTCAACTTGGAAATCGGAAAAGGCAACTCATGTTTAAAGCACCGCACCGCACTGCGTCCACAAATACAATCAGGCAACCTTAATTTGCGGACAAGCAAATAAGATAAGATATACAGTAAAAGGTTTCGAAAATGGCCGCCAACGCCGATCGGCGATTCATAGCCATTACATTTGATAACACTTAGTACAGTTTGTACGAAATAACTAAACCAGTCTGAAGTTATCCATAAGTTGTTTAGCAGTGGTAAATTTTAATTGTAAGAGGTGAAGTGTCAATTGGGGTCGTATATGTTTCACATTAATGATTATTTTCTTTATATAAACTGCCTCGTTAGTCTAGTGGTCCCAATCGCGACTGCTACGCTAGAGATATTGGGTTCGATCCCCAGGTCGAGCAAAGTGTTATTGGGTTTTTCTATGAAATTCTCAGTAGCAGCTCGGAGTCTGGATTTGTGCCCGGTGAATGGCAATAGGCTCGCCCCCTATTACATGGGACCTAGACATACCGGCGAACTGTGGGTATACATTAGTACACCTCTGCCTAACCCTTCGGGGAATACGGGCGTGATGGTATTATGTTTAAGTATGTTGCTTTACTTATTTCGACATTTATGTAAAAAACAATTATCGCTTAATTAAACGATTTAACCAGCGCGTTGTTCGGAACAGCTAACTTCAGACAAGCAGAGTTATTTCGAACAAACTATAATGGAATTTGTTGAAACAATGGAAAATAATGGAATCGCAATCGTGTGAACTTAGCTTTTTAAAAGGTTTGTGTTGTAACATAAACTGCTTAGTAACAGCGCTCAACAAAGGTACCCGTATCAATTCTTAATCCTCTAGCGAGCACTAATGTATGCAATTAACATAAAGTATTTGTGTCTACATGCACGAACGAATCTATGTATTTTTGTAATAAGAAAATAGAGAGAGATTCATAATTAAACAGAATCGACATTTAGTCTGTTATCGATACGTATAATAAAATTGTAACATGGCGATATCTTTATTAGAGCAATAGAAACGAAAACAATTTTTTTAAGATGTTTTGTCTCTGTGTCTGTTTGTATGTTCGTACACACACACGCGCGCGCGCAAAAACTACTGCATCAAATCAGATGAGGTCTTCAGAGTTGTATTGCTGGAGATTTAACTTATAAATGTGGTGCATGTTTCATGTTGATACGCGGTTGGAAGCTGAGAGTATATAAGTAATTTCTTTAGGGAAGTGAGTAAAACTAAACAAATATAATATATGTATGCATAATAGATTTGATTTTAGGATATAGGATTATTGGCAAATACTATTATTAGTATTTTTCCAATACTATTCTTGAGAGGTCATTCTCTCAAGACTATTTGATGATTGATGCGTCACCAGAAACTCATACTCACTGAGCAATCTCATGATGACCAACTGAAGCTCCCTCCTGTTAGTCCTCTCATGTATGGGTGGAGGAGTCTCATCCCCGTGCATATCTAACTCTGAGACGAGCAGTTCCAGATGTATAATTAGCTATTATACGTCTGGAAATGCTAGACACGAGCTACAACTAGCTGTTGTAGCTCGCGTCTGTCTATGCGTTCTTCGGCGTTCTATTCACTCTGAATGTCCAGCTATGAGACTAGAAGTTCAAGTAATCGATCCAGGACTGTACGGTCGCCTTCCACAGTTCCACGCTCGAGTCTAGATCACCGGCCAGCATGAGGACCACCTGTTATTGGAAATAGATACAATGTGGAATCACCATCAAATATATCGGAGCGAACAGACTGTTCATAATTATCTGAGCAACTAGAGAAATTTACCATATCTCAGCGACACAATGGATGTTTTAGAATGGACAAATATTTCATGTATCAATTTGGCCATATTTTCTCACCGCATATTCCCTGGACTTCCACAAGTATTTCTAACTCAAAATTAGCCAAATCGGTCTAGCCGTTGTAGAGTTTTAGCGGGACTAACAAACGGTAATTGATTTTTATATATAAGAAAGAAGAAGAAGATAAATAACCCGAGGGATGATCACACCCAAAGATTTTTAATGCAGACGATTGGAAGTTAGTTAACATACAGTTTGTTCGAAATAAGTAGGTAAGCCGATCCGAAGCTAGCCGTTCCGAACTACCGCGGTGATAAAATAGTTTAAATATGTGTTTTAATAAATAAATATCGAAAATAGTTAACAAAATAATTAGAAATATCAAACATATACGACTTTCTATTAAAATTGACCACTTCTAAACCACTTGCAGACAACTTCCGATCGGCTTACTTATTTCGAACAAACTGTAATTGTACTCTCTCAAACAATAAAACAAAAGCATAACGAGATAAGAACACTTGTAGCACACAAAACTCTTTGCTGAACATAATCATAATAATAATTCCAAAAGAGAGTGACCATGTTGAATTGTCCAAGGCAAGCCGTTTGGTTTTATGTTCATATAAAAATGCGAGTGCACGTATCTTTTCAGAACTCTTGTACAACAAAGTGGTTTTAATTTCTGTAATAAAATTGAAATAACGGACATGTTCGTGTTTTATTATTTTATTACAATAAAATTGTACTTGTTTTTAAACGACTTTTAGAAAACGATTTGTGTGCTTATTGTTTTGTTTTTTAGAATGACAGTCGAATTTAAATTTCGAACGTGGATTTGATGTAGCTGAAAAAATACTATGTAGTGCGAAATAATATAAAATTGTTCTTACTCCGTTATTCAGATTATTTTTAAAACATGTTTAGGTACTTAGATTGTGATATTTTGTTATCCTTAAAATATTTCTGCCCAAAGGAGGTGTATTAATATTGTATCTTTTCAACTGCTGTGTCTTTTTTTCATGCTATTCGGGCGTTTCGCCTAAAGGGATATACTTAATCATTTTTCGAGACAAATTTTAACAATGGCTTACATTAAATAAAATATAATTGTCACCATCTTAGCAGTCGCTGTTTTTGCAAGGGGCGTGAGTTATAACTAATATCATAATTATCCTGTCATAGTTCCATGGAATTTTCTTAAGCAGCCTTTTAAATATGCCATTCCAAACTGTCTTTTGTTTTCTTAATGGAACGGTGTCACTATATTCGAACTAATTGCAAGTTGTTGGAAGCTCTAAGATGCTTTTAGCGAGTGTTAGTGTCGTGTCATGTACGTAATGGCAAACATTGTTTCCACAAGACAAGTATACCTAACTGGAGAACTATGCTAGTATTTGTATATTTTTTTACGTGTTAAATTTTAGTATCGTATTTGCTAGTCTAAATGTTTAATTTCAAAATTCAAATTTATAATGCTTATTTTTTTTATATTTTAGCATTAAATAATGCGAAATGTTTTCAAAGATATGAATTTCTTGTGACAGAAAATTTTCTAGTGAAGGACTATGTACTTAACTAGAGGGCCGCACGTTCAAACCCTGCCTGAGGACGAATTTTTCTTTGACTAGGAAATTTTCTTTCACAAGAAAATTCATATCTTTGTGAATTCAATTTTTTTTTATGTGTTGGTAAGTCTCATCTTGTTTTGCAGGGAACAAATAGTTTTTCTTTATTTCTATAATACACTTATGTCGAACCCTTAGTAAAATTTCTCGCTTTAATATGATTCGGACATAACGCTTCGATATCGATCACTCCTCTAGTATGCAGCTAAATCTAAATATAGTTGGGACATGGCTCGTATCTACTATAGATATGCTCTTATATATATTTTTATATGAGTATTTTATTGACTATGTGTCGACATTAAATGCGTTACTCGCCACAAAAATTCCGGCTTATCTATTCCTGTCCAACTCGATCATCAATATTATTTTGAGGGGTTCGACATACCATACTATACCAATCTTAGGCTAGTATACTATGTCTATTTATAAGTAATCCACCTACTATTTATTATTCCGAGCACCCTAAACCGACGGTCATGCATGAAGAGATTAATGAATGTAGATGAAGCGAAAGTAGTGTGCCAGGATCGTAGCAAGTGGAAATCTATAGTCTCTGCCTACCCCCATGGGAGACAGGCGTGACAATATGTATATGTACGTATTCATTATAAAATTAGCAAAATGACTCCATATTGGCGGTATAATCAAGGAAACTAAAATCAATTGGAAAAATCGTTTCAAAAATAATAAAGTACATTTTGCGAATACAGGAACAAATATGTAATAATTTTTATATATATTATACATGTATATAATGAAATATATTGTACCTATTCATAGGCAGAAATAGTTAAAATGAAACTAAAAAAATATTGAAATAAAACTATTTTTTACGGATTTTATCGCGTTATATTGATATTTTTAAAATTCCCGACGTTTCGTAATCAAATCCGTAAAAAATAGTTTTATTTCAATGTCTAATATTCGCGTAAGTGTTAGAAACCAGTATAAAAAAATATTTTCAAGTCAGTTCTCTTGGCATTTAAACATACGAAATATTATTATAATAAAATCAAAAATTACACGCTCGCCTTTTTTTAAAATAATTCATTTAAACTGGAATAAACTGCTGAAGAAAACGTGTGAATGACATTGGATTCATCTCAGAGTTATCATTGGAATGGAAACTGTTGGAATGTAATATGGCGGATATTACGACTGAGCTCCGGTTGGTTTTGTTTATTTAGATTCACTTACTTACATAAATATTCTACCTATCGTCACGAATTTCCCAAAATCCTTTCTTAGCGTTATATATATAATCCCTGTAATAAGGTTTTGATTTCCAACCTTTAGATATTTCATAATCGTATGCGTATTGATAAGGCGTATTATTACGGGCGCGGCGGTAGCCTAATGGCTAGGGCGTTGGACTTTCAATCATGCCGGTTCGAAACCCTCTCATTGCACTTCCGACGTGAAACCACTCGTAATACAAGCATTTAGCTTAGTACGAGGGTTTAACAATAATACTAGGAATGTGCGACCCCCATTGCTAGTAAGCTTAAAAAGTATATTATCACTCGCTTGAAACGTTAAAGAAAAATATTGTGAGATTTTCTCGATGGCCGTGTGAATTCTGCTAATCTGCAGTAGGCTACAGAGGAGGACTATTAGTCCTTCTTATTCTGAAAGGAGACCCGTACCAAGCTACGGGATAGTAAATGGGTTGATGATGATAATATCGTATATAACCTTACAATATCGTATAGTACAATATCGTATTGATTTTTGATTTTGTAATTTATCAGCGAATGAGTGGTATTTCGCTGTTATAAATGTGGATTTCAGAATAATATCGTCTCGTATTCAGTTCGTCTCGTACAGCCGTTGAGAGTGGTACTCTGCGCTAAATTGTCTTAAATATCTGTAACTGCGCGCTTAGTTATGTGAATCGTGTGCAAATTTAATGACAGACACCATAGGACTGAGAGAGACAGCAATTAGTTAATAATTGTTATCTCGTTTCCGCACCGCATCTCGGGATCGTGACGGCGCGGGGACCTCGCTACCTCACCGTTGCGCTAAAGGACACGTGTATACTCTTCTCTCTCTCCGTCCTGCATACTAACAACACTTGTCAATTAAAAAGTGCAACTACGATGTCCCTGCCACGCACACCGCCAAATGTTTTTTCTTCGGACAGTAACCTTTACGTATCCACAAATGCTATGAGCGGCGATAATTTTGTTGCCACCCGCAAACGCAAACAAATAGACTTTGAGATGATTAACTTTGAAGAAAAATTTGATAACCAAATGAAAATATGGAACAAGAGTATTACCGACTGTATTACAAACAGCATAGCAGCCGCCGTGACCACTGCTTTGACCGGCGAATTATCCAAGATTACGTCCGCGTTGTCAGAACTGAACACGAATGTAATGAAATTAAATGCTGATACTATCAATCTTAACACATCGCTGAACGAAGTTAACTCTCGTTTGTCTGAAATGGAGAAATCACTTCATTTCGCGCATGAGCGGCAGGATGAGTTTGATAGCCGATTGAAAATATTAGAAAACAAAATTTCAGAAAATAGCGGTGTCTTATCCCACATTCAACAGCTTGAAAATAAGATATGTTCCATGGAGCAACAAGCAAGGCAATGTAACATCGAAATCTCGAACGTACCAGACAAGCGAGACGAAAACCTCATAAACATAATGGAACGTTTAGGGGACGCTATTAAAACACCTATACGGCCTTCCGACATTATATCCGCTCATCGTGTGCCTCATGCTGATCAAAGTGACCGGCGTTCTAAGAATATTATAGTCAAATTTACTAATAGAACACTACGTGACAATGTGGTGGCAGCCAGTCGACAGATCAAAGGTTTAAACTCATCATCCTTGTCCATAGCGGGGCAGCAAGTTCCTATTTATGTTAACGAACACTTAACATTGAACAACAAACTGTTATTTCGTCAATCCAAGGAGGCAGCAAAGAAGTATGGCTATAAATTTGTTTGGATCAAACACGGAACCATACTCGTACGTAAAATGGAAGGAAAATCCACCTTTGCAATCAGGTCCATCAATGATATTGCCAAAATTAAATGAACGTCAGTTTCCTTACAAAAATCAATACAAGTGTGTTTATTCTTTTTTTGAAATACCCCAAATAACTCACAACTACTCGTTTGTGCGTATGAAGCGTATGTATCCTAATTATATGATTTTATTTCTTAATTACTTTCATTTACATGTTTATATATACCTTGTGTGTTTAAATACTTGCAGCTATGACAAACAAATGGAAATTAATAATCATTATAAAACATTATTTTTTACCTACCTGGTTTATTGTATCAGTATGGCTTGTAAACAATTATTATTATGTTATGTACTTAAATGGTGTGTATCTAGTGTCAACAACACGAAGTTATATATTATACTTGAGTGCTACATAGTATATTTTTTTACTCATAAAGTTCAATTCTATTAATAACAACGTAATATCAGTCTACTATCAAAATTGTCGTGGGTTGCGTACGAAATTAAATACCATTTATATGAATATTTTGTCCCATAATTATGATGTTATAATACTGACCGAAACGTGGTTACATGATGGCATACTAGATAATGAGTTTTTGGACGATCGTTACAATGTATTTCGGTGTGATCGCGACCGTGCCGCTACTAATCGTCGTGACGGAGGCGGGGTGTTGGTGGCCGTGATAAGCTCCTTGTGTGCCGTGCGCTGTGTGCCAGCGCCACCAGCTGCCCCGCTCGATATACCGCGTCACATAGACAATATCCTATTGGAATTGCGCATAGATAGGTATACATACCTGCTAAGCGCATCATATATTCCGCCAAATACAGATTCTGACGCATATTTATGTTTTTTCAACAGTTTACAAGAGTTTATACAGATAAAATGTTATGATAGATTTTATTTGATAGGCGACTACAATTTACCACACATTGACTGGCTTGTTAATGGAACTCATGCGAAACCTCACAACATAGAAAACCTACAGCCGCCATATACTTATTTAATTAATTTTATGCTTGCGCTGAACTGCATACAGTTAAACACTTTTAAAAACAATATGAATAGGATATTGGACTTGTGCTTAACAAACTTATATAACAGTGAAACTTTTTCTACGCCCATCACCCTGGTACCACCTGATTTACATCACCCGCCTTATTATATTCTCATACCAATTGACACTAATTCAACAAAGCTTATGTCAATTAGACCTCACACAAAATATTGTTTTAATAAAGCTAATTATGAATTAATTAACAGTGAGCTGTCAGAAATCAACTGGTGTATATTATTTCAAAATAGAACCGCAGAGGTCTGTGTTGAGGTATTTTATGAGTGTATATTTGATATCATTCGCAGGCATGTCCCAACTAAACGCTTCTCAAAGTCTTATTTCCCCGTATGGTTTACCCCTGCGTTGATACAAATATTTAAAGACAAAAAAAAGGCTTGGATTAAGTGGAAAGTATACAAAAATCAATCTGACTATTGGGTATTTTCCAAGCTGCGTGACACTTTCAAAAGGGAATCGTCAATATGTTACAAAAAATACATGAACTCAGTTGAGGATAGTATAACAAAAAATGTTAAGTACTTTTGGTGCTACATACATAATCGTAAAAGTCAGTCTGGTATTCCCAATAGTATTTATTATAATGGAAGCCAGTCGAAAAGCCCTGAGCATGTGTGTGATTTATTCTCTTCCTTCTTCAAATCTGTTTTCCAGCCATCTGAGGTATCTGACTTCTTTGACATTGTCAATGTGAGTAATGTGGATAGGAATACTTGTAGTAGTGACATAATTAGTGATATTAATATTTCGGAAGCAAACATGGTAAAGGAGTTGAAAAAGCTTGATTGTACCAAAAGTGCAGGGCTCGATAATATTCCACCTGTTTTTCTTAAAAATACCGCGGCCGTGATATATAAACCTTTAGTGATACTGTACAATAAATGTTTAAAGGAAGGCACATTTCCCTCAGTGTGGAAGGCAGCAAGGATAACACCTATACACAAAGGTGGCTCTAAGAACGACGTGACCAATTATAGACCAATCTCGATTCTTCCAACGTTGTCGAAGTCACTAGAAAGGTTAGTTCACAATGAAATTTACCCATTACTACACAAAGTCATACTACCACAACAGCACGGCTTTGTCCGTAAACGCTCCACTATTACTAATCTTATGGTTTATACTTCAGACTTGTTTGACAATTTAGATGCTAATAAACAAACAGACAGCATCTACACAGATTTCCGGAAAGCGTTCGACCGGGTAGATCATAAAATACTGCTGGAAAAGATTGCTTTCAATGGTATTCGTGGTAACTTGTGGAGATGGTTCAAATCATATGTAATGAATAGAACTCAAAAGGTAGTTATTAATGGATATGAATCTAATACAGTAGTCATTACTTCGGGAGTTCCGCAAGGGTCTATCCTCGGTCCTCTACTATTCATATTATTTATTAATGATATACATAATTGCTTCAAACATTCTAACTTTATGCTCTATGCTGATGACCTTAAAATATTCCGAACTATAGACACCCACGGCGATCAGGTGACATTCCAGGAAGATTTGGATAGATTTACACGTTACTGTCAAATTAATAAAATGCAACTCAGTATTGACAAGTGTAAAGTTATAACTTTTACTAGGAAGCGCTCTGTTGTAATGTATTCTTACTACATAGATGGACGGCCCATCAATAGAGCACAGACCATTCGTGATCTTGAAGTCACGTTGGATGCTAAGTTGACGCTAGATACACACATTGATAACATCTGTAGTAGAGCATATAGAATGTACGGTTTCGTATTGCGAGCCAGTAATGATTTTGTACGTCCCAGTACATAAATGCATCTATACAAATCTTTGATTCGCTCACAATTGGAATATGGAACATGTATCTGGGATCCTTTATATACAATATACTCTGAAAATCTTGAAAGAGTCCAAAAAAAATTTTTACGATGTGTAAACTACAGATGTTTCCGCCGATATGAACCTTACTGTCAATTGTTACAAAAATACAAGCTCTTAGATTTAAGATCAAGAAGATTACAACTACAAGTCATGTTTCTATATGATGTTTGTCATAGCAGATACGATTGTATTGAAATTATTAATAAAATAAGTTATAGTGTTCCTATCAGGTCACTTACAAGATCATGTCGTAGAAATAAAATATTTGAACTGCCGAAGTCGCGCACTCAAATCAAATCAAATCAAATGTTTTTATTTCAAATAAGCTTTCACAAGCGTTTATGAAACGTTATTGACTCTAGTTGCACGGTTCCAAAAAGTTGATCTCATGGAGAAGAATCCGGCAAGAAACTCCATAGACACTCTTTTAAAATATATACCTATAAAATATAACTACACTACACTACACTTATGCGGGAATTCGCTCGCCCATCCGTCGTATGCTTTGTACTTACAATAATTATTTTAATCATATTGATATCAACGCGAATTGCGTAGGCACTTATAAAAAAATGTTACTTGAGCATTTAAATGAATTAAATATAGCGCGCTAAATGGTTTATTGCAATAGATTTGGAACGGGTAGCTTCCATTGAATACTCAGTGAATGCTATTTGTTTTAGATTTGTTGATATATTGCTTTGGCTTTTTGCTTGCATATTACTACTTTCAACACTGTACTATTGATAACTTATCTGTTAATTAGTGGTAGACGAAGTGGATGTCACAATTATCAATATTGTATGCCCTAATACTTAAAAAGAAAACTTATTGTGATATTGTTTGTTACCAAAATAAATGAAAAAAAAAAATATATATTTGCTGCAACAAAATTCGGTTGTATATTTATAATTAAATTCACAGAGTTTTCACGTCTGTTACTCCACATATTCCTGTCGTATGTGTGTATAATTTCAAGTGCCGAAAGCAGCCTGTTTTTATTGCAACAATATTTTCAGGAATATTATCACTTTGTACGAGTATAATACCGTAAATATTATTAATTTATGTGTTCTTTTCCGCCTCAGTATTTCAGTTTCGTCCTCTTTCCTTGCGAGGTGTTTTATTTTTTCTTATCTTTATATAATATGAGCTTCATTAGTCTTGAAGTGCAAGTTATAAGGTTTGATTTCTATGTCGAGCTAACTGCTATTGGGAATTCCGAGTTCAGAGTTCCTAAACTTCCTAAGAATGTAATAAAAGCAAGTCACACACAACTCGAAAATATAATAGAAATAATTCTAACAAGCTATTCAGAATACCTAATGATTTGGTCACGGGAAATGGCAATATCTTACATACTTTGGTATGTAACCAATGTATCCCATTTACTCTGTGAAAAAACCCGTGGGATCAACACAGGCGTGATAATAATTATATATTTGTAAAGAAAATACCTACTAGAAGTATTATATAAAATATAGTTTCGCAAATCATAATAAATCATCTTATATATTTATTACCTGTTGCCCGCGTTTTCACTCGTTTCCTAAAAGACTTTTCGAGATAAAAAGTAACTTACGTCCTATTCCAAGGTCCAAATTCATCCAAATTGGTTCATCGGTTTAGGCGTGGAAATGTAACAAACATACTATAATATATATTTTATTGTATGGATTATATTTTTGAGCTTCTAGCACTCTCGGCACGATATCGGTTGGCAATGGCGAGCTAGCAACGATGCGGCAATGACATTTGCAGAGCTGACATTGACACAAAAACTTTAATCTAATATTAGATTCGCGAGTAAACACATCGTATTTTTCTAACGCGTATAGAATCATGCGAATTATAAAAAAATAAACAGCGCATTCCGAAAAACTTAAGCCTGGTATCAATAATCCAAGGTAGTGAAGGATAAAAATATATTCATTTTATCTTTTAAGACTACCTCATTAGTCTAGTGGTCCTAAGCGCAACTGCTACGCTAAATGGGGTTTTCTGGGAAATTCTCAGTAACAACTCGGAGTCTGAAATTATGCCCGGTTAATAGCAATAGGCTCTCTCGGATTTACATGGGACCTAAACATGCCGGTGAAGTGTGGGTGTTCATTAGTACACCTCCACCATTTGAGGAATACAGACGTGATTGTATGTAGGTATGCAGTTATTAAAATAATAAATCAGTTTCTATCTCATATTATATAAATAATATAAATCTATTTCATAAATGAATATTAAATTGTGTTTCTTTTAGGTACCGCCTCACAACATAATATAATTTTCCTTCTTTTTATACATATGCTAATAGAGTTGCGAGCTTATAGAAACAACTCACGTAGCGTTAGAAGTTTTAACAAAACGCGACCACGTATGCCAGATACCTACCTAGATATGTTTTTTTCTTTGAATTGCTCATGTTTTAGGGAAACGTCAGCGTCGAGATCTTTATCAAAAAGAAGGAAAAATGCTATATTTTTTGTCGGAAGTTTGCTGTGGTCGGAAGCGCGGTTGTCGCGTCATATCTGTCTCGGTTAGGTAAGATTTTTCCTTAGAAATGTGGTCACAAATACAGGGTTGCCAATAACTATCAAGGAGGCAAAAAGGCCATATCGAGGAATTGCGCTGAAATTAATAGGGTAATTGACTGATAATGTTTTGCCTTTTTTATGGGACAACTCGGCAAACGAGCAGTCGAGCTACCTGATAGTAAGTAGTCATCGCCACCCATGGACATCTGCAAAACCAAAGGTGTTCCGGATGCGTTGCCGAGACTATTTTAGGAGAAAGGAGATAGAAGGGGACTGAGCGAGGAATTGGGCCTCCGGCGCTCCACACACAACGTACGAAACGAAGCAGTATAGGTACACACTGATACTTGACGTCGATATTCTGTGGGAGGGTAGTACTTCCCCGGTTATGCCGACCCATTCATGCTGGCATGTAGACATGCCAGCAGACAGTTCTACTACTACTCGCATTTCTTTCCTTGCCCTCTTGTAGTTATGTGCAGTGGTCTTGTAGTGGTATGTACAACCACAGCTAGTCGGTATGTTTTGAGTCCTATGTAATAAGTACGCGGCGAGTCTATTGCCATCAACCGGGCACAAATCTATACTCTGAACTGCTACTGAGAATTTCATTAAATAACCCAGTTTGCTCGACCTAGGAGTCGACACCAAGACCTCTTGCATAGCATTTGCACTTAGAACCACTAGACTGATGAGGCAGGCTAGACCGTCAGATCATCCTTCATGAATATGTTAGAAAACATAACATAACATACCATCACGGCTGCATTCCCCCGAAGCGTTAGGCAGAGGTGTACTTAATGTACACCCACAGTTCGCCGGTATGTTTAGGTCCCATGTAATAGAGGGCGAGCCTATTGCCATTCACTGGGCACAAATCCAGACTTCGAGCTGCTACTGAGAATTTTATAGAAAAACCCAATAACACTGCTCAACCTGGGGATCGAACCCAAGACCTCTAGCGTAGCAGTCGCGATTGGGACCACTAGACTAACGAGGCAGTCAATGTTAGAAACTAACTAACAAACACAGTATTCATTCCTCTGTTCTTCCAGTTTCCATCTCAATTATAAATATCAAGATTCTTCGTCCTAATGACCTCTGTTTAACCTTACCTATATCCTAATTAATTACGTGTTGTTGGCTGTGCATTGTTCACTCCTAGTTTATACGACGTCAATTTATGTAGAAGGCTTTAGATAAACTTCACAAGATACAAAGTTCGAAGCAAGTTCTTTAGTGTTTGAAGCTTTCATGATGAACTGGTTTTGATATAGGTAACGAAACGTTTCAGGAGTATGACGTGGTTGGGGGGTTAATTAAACTCAAAATACACTTATTAGTTTAGTTGTTGTATTCGCAACTGCTAGACTGGAGGACCCGGGTTCGATTCCGTGGTCGCGAAATGTGTTTGTTTTTGTATAAAATTTGTTACATAAGTAATGAGTTAATCCAATTATATTTAAATGCGATTAATTTATTTTTTTATTTATTAACTTCAATTAAAACGGTATAGACCATACATACACTCACGCATTTTTCCCACAGGGGTAGGCAGAAACTATGGTCTGCCACTTGCTACGACTCTTGTATATCTCTTTCGCTTCTTCCACATTCATACATCTTTTCATACACACGCGCCGGTTGCGAGTACTACGCACCTGACCTGACCTATAGTGGAGCGCAGCAGTGGTTCAACAGTTTTAATAACAAACTTTGCAGCGGCTGATTGCCTCGGGCTGGGCAAATAGTAGCACGGTACAAATATTGTGGCCTGGTGCAAACATATACAGGGTGGAGACGAGAGACCTACGACAATTTCATAATATACCTTGCATATTATGATATTGTCGTACGTATCTACGATATAATATACCATCACGCTCGTATTGCCCGAAGGGTTAGGTAGAGGTGTACACCCATACATCGCCGGTATGTTTAGGTCCCATGTAATAGGGTGCGAGTCTATTGCCATGAAACCGGGAACACATCTAGTCGCCGAGCTGCTACTGAGAATTTCATAGAAAAACTCAGTACCACTGCTCGACCTGGGAATCGAATCCAGGACCTCTAGTGTAGTAGTCGCGCTTGGGACTACTAGACTAAATGAGGTAAGTAGTTACGAAAATAATTGTTTTTTTAAAGATATCTCAGCACCTAGTACAAGCTCAGTGTCCGGGAGAGAAACAACATACAATTAATCCATATCCGTGGAAAACACAAATATTTGCGTCGAGTGGGAATCGAACTCACGACACTCGGCGCAACGGTAGTGGCGAGATGATCACCTTCTTTAAATTCATTATTAACGACATAATTTATGTAATTGTCGTATTGTCATATTTATCTGCCTCGTATAGAATGGTTACACCTCAAATGCATAGAAGTTATATATATATAATTATAGAAGTTACCTATGCCTACTACAAATACATATCATATAACCAAGATGACTGATGATGTTTATCTAAAGACAAGTGGTCCTATCTACGTAGTAAATATCCTAATCATCATCATCGTCATTTATTAAATACATTAAAGATTTGAAAAAGACAGAGTTCTCGTTATTGCCACAAAGATTCACTA
This sequence comes from Subacronicta megacephala, assembly GCA_958496365.1. NCBI lineage: Eukaryota > Metazoa > Arthropoda > Insecta > Lepidoptera > Noctuidae > Subacronicta > Subacronicta megacephala. The sequence goes on along the minus strand of OY292530.1, from coordinate 4,231,025 downwards.
CAGTACAATAAAGATTATACCTATACCAAGTTTATATCAAAATCATCCCTTATCAAAAACATATTTGACAGTTATGTGAAAAGGCAAACGTGAGATAAATAACTATATTAAGGCCGCATTTCACTAACTCCGAATTAGTTCCCGGTAAATTACTCAGCAGTCTGTTCCATTTTTGAATTTATTCAAAGAGTAGCAACTATTCCAAAATAGTGAAATATATAGCCTTATGGGTAGGGATGCTTCCTAGAAAATAACAAATAACAAAAATTTCACGTTATTGATCGGCTTTTGTACTACGGGTTAAGGGTTCGTTTCCAGCTTCAGTGGTCTTTAATCTGAAGGACGCTGGGTCGATTCTGCCTACAATCAAGTTTTCTTTCACTAAAGCTTTATAAATGCATTTGAAAAACTAAAAAGAAAAGTCATATAATCAGTTAAAATCCAACGACAGCTGGTCCAACTTAGCTTATTTCTAACATGAATTTTATATTTTGTTACTTAAGTTTAAGCAATGTTTATTAGATGCGCGTGTTCTTTAACTTTAGTTTCTGAGCGGCGACTGTTTCATTTATTTTTTATGACTTCAATTTGTTGTCAAATTAAACTTAGTGAACTTCATATCACTTTAGTTCCTTTCATTTAAATCCAGGCTGCAGAGACAATGTGAAAATCTAAAAAAAATAGTTAAAGGCTAATCCTTACTGGTAATATAGTGCCACATAGTACTGTAGAATAACGTAATTACGTTTACGACATAACATACGAGCGGACGGCGAGCAATCATTTTCAGTTCTTAGGCTACGTTCACACCCTCTGATTTTGATAAATTGATGTCTTTTGATAAATCACTATGTGCAAAGAAAGAAAAGTTTTTATTCTGACCTTGTATTTTCAACATAAAATGACTACACTCAATAAAAAGTAATTGCAACCCTGCGCGAGGGCAATAAAGATCCCTATCGCGGCATAATGCTTGATGCGTTTGATATTACATGTATAATAAAAATACAAAATGCCACAGCAATGGTTTTTAGATATGGCAATATTATTATGATGTTAGTAGTAGTAGTGCCTGCTGGCATGTCTACATGCGAGCATGAATGGGTCGCACGTCCGGGGAAGTACTACCCTCCCACAGAACATCGACGTCAAGTACCAGTATGCATACTGTTGCGTTTCGTACGGTGAGTGTGGAGCGCCGGAGGTCCAATTTCTTAGGTCTACTTACCATCAGGTAGCTCGTCTGCTAGTTTGCCGAGTTATGCCATAAAAAAAATGCTATGCATAGAAAATAACGCCCGCAACGCATTTTTTTTTTTTTTTAATATGTGGACACATGGCTACACGGAACTTTACTAGGCGTAGTTTGGATGAATAGTGCAATTTTTTGATAGCACAACCGCTATGAAATTTGTATGCATTGATTTAGAAATAGATGTAGGTACAAATTTTTCATACGGAAAAATCGCATCTGACCCGGCTGACCTGTTAAGGAATATTAATATCAGAAACGAACAGTCACGCAGACTCAAAGCATCATCAGTAGTTAAAAAAGTACTTTGGCCAAATTCTGAGTCAGTGAGTCGCTGCATGTACCATGTGAACATAGCCTTATAAAGCTGATGAACTAAGTAGCTGGAACGGGACGGCCATTTTCCTCGCCACCATCTGGCTGTCACCGACTGTACATTGTGATCTGATTAATGGTGTTGAGTGTCCTCGTCGTATCCTTCCGTTCGCCCGGGAAGGATCTACCGCCTTAACTAGATATTAATACGTATAGTAGACTTTGCAAGCTTTTAAAGCATCTTTTATTTTTTTATTCTGTGATGCAAACGAAACTGTGCCTAATGTTTCCTTTAAGACATCCGTATATCCATCCAATAGGTATAATGTTTAGCTACACGATGATCGTATGTATGTATGCATGCTGTCAGTTAGGACAGGCCAGTTCAAAATTACTATGGCTCTTTCTTCAAGGCCTATTCAGACATTTGACTATAAACCTTTAACTTGCAAGTCCTATGGTCATGCCTATACTAGGCTATCACTGCATTTTATATTGACTTTTCCTGTGTCCTACCTATTAATTTGTTTTTTTTTTGTGTATCTTTGTTGCTAGAGCAATAAATTATTAATGCTGTCTTTCTAAAATAAAAGAAATCACCTATCTATATGTAGGCAAATGTATTTCTTCATATCCCAAATAATTTAACTTACGAGTTATTATCATATCAAAAGCATACTCCACAAGTTTCCGACCAATGACAAATTGTTATGACATAAATACATTTGACATTTGTTTCGACATTGTCATACTTGTAGCGAGAGTCACGAATGTCGAAAATATTTCACTCATGATTTACGACGAAACCCGTTTGTGTGCGCTTAGGTTTATAACTTTCGTGGAACGAATACCTCACGGAGTATGATTATAATATAGGAATACCTTTCGTATGTGATAACTTTCGTGAGTGACATTCATGATACTGAGAATGTGGGTAGGAATATCATCCCGTAAAAAGTAAAAATGTTGTCTGTGATATGTTTAAGCAACATATTCCTTTTTTTCAATAGCCGTTGCTGTCCCACTGCTGGGCAAAGGCCTCCCCCAATTTCTTCCAGATACTCTTTTCTTGCGCCACCTCGAACCAGTACTCGCAGTACGCATCCACATCATCCCGCCACTTCTTTCAGGGCCGACCTCGACGGCGCTTTCCATCTTCAGACAACATATTCCTATGCATTTTTTTTTGGAATAACTGCAAACGAGCAGGCGAAGCACTAGATGGTAAGTAGTCATTGCGTGGCCGAGCCTATTTAAGGAAAAGGTAAGAGAGGGAAGGGGACTGAGGGAGGAATTGGGTCTCCGGCGCTTCACGCGCAACGCAACGCAAACGCAACGGTAAGTATACATACTGCTACTTGACGTCGATATTCTGAGGGAGGGTAGTACTTCCCCGGTCATGCTAACCCATTTCGACGGTTTGTAATAGTTATATAGATCATCCAAATAAATCCATTCATATCAGCCTATCGCCTTCCACTGCTGAACGTAGGCTCCCCCCAAAGAGCGCCAACAAAAAAATCCAATCTAATAAGCCTATAAATTATAGGCGAGGGATTAAAGTGAAATGTAATTAGTAAAGTGTCAACCCTGACAAAGCAGGGTTGACACACGCAGGTAGTGGTGCAATCGAGATTAACCGTCGCTAGGGGTGTGTATTTAGAATTTGAATACATAAATCATCACATACCATCTCGCATGTATTCCCCGCCTAAGAAAATCCTGCAGTTTATAGCAGTCGCAGTGATATAATAGCAACAAACAGCAAATAAAAAAAAAATGTATTTCCCGGATTTTCTATAAAATTCCCAGTAGCAGCGCGGAGTCTGGATTTGTGCCCGGTTAATGGCAATACGCTAGCCTTGCCAGCAATGGGACCTTAAAAATCCTGCGAAGTGTGGATGTACATTAGTATACCTCTGCCTAACCCTTCGCGTTTTACATGCGTGATAGTATGCTTTTGTTATGTCATGTTTTATGTATTTTCTAGTGAAAGAAGAATTCGGCCTCAGACAGGGTTCGAACCTGCATCCCTCTGGTTGAGTATATCGGACGCTTTGCCAACTAAGCTACCACTGCGTGCAATGTCGAATTTCTCTTCCACATTTTACGTCTTTAAGGTGACGTCAGCAACATCTATTGAAGACATTACTACGTCTTTCGACCAGCACGACTTACTTTACAGTTCATCATCATCATCATCATTATCATCATCAACCCATATATTGTCCCACTGCTGGGCACGGGTCTCGAGAACTTTACAGTTCGTTCAATGATAATTACCTCAAAACGTTCAACATATTCACTTCAAAAACATTAGGAGGAAAATTTCCTCAGATTCTTTTGCATAGCTGTTCCTATTACGTATCTTAATTCGATGTCGACATCGTGTGAGACGTGTCGGGATGTTAATACCCCCGAGTAAGGTTTATTAAAGCCGATGACTTCATAATGACGTCACTTATGACGTAAATTAATCTATTCTCCCCACACATCGCGCTTGTTGGCCTTCAAAAATCTTCATCTTTTTTGGGGATGGATTCAAGTATTGTTGAAAAAGTGACTTTCTTATTCACATTGAAGATTTATAAGATTTTTTTTACTCTTCTAGAGAATTTGTGGTTAATTAGTTGTGCCTGATAGCCTAGTGATATGACCATTGGACTGCCAAGTCAAAGGTCTCGAGTTCGAATCCAAGGCACGCACTTCTGACTTTTCAAAGTCATGTGCGTATTAATAATTAATTATCACGCGCTTAAACGGTGAAAACATCGTGAGGAAACCTGCATGCCTGATAGATTTTCTTGACGGCGTGTGAAGTCTGCCAACCCGCATTAGGCTAGCGTGGTGGAATATAGGCTATTCCCTCTCCTTCTGTGAGGAGACCCGTGCCCAGCAGTGTGACAATGTAATGGGTTGATGATGATGATGATGACTTGGCAGCGACCTTCGAATCCCAGTAATTGATATCGTAGATAAGGTATTGCTCACAATCCCATTGGCATCCCAAAACCTCTTAAATTCTTATATCGCCTGACTAAAGATCGAAACCTGTTCTGCGGGTTCGGTGAAATGTAACAAATAGACAGATAGACGGAGTTACTTTCGCATTTAGGTATATCACTATTGTGGGTATGGATAATATAGATTTTTAATTTAAGTATAAATAAAACTTTAGCACTGACTTACGAACTATATAATGTGTAACACATTTTTTTTTCTTAAAAAAAAGCTTACTAGCAATGTGGGTCACACATTACTAGTATTCTTGTTAACCCCTCGTGCTAAGCTAAAATGCTTGTGTTACGAGTGGGTTCACGTCGGTAGTGCAATGGGTGGGGTTCGAACCGGCAACCGTGTGATCGCAAGTCCGACGCCCTAGCCATTAGGCTACCGCCGCTTAAATTACATTACATTATATACCCACATCTTAAGGCTAAAGCGTTGAGGCTGCAATATAGCAATTTCTCTGGCTATAACGCATTCTAGGTACATGGCAGTTGAAGTTGTGACATCAACAATAACTTATTCACAATTGAGTATTAAAACATTTGCTTAAAAATCGATATCGCTGAAGATTTTGGTGCAAATGTGTGGATTCGGCGAAAAATGACAATTTACACCTAAATCTCCTACGATTGCAATTTAAAATTTGAATTTCTTGCCCCGCCTCGACGCTTTAGCCTTAAATAATAAGCGGAAGACCTGGAAGTAGTTTATTCGGTATCGAATTTTAAAGTTTTACCCAAACCAATAATTATCATTCCTACCTGAAATCATGGCTCCCCAACGAAATTTGAACCTTATATCAAGTGGCAGATGATCCATGACCATCTATCGAGGCCAAAAAAATAGTGGAGTACTGAGATTCTCTAGGAGGGTCCTATTTTATTAAAAACACAATAAGGGAAAACGACTTCTATTCACTTATACTCAAGCAACGGTCTGACAAAAATAAATATTTTTTTCTCTAGACATATTTTTAAAACAATACCTATTTAAATTGATCGCCCATTTCTAAACAGCTAATGTGTGTGCAATTAAAACTTATTGTACCAAACACGGAAGAGATAAATAAGATTGGAATGGCCATGTGGGCGGGGCAGGCGCGCCACAGTCTTGATTAGAAAATCATAACTCGCCCGAATCATACATTCGCCGCGTTTAGTGTGCTTATGACTACTTCAGAGAACAGAGCTCCGCTTTAAACTGCCGTGTTGTGTTATTCTTACGTGATAGACAAAATGTCAGACCTCCAGTATATAGCGAGGAGGTATATGTTTCCATCTGTAAGTCACAAATAGCATTTATTTGCAAAATAATTGGTAAAAACATAAAAATATACTGATCACTATGAAATTCCAAACATCAATCATATTATTGCAACAAGTTACAAATAAAATACATTGCCCGATGTGTTCTCGCTTAATCAACACGATGTCGTAGTCCGCTTGCAATGTACTGCATGCATTGCGTTCTCTACTCTTCAACCATGGCCGTTGTTCGTCGTTTACCGGGGTTGGCCGTGAGTGATGCACGGCGTACATCTATCGATATCGAGGTGACCGTGTAGTTAAATAAAAGCATCGATAGAATTCTCAACTATATTTACGTTTGACAAAGATTATTTTTGAAATATTAAATATTTAATTGATGAGAGTATATTTTTAGTTAGATGTATTTTATATTATATGAATCATTGAATGAATGAAGATGAAGCGGCATGTAGACCATTTTATTTTAAAACTACTTTTTTCGGATTTTATCGCGTTATATTGATATTTTTAAATTCCCGACGTTTCGCGATAAAAAGGTTTTATAACGCGATAAAATCCGTAAAAAGTAGTTTTATTTCAATGTCTTATATACGCGTAAGTGTTAGAAACCAGTACATTTTATTTTACTTAGATTTTAATACTGAATAGATACAATATAGTCTAGTCAAATCTAAGTCAAATACTATGCCTACAATTTTATTTAAGTTTTACTATTTGATTCTAATCGAAATATTATTTATGCAATTAATTATAATAATGTTATGTTATAACACTATTATGTTATGTTACATTTCCCCCAATTGCTTAATGATTACGTTTTGTTCCAAGGACATAGTTTCTTTTAAATTAATTAATATTAAATAAAAATAGTTCTTGATTTTTATGTTCCCCTTTTACTCATTCAATATACAAAAAAATAACGGACAGAATTTATCGATAAAAAATATTAGCTTTTCAAGCACTAGCGTATGCTTGTTGCGAGTGTGCGTCTTATGCCTACGGGAGCTTGGTGCTAGTGTGTGAACAAATTGCTGCCCACCGCTTTATGTGTGTGTGATTTGATTGTGTGCGAAAAACTTGTAAGGATAATGTTGCGTATGTTTGAGAATTGAAGTAGTGGGAGTAAAGCGGCGACACTGGTCCTAGAAGAAAATAGCAGCTAGGGCCTTTCCAACCTTATTTATCTCTTCCGTGGTACCAAACACTTAACAGTAGAGACATGCTTAACGAAACGTATAGACTATCCAGCATTTGTAAGCCAAGTTCAAATAAAGTTACACCAGACGAACTAAGTTGAATTTATGCAACAAGTTAGTACAATTTAGAAACCATTGCACTTTAGTTACAATTTAAGACATTATATTAAGTATTAAAACTACTTAGCAAGAGCAAAAAATAATATTAATGACTCCTGTAGGTTCCATAAATATACAATATGACAATAAGCGCAAGACCTGATAGTAGTTGTATAATAAACGACTAATAAATCGGTTACAGTGGTTAATAACACTTTACTCGACCTAGGAATCGAACCCAGGACCTCTAGCGTAGCAGTCAAGTTTGAGATTGCTAGACTAATGAGGCAGTCATACACACCTATTATTATACTAGCTTTCCGCCCACGGCTTCGCCCGCGTGGTTTTCGGCTTTCCTGCATTTAAATTTTCCAGTTTTTGCAACATTTTTCATTTGGGCTATCTAACAGTGAAAGAATTTTACAAATCGGACCCGTAGTTCCTGAGATTAGCGCGTTCAAGCAAACAAACAATCAAACTCTTCAGCTTTATAATATTAAGTATAGATTGTTATTTAAAAGCGGCGGTAGCCTACCAACCTATATTTCTTGTAAGCTTAAGAAAAAATAATTCGTGCATAATACTCGAAAACCACAAAAAGGAAATCATATTTTATCTTCCATACTCTTTACACATAAGTTCTCAACGTTTCCGAACGTTTCAACAAAATATATAGCATAAACACGGTACCTTGAACCAAATCCCTTGGCTAAGCCTAAAGAAAATCTTTACAAATGTAGATACGGCTATAAAATATCTTCCGAATGAAAAAATGTTATGCAAAGGAGAATGGTTAAAATTATAGGAGGATTCGGGCTTTATAACCATCGTAACACGATTGTATATATAGCCCTTATGTATTTTCGCGGGATGGGGTATTTGCGCCTTTGTTTGTCCTAGTTCAACTCAACGCTGCTATGGCTCTTTAAAAAGGCCTGTTCAGATATTGCATTGAAAGTTATCTAAGTAGGCATATATCAACTTTCCTGTATGATTTTATGTTAGTTTTAAGCCGAATAAACTTACCGGTAAAGTTTGAAAGTATGCTTTAAAAAATACATTAAACAGTGCTTTTCGAAAGTCCTTAACACTAGAACTTTTTCGTTAAGTGTTAGATAATGTTTTGCTTGCTGGTCCGGACAGCTCATGAATTTTCCACAATATAGCTGAAACTTTCCTTGACAACGCTCTGCCGTAAAATGTGCAAACTACCTTCACTTTTGTCTTTACCTTCTCAAGTTACTTTTTGACTGGATTTTGAAAGGAGTTTCTTGTTTTAGTGACGCATTTACAAGGTCGTAATTTCTTTTTTTTTAAAAAAGCTTCCTATCAGTGTGGGCTGCACATTACTAGTAATCTTGTTCACCCCTCGTACTAAGCTTAATGTTTGTGTTACGAGTACGTCGGTAGTGCAATCGGTGAGTTTCGAATCGGCAACCACATGATCGCAAGTCCGACGCCCTAGCCATTAGGCAACCGCCGCTTTTAGTTTTGAAAAAAAACGGGCAGTGGTTTTGGTACCAAACCGGATTAAAAACTAAATTTGTAGTCCGGTTTGGTACACTTGCTCACTTCCTGAGTGGTTCCTGAGTAATACCAAAAAAATTAAACATTAAAACAATGTTTTATTTTTTTGGTATAACTTATTTAAAAAAAAAATTATTTAAAACCTTCTTTTTACACTCCGCCGTCGTTCACTACAAAGCTTCCATAATAATTAATCCATCATTAATCGTTTGCTGAATATAATTAGAAATCATGTCTAACTTATATTGAATTTGACATACAGAAACGTAAGTATTTGCTTAGAATCGACTCTGAAAATAAGCCTAAGAGATTGTTTTTAGGCTACGACCACACAACTAAGAGCTCTTAGCGCTGAGAGCCAATCTGGGTTTGAAACATATTGGCAACAATGGCAATTGGCCACAGTGTACCTAAGCGTCGCGCTCCTCCATAATGCCTTCTTGTAGACAAGCATTTCTTATAGCGTAGCGCTCTTGGCACGTATAGTGTAATCTAAGCCTTAGCTATACGACCGCCTGCTGTACAATTCTGTGATTTCAACTTGGCATTAATTTTTCTACTTCAATCCCATGAGGCACCTAATCTTGTTACTCTTCTTTATTCTTGTTTCTTTAATCTTCTTTCTTTAATATTATATTACTCTTCTTATAGTTTAGTTCAGTTTCCTATTCAGTATTAACATCACGACCTCAATACCGTTATTAAAGTTGCTCTCAAGGGCAAAACAGAACAAAAGAAATCCGATGAATCTGAACGATATGGGAGGACTTCCTTTGTACAACTTAATTAAAGTAGAGACAATAGGGATAGGTTTACATAGGCATAGATAAATGATAGATATTGATTTTGGCATTAGGTAGGTATCATTAAAAGGAAAAAAACATCTCACGTGTGCAAAAAGAGGGTTATATTATCTTCCTAGAATATATCAAAAATCAGAAGAAATGATTAGTATCTGTATTAAAAGAACCACTATCAATTGTTAAGCTGCTATATGCCCAAGAATTTCACTGGTTACATTACTCTTCAAATCGGAATAAAATAATATTAGCACTATTACTGCTTAGCTCTGTACGGTACTGTAGCAGTAGGTTAAGTGAAGTGTTAAGCGCCGGAGACCCAATTCCTCCCACAGTGTTCTTTTTACTCCTTTTCTCCTTTCCCACCCTTTCCTAAAAGGAGGCAGTAGTTTGGTTGAGTTCTTCGCATTGTTTTAACAATGCTAAGAGAACAGTCTCTATATGGATGGCGGCTGCCACTTATCAGTCGCTATTTCTTGCTCGTCTGTAAGTATAAAAATAATGGCTATACGGGCTGGTACCACTCCGGACGAACTCAATTCCACTTACTCAAGTACCTTAACAAGAATCGAGTTATTCTCATCGTAGATACATCGCTTATCACCAATTATCTCCGAGCTTCATTTAAACTCTTCATAATTCCAATTACCCCATGGATCCACTGCGATGGCTGTACTCTCCCCTAGGGCCTGTTATTCCTCTCTAATGAAAAGACAATTAGTTTTCCAAACTGTATTACTCTTGCCACGGCGTTCATCAACTCGTTTTCTAAAGTAAACATTGGATAAGACTCTGTGTATAGAAAATCAGAGCGTTTTGCGTATTAGAAATTATGTACAAATTTCAGTATAAATTTTTGTCTTTCTGTTGCTTGCGTGCAGCCAATATATATGCGTGTAATCTTGGATACTCATATCTATACTAATATATCTGAAGACTATATTTGATTAAATACAGTCTCCTTAGGAGCCAAAAAAACAGAAGAAACCGTTCATTAAAGTATACATATAAATAAATACACTTTCTTCTTGGATATGAAATGACTTCATGCTATTGATTTGGTACTAAAATAGTAGCTTGCTACAACAACAACCAAACGAAGCCATAAAGTCGCCTCACGTCATCATTTTACTGGTTGGTGACGTCAATTTTCTTTATCGATTCGCATAAAAGAGGCTTGACATGATCAAAACGATACATTGACTGATGGTAAACAAGATTTGAACTGGAATCGAGTAGAGTTTATAGTAGAAAAAGGCTTTTATGATTCGATTATTTTCTAAAAGAAATCGAATAACCCTAGAAAGCAGCTACCGCAGCTTTATAATAGTACAGATTTCTTACTACCGAAGAAGGTAGATAATTTATTTAATAAAACAAGTAAAGGAATTCCGCGTAGAGCCACGAGTCCTTTCCTGAATATGAAAATGAACCATCTGGACTCGTATTCTACAACAATATTGTGAAAACCGAAACTAGGTCGAGCTCACTGGACAGTTGAAAGTGTCTGAATTTTAAATTAAAATTGCAAAGTCTGACCTAGCACTTGTCTGTATTGCATGCTCTAGGGGTGGAGATAATAGCTTATATTATTTTAATAAGCTTCAGGAGTATGGAGTGCAATGCTATACACGAATAAAATAATACATATTCAATCTCCTTCCTGTGCCTATCATTATAAGTACCTCCAGCCTCAACGAGTTTCCAAGAGGCAAGATTTTGCTTCTTGATGTGACCAGATAAGCATCTCAAAGGGCTTTTTGAAATAAATTGTTATTTTATTTTATTATGTATTACAATAATAGTTGTATAATCAACTACGTTATTCACAAAATATTTAAGAAATGTGTTTTTTTTTAAACTACGTTAAGTAAATTTGACGGTGTACACTCACAACAATAACATAAAGTTTTTTTTTTAATTTAAAGCGGATTATCTAGCCCGTTTCTTTTCTCTGGATGCAATCTACATATTGTTTTATTATTATTCTAGCCCATTTCGTCCCACTGCCGGGCAAAAGCCTTATTTGTCCTCTTTCCAAGCTGATATATTTTTGCAAAATGTTACTGAAATCTGATCCGTAGTAGGTACCTATTGGCTTGAAAACGTAACAAACAGACACACATACAGATTTACTACCGAGTTTATAAATATTTATATGCTACGCTATTTACGCTATGTTGGTACACGCAAGGGTAACTTCAAATTCTATTCGATATTTATCGTAAACAATAGCTCAGTAAATTTTGAATGTTAATTCAATTTACCCGCACGGTAAGCTTCTCAGACGAGAATTTGATTACAATTATAATATGTGATGGAGGGTCTATTGAGAAACATGAGCCGGTATGTATAGAATTTCGAGATAATTCATTATACAATATTATGTATGTAGCATCCAAAAGCTTAATTTATTTAGGATAGAATTTTAATAGATTTAGAAATTTAGAATAGATTATTAGGATATCGATTTACCCAAGAAATTCAGTTTCGGAAGTTCAATTGCAAATAAAATTTCAATAAGTTAAAACCCCCGCAAAATAAGGTCGAGGGTAGGTAGGTACTATGTTCTTGAAATATCATTAAATTAACGGGATATCAAATTTCGAATGAATCGGACCTGCGGAAGTTGGTCACTTCCTTTTATCAACTAGAAAAGAGCTTCAAACGGCTGAGTAGATTTTCTGAATCGTAGCGAAGAACATGCTCTATTAAGGTATCTTTAAAAAAAAAGGTTACTACTTAAATGAAAATCGGTCCATTCGTTTCGGAGCTACATTACCAAAGACAGACACAGATACTCATGTCGACCGTCTACCATCCAACTAGATGATGGCACATGCAGAGAATGCGGCGCAAGGCCGAATGCAGAATGCAGAATGTGAGGCCGAGTTCAGAATGCGAGGCAAGGCCTCGTCCCTTGAAGAGGTCAGTCTTGTCATGGTTGAGGCGAATGTTACGAATGCCAAAGCTTTGTCTATAGAGCTAGGGTAGACAATTGCGTTTTTTTAGTCTGAGTCTGACATACCCTGCTGCCTCTCCAGGGTGATCCATAAGAATTTCCAGTACTTTAAAAAAAGTATGATGAAGGAATGATGATTACGTCATTTAACATCCAGATAATATACTAGGCAGATGTTACATGTGACATGCTATATATACATATTATGTAAAGATAGAGGAGCATAGATTATCCACAGCTGTGAACTGGATTGGATAATTAATTAGATATACAATTGGTGTCTAATTACTGCCCACTTGAAACAATATTAATCTATCAATTTGGATAACATTATGCGCACTATTAGTAATCATACGATAAGCATTTTACTCAAGTTTGTACAACGATAAATTATTTTTTAAACATGCTGCTTAGCAAAATAATCATTTAAAAAATTTTGGTCATATAGCGCTGCCATCTTGAAAGCATTAGGATTCGGGAATTTTAAGTTCGAATTGTACCAAGACTGACTGCTGCATTCCATATTCAAAATTTTAAATGGCCAATTATTTAATTTTTTCTTTTAATTAATTCCTTCAGTAACCGTAACTTTTTTCTTCGAAAATCAGCCACAAACATTCCGTTGCTGGTAAAAAGGATTTAATGAACGCAGCTACTGCAGTAGCAGTTTGCTGCGTTAAAATACACTTTGATAAGCCGATAGCAAAGGTAAAAAGCTTAATTAATTTTTCTCTTCAGGGCCTTATTTCTTATTAAAAAAATGTTGCATATTTTTCTTCGTAAGAGTATAAAGTTTAAGTTTTTATGTTAGGTTAGAGAGAGAGAGAGTTGCTCGCAGCTCAGCATAGGATCGCGGTTATCGTTCGTGATAATAAATAGCCTACGTTAAGAGGAGTGTCCCTCGCGAACGCAACAATGTTGCACAGTTGTCGCTGTCTCTATCCCTCGCGATGCGAACGCGTGCCCGAGAGGAGAAACAACAACATTTTCACGCGTATTTCGTATGTTCCGAATTTTGGAGATTACTCCTATAATATTGCTAATATGTAAAAAAAAAATCTTGTAAAAAAATATTCACTATATTATCTGGGTTTCCTTCGAATCAGAATGTTTCTGTATTGATACATTGTCGAGAAATACTAGCATAAAGTTGGGCCGTTTTTCAACGAAAATTGCCAATGTTTGAGCTCGTGTAACTTTTTAACCGTATATTGAAATGAAATTTTATATTACAGAAACACGTATATTAATGATAAGATTGTTACTGCAAAATTTCAATGACTTTCATTGTTTAAAATTCAAGCAAGGGCCAAACTGCGTTTGTATGGGGCGCGAAGCGGATACTATCCTCTTAATTGGCAATAATGTACCTTTCTTTTGGTGAAACAATTATTAGAATTAGTTCAGTATTTTCAGAGTTTATCTACTTACAAATAAACAAATCTTTCCTTTTTAATTTATCTATAAAGACTAGCGGTGCCCGCTGTCTTCGGATGGGTACGTTTAAATATAAACATAATGTAACCTTCTAATCTTAAAATTACAATCCCACTGTCTATAGTTAGAAACGGTATGAAAATCTGTACAGTTTTTTTGAGTTTAGCCCAAACGAACACAACCTCAGCGCGGGGTAGGGCGACTTTAATAATTTATAATATTGAGTGAAACAAATTTTATTTACAATAAAATATTCGATAAAGAAGTCACAGCTGCTTCAAGATTCAGTACAGTACTTGGGTCATGTAGTCTCTAATGGGACAGTTAAACCCTCAAGAGACAAAACTGAGGCAGTCTTCAAGTTCCCAGAGCCCAAAAACCTTAAAGAGGTTCAAAGTTTTATAGGATTGACTTCATATTTTAGAAAATTTATCCCTGATTATGCAAGAATAGCGAGACCATTAAGCGATTTGTTGAAATCCAAGGAATTTTGTTTTAATGTTGAACAAAGAAGTGCATTTGAAAAACTAAAAAAAGTGTTAAGTTGTGATCCGGTTTTAAAAATATTCGACATACAGTTGGAAACCGAACTCCATACTGATGCATCGAAGTTAGGCTATGCAGCCGTGTTAATGCAGAAGGATCCCACAGATGGCGCAATGCATCCTGTACACTACATGAGCAGGAAGACAAGTGATGCTCAGCAGAAGTGCAGCAGCTACGAGCTGGAAGCGCTAGCTGTGGTTGAAGGTGTGAAGAAATTCAGAAAATACCTCATTGGAATACATTTCAAAATAGTTACTGATTGCGAAGCTTTCCAGAAGACGTTAACAAAGAAGGAAGTCCCTGCAAAAGTAGCTAGGTGGGTAATGTATCTGCAAGACTTCAACTACACTATTGTACACAGAAAAGGTGAGAAGATGCAGCATGTAGACTCATTAAGTCGGAACGTATGTTTCGTTAATGTTGAATTACATTATCGCATAAAGAAAGCGCAAGAAGAAGACGAATCACTAAAAGTTTTGAAAGAGGTTCTCAAAGAAAAAGAGTACGAAGATTACGTCATAGAAAATGATATAATATACAAGGGTGTCGACAAGAAATTAGTCATACCAGAAATTATGGATATCGACATTATCAAAATGGCTCATGGCATGGGTCACTTTGGGAAAAGGAAAGTAAAAGACATAATTGAGAAAGATTATTTTATTTCTAAAATGGATAGTAAAATCGACAAGGTTATTTCCATGTGCGTACCATGTATATTGGCCAGTCGGAAGTCTGGAAAGAAAGAAGGGCTACTGAATCCAATTGATAAAGGAGACCTTCCCTTGGACACCTTACATTGTGATCATTTAGGACCACTAGATACCACAAAAAAGATGTATAACTTTATTTTAACCGTGATTGATGCATATACCAAGTTTGTGTGGATATATCCAGTGAAAACATTAACATCTAAAGAGACTGTTGACAAACTTAAATTACATCAAAAGGATTATGGTAATCCCCGCCGAATAATAACAGATCGGGGTACTGCTTTTACAGGAAAAGAATTTGAGGATTATTGTTGTGAAGAAGGAATTGAGCATATTAAAGTCACTACAGGTATCCCGCGAGGCAACGGTCAAGCGGAACGTATGAACCAGATTATTATTTCAGTCCTGGCTAAACTGTGTGTTGAGGAACCTACGCACTGGTACAAGCATGTTAGCGAACTGCAGCGTGTCATCAACAGTTCTTATCAGCGGTCGATCAATACTTCACCATTCAAGTTGCTGACTGGAGTTGAGCTGAACCTGAAACAGAAAAATAATTTAAAAATAGTAGAATTATTAAAAGAAGAAAATAGAAACAAATTTACTGAAAATAGAGAACAGCTGAGAAGAGAAGCAAAGTCGCAAATCTTAAAAATACAGGAAGAAAATAGGAAGTCGTTTAATAAAAATAGAAAAGCGGGTCAGGTCTATAAAGTAGGGGACTTAGTTGCGATACAGCGGACTCAGTTTGGGAGTAATTTAAAATTAAAGGAAAAGTTTTTTGGTCCATATAAGATAGTTAAGGGATTAGGGAAAGATAGGTATGAGGTTGAAAAAATTGATAATAGTAAAGAAGGTCCTAAGAAAACAACCACAGGAGTGGATTATATGAAAAGATGGCTCTGATTGAATCATGTAACTTACCTTATTTTATAATATAATTTAAGTTAGTACTTACCTTACCATTGAAGACAGCTGACTTACCATTCTATTCTTGTAATAAATTGTGTTAAGTTAGAATAAAATTGTGAGATGTAAGATACTCCAGACTGTACCAGCTCGAACCAGTCTGAGGGCAGACTGGGGGGCAGAATGGCCGAGCTGTAGGTTTTACCTTAAATATATTTTTTTTGTTATTTGAATGCATCGCTTAGTGCGAATGCACCTATTGTAAGAAAGGGAGAGTGTGTGTGCGAGAGGGATGGAAGGAAGATGGCGGCAGAGGCTTTTTAAAAAGACGCATTATTAAGACGTGTACGTGTGCAGCATTTTATTGTATTTTCATCGTAATTCTGGAAATAAACAGTTGAAGATTCGAAGAAAAGTTTTATTTAGTGACGACTCCTACATATATTAGCCTATTATATTCCTATAACCACTGAAAATGTTGAATATTCAACATAATTTATGAAAACTTAGGACGTTAGATAATGGGCAGTTGATCAAATTGGTAGGTACCCAATATTGCCAAAAAAATACCATGTTTTTTTTCCAATAAATCACGATATAATCAGTTCGAAAAGCTTTTAAAAAAAATGTAAACCTTTACATGTAAATTATTTTAAATTCCCTTTGTCCACTTAAATGTAAACCATATTCAAACCTTTTGCCCCTACAATACGTGATGTCGGTAAATAATCGGGCATAACTCTCTAGCTTCTATTCGACGAGATATAAGGAAAAGGTCAGATCATCCGTTAATCTTATTGGACTTAGAGATTATTGGAAGCTTCGATAAAAGCGTTTTAGACGGTGCCGTGTCGACGGACAAGTAATCACCTTGCTGTAAGTATTTTCCTTTTAGCCCTTTTAACTAAGTTGATAATAATATACTAATGCAAGTAGGTTAACGATAAATATGTCAACGGGTTACGAAATAATTACCTCCCGGTTGCTAAAGCAAGTAATATATGTCACTTTCGCCCAAACATCGTTCAACTGCCCATTTTTCTTAGAGACATCTTACTGTTATAATAAAGCTGAAGCGATTTGTTTGTTTAAATGTGCTAATCTCTGGAACTATTAGCAAGATTGTTTCAAGAAAGGCTTATTGGCTACCTCTAGCAGCCAAGTATGCAGGTAGATACGAGGGGCACAGCTAGTCTACCGATTACGGATTAACCGACATCTGAAGCCATACCTACTCTATAATTAATACCCAATGCAATGGCAATATGACTTAATATATATTATATACTCAATGTTTTAGTAGTTCTTCTGTTGCTTCGGTTTAATAGTATCTACTTACAGAATAAACAGTAAGAAGACACAATGCGGTTAAAAGAAGTGCCCAGTGTGCACCGAGTTATATTTAATCACTAGATGTGCCCTGCGAATCCATTTTTCTTTATTTTTGCTCGATTCCTAAGGGTCATAGCATCATGCTTAAAGGCCTAAGTTACTCCTTATAATATCCATCCACCAACTGTCTCCATGTGAAAATTCCGTCAAAATCGGACTAATCGCTTCAGGAACAAACAGTCACGTAGTTTTTTTTTGTTATAGGTAAACTAGATAATTTCATATGCATTTTGTAAAAAGAAGTTGTATTGACACTTAAAGATAATTTATTTACAAAGACTTGAAAAGGCTCATTAAATAAAGTACCCCAGATTAAGAAATTTACTCCTTAAACTGTTGTAGGATAGAAGAAAAAACGACAAGAGTGGATAGGTTTAACCCACAAGATCAATACTTAAGACGTCCGAAACCAGACTCAAAAGGAAACGGAAATGACAGCCAGACAAAACCGGCACATCGCTGAAAACTTTATCGTATCAATGATAATAGAAATATGAAGGGACGAAAGACCGCGAAGAATTTATTATAAGATAAATGATCGGACGAGAATCCCGCCGACGTTAATGTGCAGACAATGACAAACGTTTCACCCTTTACATTCCACTCCAAGTAAAACTTCTGTTGAAAACGTGAATTTTAATGAGTTAACTAGAGTTAATTAGTATTTGCATTTGATTGGCGGGTTTGTTTTAGTGCTTTTTAATGTAATTGTGGTTCTGTCTGCGGGAAGAGGTCCTTTCGTATTCCATGTAAGTCTAATTATAATTAGAAGAATAATCAAATGAAACGATAAAATTTTGTTTTGTTTGATAACTTTTAGAAAAAACGGGACTGCAGCTCGCTTATGCTTTCGGCTGTAGCATAGTGCTAATTTAAAGGTATATCCAGACTTTGGATAAGATTATATCAATACTAATTTTATAAAGAAGAAAGGTTTATTTGTTTGTAATCGATAAATAGTGGAACTACTGAACTTGTTTGTCATAGTTCTTTTAATCGCGGTTTCTTTTGTATGACAAAAAAAAAAGTATTAACGCGCGAATAGCCCACAAGCTGAGCAGCTTCCGCGTAGCGGGTTGCGTGTTTAATTCTCGTATGGAACAAATATGCATGGCCCTGGAACAAATTCAAATTGTTTATATAATATCTAGCTAATTTAATTTCCCTATAAGTAAATAATAAATTAAATAAACAAATACTAAATGTCTCTATCTAGCTTAAATTAATGTACACATTTGCAGAAATGAATGACCAGTACTTATGGTACCTGTGAGAAAGTCAGGGCAATATGTTACCATTTACAAAGTAGGAGCTAATCAATAGGGTAGGTTCGGTCGGTACGGTATAGTCATCCATAAGGTAAGAAAATAGTGTAACTACCTATTTGTTTTCTCGAATAATAAAAAATACCGTACCCGGCAAACCGATCCGATCCATAAGGATTTCCGTACTATAAAAAATGTTTTTTTTTACGTAAATAAATGGTTCAGGCAATGTAGTATTAAATTTATCACCGTACCTACTAAAAAGTAAATCGGTCCGGATGCTAATACCCCCAGTAATCACATATTCTTTAATGTTATAAGTGTTATGAAACATTGATAACATTAAAGAATATGTGATATTGAAGCCCACAACGTTATCCACATTTTAGGTAAATAAATATTTAAATAGCGGAAAAAAAAGCAAGTGAAATATTTATAACCAAAAATTAAGTTTAAAACTATTAAAACCATTTTCTCCTTACTTCAAAATGTATACCTACCCAATATGGGGTATGTCGGTCTCCTACCGACTTTAAACCTCACTCGCAACCTCACCCTAAAGTCTTGGGAATCGTGACATTCGCCACGATCATTATTGGCTGTTGTCTTGCATTCCAAGGCCTTCAAAAGGTGAGGCCTCACCTTACATGCAACTCGAAGGAGTCTTAAGTATATGGTAAAGTTTTGTAAAGAAGCCCTTATTAATCATTTTCCATCGATTGCTCAGTACATATTCCTCCAGTACTTACATCAAGCCTGTATCCTCGGAAAGATTAGGCAGAGGAGCTCTGATATACATATATGTTGCCACTATGTTTTTTTAAGTTTCATGTAGTAGGGCCAGACTAAAGGTACACTCACTTTTAAATAGAAAAATAATAATTGAATCGGTAAATCTGTGAAAATTTTCGTAAAAAAACATACATTCAGTAGGTAGCTAGTAACAACCGATTACCAAGTAAAATTATATTATCAAAGGAACGTGAAGGTTCATACCTTCATATTCATTTGTTTAACAAGTGGCGAGGAGTTAGTGAAGCCGTCAATAGTTCCAACCAAAAGGAATCCCAATGAGAGCATATTTGCATGATAACCGACCGATATTGGTGAAAGGCTTCCACTACAACCTCCAACTATTTACCGATCGGCGAACTTCGCACGTCGAACGTCGGCGAATAAATAAACTAAGTTGATTGAGTTCTGGCTTCCATGTTTGTGTTAATAATGTTTGATGGCTTGTTTGTTTTGTACTTTCACTTTTGTCGTGATATCTTGGGCGGGTTTTTTTCAAGGACATCACATCAATTTAAGGCTAAAACCTTGGGCGCAAAATTCAATTTTTTCTTGGATTTTCGCAAATTATTCAGGTATATCACATTCTAGGTACGTGAAAGTAGAAATTAAGACATCAAAAATAACTAACGATTGAGTTTTATAACTTTTGCTTTAAAATAGATTTTGGTGTAAATTGATATTTTTGACTGAATCCAATATTTTACACCGAAGTCTTTGACGATGACAATTTAATAACATAGGTTATTTAATATTACGGTAAGACCCTTCGGACCTGACCTAAAATAGACATATCAAAAACTGCCTATTATAGATTTAAAATAAGTTATTATATTACCATATAGATAGGTAGTTACTTTTACTTACAAATAACATCCATCATAACCGTCTAATCTTATAAAAGTAAACCTACATATTCATGTATAAAGCAAAATAATCTAGATTTATAAACTCCCTCGACGTTTCTGAGAAATAATAAATGTTCTAGCTCTGTGCTCAGAGTAAATGAGATGTAACTTGGCTTGAATAGTTTATGAGTTTGAAGGCTGTCGTGTGCCGTTACGTGTCGGTGTGATGGGCGGCCTCGAAAGCTTTCACTTGCGAAATATGAGACCCTCTTGTTAAACCGTACTGATTTAATTACTGTTAACAACAACCGGTTGTGAAAAAGAGACTTTTGTAGATTCTTAACTACCTTTCCGCCCTCGGTTTCGCCCGCGTGGTTTTTCTACGTTCTAACAGATTGTCAAACCAAGGTGTTTGTCCATACATCATCCGGAACGGACGGTTTAACTTGTTCTCTGAAGTACAGAGAAGTCTCGATGTAAACACAGTTACACATCAAGCTATACAAAACCAGTTTAGATTGACCTCCCATTGTAAAGGTTTTCCGTACCAATCAAGGTCAGCCTACACTGGATTTATATAGCTTGATGTGTTGCTGCACGTACCAAGAATAGTCGAATGCGTTTCCTCATTTTATCTATGTATTTAGTGGTCCCAAGCGCGACTGCAACGCTAGAGGTCCTGGGTTCGATTCCCAGGTCGAGCAAAGTGTTATTCTATGAAATTCTTTGTGCCCGGTTAATGGCAATAGGCTCGCCCTCTATTACATGGGACATAAACGTAACGGCGAAGTGTGGGTGTACAGTAGTACACCTCTGCCTAACCCTTCGTGGAATACAGACGTGATGGTATGTATGTATACTTACAAAGACAAACAAGCCATACCATATTTGCAGGATAAATCAGGTTTTCCATTATGTAATTGACAACATAATATTATTTAAACGCCATATTTCACGGTGCTACATTTTTATATATTGAATGACTAACATACTTTGTTTGCTTTTAATCCTGTTAAAATTTATATTGAATCTGTATTTTTGCTCCAATTCGTCAACTAGTTTATTTTTGGGACTAATTTTGTTTACCTATATTTTTAATGTTTTGTTCGAATAAAAAGTTACAGTTTTCCTGACATTTTCGTTAAAGATTCGTTTAAAATGTTTAAATGCATGCGTAGGAAATCATTATGACAATATTTTTTTATGAATTTAACTTTAGTCTAGTGGTCCTAAGCGCGACTGCTTCGATTCCCAGCTCGAGCAAAGTGTAATTAAGTTTTTCTATGAAAATCTCAGTACCTGTTTAGATTCTAGATTTATGCCCGGTTAATGGCAATAGGCTCACCCCTTACTACATGGGAGCTTAACATACCGGAAAATTAATGTTGATATCATCATCAACCCATTACATTGTCCCACTGCTGGGCACGGGTCTCCTCTCAATACGAGAGGGATTAGGCTATAGTCCGCCACGCTAGCCTACTGCGGGTTGGCCGTTGATATACATTGGTACATTTCTGCCGGATCCTACGGGGAATGCAGGCGTATTGGTATGTACTTTATATATCCAATGGAACGTAAATAAAAATACCATCGCAAGTTTTTCTTTGTTTTACAATCAATTCCGACAGAAAACAGTAATACGATATTGCCGTTGAAAACGATACCACTAACAATCATCTCTGAAACCCCCCTCCACTTATCTTTTTACCCCCTCCTCATTGTTTATTTCTCGTTCTATTTACCAATAGCAAAGCCCTTGCTGCTAATTGGTGTAATAAACAATTTTATACCTCAATAGCTTTGATTGACAATTTTTTATAACTTTTACCTACTGACTGCCTCTGCGATTGGTGGTCCCAAGCGCGACTGCTAAGATAGAGGTCCGGGGTTCGATCGCCAGGTCGAGCAAAGCGTTATTGGGTTTTTCTATTAAATTCTCAGTAGCAGCTCGGAGTCCGGATTTGTGCCCGGTTAGTGAAAAAAGCGAGCCCCCTATTAAATAAGACCTAAACATACCGACGAAGCGTGGGTGTAGGTACCTATGTAAGTACACCTCTGCCTAACCCTTCGGGGAGAAGAGGGGTGATGGTATGTTTATGTGTTTATGTAGGTATATACGTATAAGATCAAAGACATTTAATACACTACTACTACTATTAAATCTCTTTGTATAAGATGTACCCGTTAATATGGTGACTCTACCCGTCGTCCTCTTCGTGAACAGGCTGTGGCCTGTTTCATCATTTATGAAAAGTCGTTTTTTATGACGTGAATAATAGGGAAAGTTGGTCAGTTTCACGGGTAAAATCACCCCTTTAAAGGGTGCATCTCACTGCATCGGCATCCTATATAGAAATGTATTACGCAATTAAATTGAAAAATTGCGCACAAGAATTAGAAAATGTCAGCAATAATTTCATTGCGTGACCTATTTACCATAAAGCTGGCTTTCGTCAATACAATTAATCTCCACACACTGGATACATAGACAATATATTAGTTGGAACATAAAACAAGACAGGTTGAGTGCTTCGCCGAGGCAATAACGGGTTCATTGAACTGGAACCATTTACGGACGACCTCGCCTCTTCAGTTTGGCCTGATAACGTTTTCTAGCCTGTTCTCCCGTCAAGCAATAATGATGAAATGGTTCAAGCGAATTGTCTGCGGTTGTGATGGCAGACGCTTCGAGTAAACTATTAATTTACTGCCGCCTCTGGTGAATGAGCAATTAATTATATATAATTCAAGCCGATTATAATAATATCTATTTTGTTTATTGAAATAATAATTTTACAATTAGTACCTATGCGCTTAACTTATCGAAATAAGCAGAGCCTGTATCTCGAAAATAGTGTCTACTCTTAGGTTTCAAAAAGGGGGCACTAAGTTGTAAACCTGATGCACACCATGCGCAGTACTTTCAGCAAGTACTATTCTTATGTGCTTGTGCCAGCGTTCAAACTTAGGTGATCACTTTCACTGCGACCCACTAGCGTCAGTTTTAACGATGGACAGCAGTACTGGCGCAAGCTACGGCATATCGTCTGCAGCAGGGTTTAACGTTATAGTAAAATGTATTAAACTTTTACCTAAATAAGGTTTTTTTTTATACCACTAAGGTAGCAAACAAGCTTACGGCCTTACCATAGTCTATGGACAGCTGCAACACCAGCTGTATCTCTCGCGCGTTGCCGGCCCTGTAAAAAACCTATATAATGTCCAGGAGGTTTAAAATGGGCACTTTTGGTGAACCACAATAAATCGTAGCTACACAATATGTCATGCATTCCTAGAAGGTTTATACAAACCTATAAGTGTAAGAAAAGCTAATACAGTGCGATGCCTACACCTTTAGTTTGTATAACTATTAATTTGATGTTTTCTTTTCTTTACAGGGTAAGCATCTGACAATTTCAACACTAGATCAACAACGATGTAAGTTTTGTTTGTTAGTTAACAAATCAAGGATTAATAAATTAGCAGACACTAGAAAAACAACTCTTTCAACCCTCGAGAGGATCGTTGATTTGGGTAATTAATATCTCGTGAACTTATGACTTGAAATTATTTAATAAGTAGTTTAAAAAAATGATGATTTTATTGCGGTGTCAAATGGTACCTATGGTTCATATGTCAGGGTTGGAGTTTTTTGTATATCGATGTAGGTACGATAGATTATTAAGTACTTAATAAAGTCAACCATGATATAGCATAATTGCATTCATAGATCCGAAACTGATCATCATCATCATATCAGCCTATCGCCGTCCACTGCTGAAGATAGGGGTCCCCCAAAGAGTGCTGAAATCGATACTGATATACTTAATATTACCTAATGGTTTTGGTATCGGATCTATACAATGCAAATGCTTTAATAATTTTCAATAAGCAAGTTCAAGTAACATTATTGGCAAGCAATTCTGATTGCCAGTTTTATTTCTGAAATTGAAATTTCATTACAAATGCTGCAAAACTATAAAAAAAACTGTACTGAGTTATTAATAAATGCAGGCAACATCGCGGGCTTGCATTATATATATATATATATATATACCTCATTTTACTTTAGAACTCGCTTAGTGAACTCACAAGCTTAAAAAATTCGTCGTGTAAGGCAGTCTATTACCCGCTAGGGGTGTGCCAAGGTGCTTGGTTTTATGTAAAATCGATGGCGGCCCATAAAATGCGGTCCGCAACGCTAAGCGAGCTGTCAAGGCGACAGCTTGCCGGCGGATAGGGATGAACGGGTTAGCAGGGTTAAATTATCAGGAACATGTTATAAAAATCTACGTGAACCTACATGTCTATTTTCCCCAAAGGGTTAGACAAACACTTACATTTCGTCATGTAATACAGGAGATATCGCGTTATATTGATATTATTTGATTCCCGAATATAAAATATAAGATTCCCTAGGATGAATTCCGTATAAAATAGATTTATATCAATATTTTAATTCGAGTAAGAGTGAGAAACGGGCGAGACGGTTGTCATTAACCGAGGACATATGCAAACTCCGAGCGGCTATTGTGAATTTCAAAGAAAATCCAAATCGTCGGAGATAGTGCAAATTCGCGAATCGACCATACGTAAAATCCGCTTATCTGCACTTTAGGTTTACGGGGAAGGTTAATAAGATATAAGGGTTATACGTTAAGGGAGGGCTACGTTTGTCAGATATGCGGAATTATCCAATGCTAGTTACGCGGATTTGCACTATGTCCGACGAAATGACACTGCTCGACCTAGAAATCGAACCCGAATTTCCCTTACAGAATAATATTCTTCTTACGACTCGAAGATAAGACTGCATTTTTGGGCTATCCCACTAGGCCACTTATTAGCTTAGATATTTTCGTCTATTTAGCTTAGATATTTTCTATATCGACTCTATTTCAGTCTATTTAGCTTAGATATTTTCGAACTCAGAACCAGCCTAGCCTAGTGCCGATAAGGGCTACTAGGCTAATGAAGCAGTTATTGGGCAACATGTTATAAAATTATATTTATGTTGTAAGTCCTTTTGTTGTTTGATCCTTTTCATTCTGAAGGGCTAGTGATGTAGGTTATTTAATATCTTAACTTTTTACATTTAAATAAATAAGTGAAACGGAAGTGACTGTTTGTAATGTCAAAATAACAGCATTCTAGACTGCCTCGTTGGTCTAGTGGTCCCAATCGCGACTGCTACGCTAGAGGTCTTGGGTTCGATCCCCAGGTCAAGCAAAGTGTTATTGAGTTTTTCTATGAAATTCTCAGTAGCAGCTCGGAGTCTGGATTTGTGCCCGGTGAATGGCAATAGGCTCGCTCCCTATTACATGGGACCCAAACATACCGGCGAACTGTGGGTGTACATTAAGTACACCTCTGCCTAACCCTTCGGGGAATACAGGCGTGATGGTATGTTATGTTTAGATAATGTATATGAAGGGTACAAAAAACACTTTAAATATTTGTCTGTTTAGTCCTGATAGTAGGTAATTTCGGAAATGGCTGATAGATAGCTGTAGTTATAAGGAGTAACTTAGGTTACTGTTATCGTTAGTAATGTTTTTAAGACGCTAGTGAAACTGTAGGCAAATTCTGGTAATAAATGAAAGCAGTATCATCGCTCTTATGTTAGCAAATGCAATTACTGAGGCTAGTAAGGCCGTAGGATTGATACCCAGGAACAATGTATTATTATAATTTCATACAAAATTATCAACATGATAAGGCAGAAACTAGTCAACAAATTTGTTTTACTGGTAAGTTTTATTCAATCAAAGTTGATTTGGTATTGATGTAATTAAAAATAAAAACATAAGCAGACGGGGATTTTTGACGTGGAGTTCTAACTTATAATAATAATGCGGCAGTTTTTTTGTTTACACTGTCGCACTGAGATCGCTAAACCGATTATGATATACTTCTTAGAAGAAAAAAGCTTGTAATTAGAGCAATCGTATCATCATAAATACAAATAACGTAAATTAAACTCACAGGTAAATAACGACTGATATTATTTTCGCTACAGTTCTGTGTAAAACAACCATCCCAATAACTAGAAACACTACTTAACTCTCTCAGGAAAAGAAAGAACTTTCTTTTAAACAAAAGCTACGAAAACACCTTCTCGACTATACTTTGCCTGATTCATCGTCTTGAATTGCTAATTGATCTACTTATCTAATATATGTATCAAATTCGATATATTTATAAGTTATATATCTTATTATTTTATGTATTACGTGTAGATACCTTTAAGTATCTGTTTATGTTTATTGTATATCTAATATAATTTATTTTAGTCTACATTTTATTAATTTCTCTTTGATCTACGAGTGCACTACTGTATTATTAATTATCTCTGCATCACCTCAAGTTTGTCTGGCAGAAAATGCCTTATGGCATTAAGACCGCCTTTGTACCAACGGTGCATAAAGAATTAATAAAATAAAATAAAGAACAAAACTCGCCCGGGCCAACCCTACCTCGGTGCGAACGCCACTGTGCCCATTTACAGCGGAGTGAGAATTCTTTGTTGTCAATAACTACGTTGAACGAAATTGAAAAAAAAGTCATTCCCTACAAAATCCATTACTTTCTACCACGTTCGCGTACCAATCCTTTGTTTTTCTTGTTTTTGCTGGGTTTGTACTACAGAAATGACTGGTCGGCTTCAGTAATAGGAGAAAATTAAATTTTTTGGGAAAAATGGTCTTGATCGCAATTGCTACGCTAGAGGTCCTGGGATCGAGCAGTGAGTGTTATTGAGTTATTCTATGAAATTCTCAGTAGCAGGTCGGAGTCTGGATTTGTGACCGATTAATGGCAATAGGGTAAGGCCCTTATTACATGGGATCTAAACATACCGGTAAAGTGTGGATTACATTAGTACACCTCGGCCGAACCCTTTGGGAAATACAGACGTGATGGTATGAGATTAAAAAGTTATACACCTAGAGTAGAAGAATAAATTAATCACAGCTCCACAAGCAAGCACAACCCAGGAGACATACTTTGCGTTCTTATGAATTTAAAAGCAAAATAATATTTATCAGGATGTTTTGTACAATCATTTATTACAGTGATAATTTTATTATTCATGTGTCTCGACTAGGCAACAGAAGATTTTTTATTAAAATTAAGTTAATAAAGAATAGCTCTCATATAGATATACCGATTTTATCTAGTTTATTTGTGTGAAAAATACATAACTTAGTTCGTACATCCCTCGTTAAGTAATTGTTCCGTTTTCAACCCATTGCGCGCTGGGTGCCGACTAATTCGCCCGGGCCACTCGTTCGGAACAAACGATTGGGTAATTGGGACGAGCCACTGTAAAAGTTACTGTTTACCGTATAATATGCGGGTAAGAGTAGATAGCGTGCGCGGGTTAAATAAATAGTGTGGTGGAAGGTTGAGCGAACAAATTGTTATTTGGTTGGTGGGTAGTTATGAGTTGTTTGAACTTTCTGATTGGTTATGATTATAATTGTATAAAGTGATATATACTGTTTGGCTACTCTAGTACGACAGGTATTGTGTTATATAGTAGAAATGACAATATTTTTTATATAAAATGGTTGATTAGATACATTCCTTTATATTTACCGTGAAATAACAAAAGTTTGTCAATAACATACATAACGTTATTTGTCTAATGTTATAAAAAAGGAGTAAATAATTACACATACCATCACCCCTGTATGCCCCGAAGGGTTAGGGAGAGGTGTACTAATGTACACCCACATTCCTCGTAGAAGGCGAGCCTATTCCATTCACCGGGCATAAATCCAGACCCCGAGCTGCTACTGAGAATTTAACATAGAAAAATCCAATAAAACTGCGCAACTTGGGGCTTGAACCCAGGACTTCTAGCATAGCAGTCCCACATAGGAGCACTAGACTAATTAGGCAGTCAATAATAAGTAATACTTAAGTAATGACATAATTTATGACTATTCTAGTTGTGACGATAGTAACGCGGTTTGCTTCGCCGTGCTACGCAATCTGCTACGCGAAGCATGTGCTACGCCACAGCCTGCTACGGCAGGCATGTGCTACGCGTTATGTGTTTTGTTCGGCATGTATCGCCTCGAGCATCCTTAGTGCTACATTCCTTGCATCTTGCCTCTACCTATTATCACGCCTGCATTCCAAAATGGTCAGGCAGAAGGGTATTAGAGGGCTATAATGTAATTTTTTGTGTAAGTTTTTTTTTTCAATATAAATTGACATCTACGTATTCTAAAAATCTAAATAACGCGAGGTGATCTTATACTAGAACATGTTGTATCCAAGAATCGTTATGATTCCTCAAAAGTGGTTTTACTAGCATCCGTGATGTTCACCAGTGTGTTTTCAGGTATAGGTTCCCTTATAATATAGGTCGCGAGCCAATCACTAATTGTATGTATAAAAACCGGGAACGATGGCTTTGTGTGCTCAACAATGCACAGGGCTTGTAGAGATATTGCCCTGCATTATGAGGCTCACATATTATGATACTATTATGTCTGGACTTTAAAAGAGACCATGATTAAAAAAAAAATACTTGCAAAAGTGTCTAAAAGATGTATTTACAGAAATTAATATCTTTCATCTTAGGTATATTGCCATGTTCCTATAATTATCGTATGCTACCTGATCGAAGGAAAAGGCGAAGTCAAAATATGAACGGTTCCAAAGTAAATACGAGCGTGTCAAAATAAATCATGTGGGTGTAAAAGAAAATATTTACTTAACTTTCAGAGCACGGGGACATTTTACGGAAATATCTGCCCTCGTCTCCTTTTTCTGTAGTACACTGGGTTATATCTGTTACCTGATCCAATTAAACGCCGCCGGCCCATCTAGCGGTGGGTCAGGTAACAGCTATAACCCACTGTACAAAAAATCCTCTTGGGATCCTCTTGGACCCGTACTGACTAAAAACCCCACTTGCTTTCCCTGGTCCTATAGTCACGGGGTTTCATGACATTCGCCTCGATTGCTTTTCATACACAATATACACATCTGCCTAAACTTTTTGAGAATACACACGTGATGATGTATCAGTTTATGTAAATGTTAACAAAGCGTCAGTGTTGGGCGCGAAATTCAATTTTTTCTTGGTTTTAGCAATTTTTTCGGCTATATCACATTCTAGGTACAGTCGCGAGCACATCAGTTTATACAAATCTGACAAATTTCAAAACGTTAATAATTAAGTTCAAAATCAACTGAGAAAATTTGACATTTTGTGGTAACTTGATGTGCTGGCCACAGTACATGGCAGTAGACATTGCGAAATCAACAATACCATATTCACGATTGAGTATTAAAGCTTTTGCTTAAAAATTACTATCGTAGATTTAGGTGTAAATTGTAATTTTTCGCCGAATCCTCTATTTTACACCAAAATCTTCGACAATAACTATTTTTAAGCAAAAGTTTTATTACTCAATTGTGCCTACCAATTTCTGTCTTTACATCAGTTTAAGGTCATCTGTTAGAAAATTCCTGAGGCATTAAATGCGAAATCATCGACCCGAAAATAACATTAATCAATCCAGTATAAAAAGGTGTTTTCAACATTTTATTGAATGTAAAGTGATAAAAAAGTTGGTTCTATTTGCTTTTTTCGTTTGAACGAGCAGTTAGCACTCAGCAATTAGGAATGAAACTATTTTTACTCACTTGTAATTTTAATAAGAGAACTTTTTTAGGGTAAGTACGTACTCTTGTTGATTATGAAGTTTTGAAAGCTTTGTAGTTGTTGAGATGTTTGTTTAATTACTCTTAAAAACTTTTAACTCAATAATAAAACATATAGAAAAAAAAAACTTATTTTGGCATAACAACTACATAAGAAAACAAAGTATGAAATGCAAAGAAAAAACTATAAAATAAAACTAACAAAAACAGTCTGTCTGCATCCCATGTTTTTTTATAAATTATAAGCTTTTTTTTTTAATTCAGATAGCTTTTTCCGACTAATTGTGGCAAACGACCGGGAACCCGTTAAAACAGCGTTTTTCTGAACGCCTTCATTATAATTAATTTCTATTTTTTTAAGTCGTTGCAATTTTCTTGATTATTTTCAGCGTGGGAAACCAGTCTTTAAAAATAAATACCATAAAGAAAAGAGTTTCTGTTTTAATTAATGCTTTTCTCAACAGAAAAATGTGTTTCTGTTCGTAATTATTTAAGTTTGTTCGCGTATTTGCGTGCTAATATTGTCGTGTTGGCCATGTTTTGAATATTGAACACTGATATCTTGCAGTATCTATTTTTTTTAACCTATACTATCCCACTGCTAGGCAAAGGTCTCCCCTATACCATTCCAGTACCTATCACTTTAGTAGCACTCCAGCTAGTAATACTCCAGCAGTATCTATTACTTTATTTTTTATTAGAGTTCTAAAGAGGTGTGGTAGGTAGTTAGTTTTTATCTATTCACTAGCATCCCATACGACTGTCTGAAACCAAAAATACCCTGTGTCTCCTTCGAGGTATTAACATAACATACCATCACGCCTGTAGTCCCCAAAGAGTTAGGCAGAGGTGTACTTATGTACACCCAAACTTCGCCGGTATGTTTAGGTCCCATGTAATAGGGGGCGAGCCTATTGCCATTAACCGGGCACAAATCCAGACTCCGAGCTGCTACTGGGAGTAATAGGGGACAAGCCCATAAACCGGGCACAAATACAGAATCCGAGCTGAGAATGTCGTAGGAAAACCCAATAACACTTTGCTCGACCTATGGATTGAACCCAGGACCTCTAGCGTAGCAGTCGCGCTTATGACTACTAGTATAATAAGGCAGTCCAGCCACCTTAAATACGCTAGCAGAAATCTCAATGCAAGATGGCACCAACCAAAAATTAACGGCAAGGGCCACAACATTAATCAGAGTAACCTAAAACAATTTATTAGGGGGCACTCTATCTAGAGTGGGACATCCATCAATCGTAGAGGGCAATGGCCCAGGTGTTTTTGCCTGAACCGTATTTATAACTCAATCTGGTATGGGCTCTTTAACGACCGCCCCTCATAAATTGTGTAGAACTTTTTTTTTTGTCGGGGTTGGAAATGCTTTATGCACTATCCACCACCCTGGGGAGAGAGATGGGGTATGTCGGACTCCGCTCTGAAAAGAGCGATCTACCGACTAAAACCAACCTCGGCGTTTCGCGTCACCACTTCAGTGCCGGGAATACGGGAGCGTTGTGACATTCCTCCGCAGACCCGGCAGTGGCGGGCCGCCTATGCGGTCCCCTACGCGTAAGGGGAAAGAGACGTAGACGTTCTACCTCCCCTTCTTCCACCGATCCGCTGAGCGGGACGCGGAAACTGCAAACCGCGTCGCCTGCTCGGGCCGTGTGAGTGGGCGGTCGGACTTCCCCTGGCCCGCCGCCCGTGGCCCTAAATTGTGTAGACCTAACTTAAGGTTGAGATTTCTGATAGTAGCAGCATGTCACGATCAATAAGGATGTTCCGTTCCATAAAAAGGTCAGAGATGTTCTAATGTACATATAGATTAATTTATTTTATTGACGGAATGTGGATTTCACAGAATCATCAACCATACTATCACGCCTGTATTCCCCGAAAGGGTAGGCAGAGGTGTACTAATGTACACCCACACCTCGCTGGTATGTTTCAGGTCCCATGTAATAGGGGGCAAGCTTATTGCCATTAACCGGGCACAAATCCAGACTCCAAACTGCTACTGAGAATTTCATAGAAAAACTCATTTACACTGCTCGACCTGTGGGTACAGTGAATTAATGCACATATATAAATGAAAACAATATAACCAATCACCTCATTGTACTCTAATATAATTAGATTGAGTCGCTTTGTTTTATACAAAAGAATGTAATCAGAAAAGTTTCCCGATAAATGAGATGAGTAACGTGTCGGAAGATTTCCACAAAAAAATATGTTTCACTTTTATTTATTGGTTTTGACTTAGATCCGAGCTCGTTGAATTTTTGTTATTCTACTGTAATTGGGATCTCCTTAAAGCAAAATGTGAGCGTTCATAAATATATCGTGTTTGTGGTAGCACTTCTCTGAAATGGCTTGATCTATTTTTGAATGAATGAATGAATTTTTGAATGAACGCATTTTTTATATTTGATAGGTATGAGAATAGGTTGTAAAGTATGTTTCACCCATAGTTCGTCGGTATGTTTATATTCCATGTAATAAAGAGCATTTATCTGACATAAATCCAAACTCCAGCTGCAACTGATAAGTTTATAGAATATCTAATAACACTGATTGACTGCCTCGTTGGTCTAGTGGTCCCAATCGCGACTGCTACGCTAGAAGTCTTGGGCTCGATCCCCAGGTCGAGCAGTGTTAGGTATTGAGTTTTTCTATGAAATTCTCAGTAGCAGCTGTAGAGTCTTGATTTGTGCCCGGTGAACTGCAATAGGCTCGCCCTCTATTACATGGGACCCAAACATACCGGCGAACTGTGGGTGTACATTAAGTACACCTCTGCCTAACCCTTCGGGGAATACAGGCGTGATGGTATCTGGTTATGTTATCTAATAACACATTGCTCAACCCAGGACTTCTATCGTAATTGTCACGCTTAGGACCGCTAGACTAATAAGACAGTCCAATCACAGTAGTTCATACGAAAATTACCTATCATATTTTATATTAAAAGAACACAGTAATATATACATTATTTCCTAAAACGGTGAAGGATAACATCGTATGGAAACCAGCATGTACGCACTGCTACACATCAAGCTATATAATACCAGTTTACGCTGGCCGCTTTTTGTATGGGAAGTCTATACAATGCGAGATCAGCTTTAACTGGTTTTGTATAGGTTGTCCTGTAGCCGTGTGAACGTGAACCAAAATTTCGAAGACATGTGACTACCAACCCACACTCACCGTGAAGAGGCCTGTATCCCAGCAGTGGGAACATTATATACTGATTATGTATGTATGTTTTTTAATAATGTAATTACTATTTCATACTTGCAATATCAAATACCATTAGGAATTTTCAGTTTTCAGCCTTTGATCCAATTTAAGAGAACTTTTCAATCATATTTTATGAAAAGGCTTTTACTCAAACTGTCAAAGTCTATTTACTTACAACCAAGTACAAATTACGTTTGACGTAAGCTAGACGATTCTAGAACGTCTTCGACCAAGGACGATAAAGGTCAACCGTCTGTGAATTTTTAATGTTCATTTAGGTCAATATTTTCAATAAAAAGGGTAGAGATGCCATGTCAATTATTCTTTTGTACAACATTCATTTCGATAAAAGCTTACTAGCAATGTGGGTCGTACATTACTAGTATTCATGTTAACTTGTCGGTAGTGCAATGGGCGGGTTTCGAACCGTCAACCACATGATCGCCAGGTCGACGCCCTTGCCATTAGCTACCGCTGCTTATAAACGACTTGCTGATCCGTCCGATATAGCCTATTTTTTTTTTTTTATCAGCCCGGATGATCCCACTGCTGGGCAAAGGCCTCCCTCCCTCCCCCGATATAGCCTATGATACTCACAAATAACGTAACTTTCTATTGGTAAAAGAATTTTCAAAATCGGTTCAGTAGATTACCCCCCTACAATCTCACAAACTTTACCTCTTTATAACATTAGTATAGATACCTAATAAATAAATTATAAAACTATAATTAATTAATCAACATTATATGAATTATATTGGACTACCGTCGCGTAAAGTAGTCTCCGAAAAGTTACTATAGATACATACATACCATCACGCCTGTAATCCCCGAAGGGTTAGGCAGAGGTGTACTTAATGTATACCCACACTTCGCCGGTATGTTTAGGTCCCATGTAATAGGGGGCGAGCCTATTGCATTTACTATAGATAGGATAACTAATTCAAATCTGTAACAATATCTTTGCTTAAACTTTTGCTTTTGCTTAAACATACAAACTTTATCAAAATTCACCTTAAATTAAAATCTATGACATCACATACGTAAGATTCGAAATTAATTAATTCAATAGTTATCAGCAAGTCTAAAGTAATTTTCGGGACATAATAAAGTAGTTTTGATTGGAAGCGGTTGTTAAGCATTGAAGCGAAGTTCTTCAATTAAACAATGACGTTACGTGTGCTGGTCCCTGGGCCAACAATTTGTGAATTTCCATGTAGGTATTGCCATTCGATGACGTCACACTTTGCGACTTTGAAATGGGAAAATGTACTAAACCCCAATGAAACAGTTGTGTAGACCAATTGAATGTATATCCTCAAATTGTTTTAATTATGGCAACACTTATTAGAGAGGTCGTGAGTTTGATTTGTGAAGAGAAATTATAAAACAAAATATAATCACCCTAATGGAATTTATTATGCCATATTTGTTAAAGTATAAAGACACTCGCACTTGACTTCTATTTAACTAACGAAGTTCATTACAAGATATAGGATAAGTAAAAATAAACTACTGCTAAATTTTTAAACAAGTGATGTTATTATGGTTCATGTTGCAATTCGTACTGTTATGACCCTAGAGTGGGTCAAAGACGTACAATTGCGAAATACAAATAAAAAATACATTTGGCACCAAGGGGAGACGATCCACCTTTTTAATTCAATGTTTTAATTTTATAAAAACCTTCTAGATGGCGCCTTGCGCCGGTTGAATAACTTTTTAATAATAAAATTGTGTAAGAAAAAATCTTAGACGTCTAACCACGAAAAAAGAATATGTATCGTCATATAAGAGGCACCTGTATAAAAAAATCTCTCATATTGAAATATGGTCGGATTTCCAATCAAGTTTTCACTTCAGTGCGCGGACGAGTTTCAATGGTGGCTGTGTAACAATGTAATCCAGTTATCGTGGCAGTCATCCGTCCGCAGCTTGATACGAAGCTCACACATAATTTATTACCCATCTACGTGTAGATGGATGAAATTCGATTATCGCCAACCAATAAGGTTAGTGTTCCAAGTATTGATTAATGAAATCCAACTACGAAGTCTGATTAATTCATTTTTTTAGGTTGGCAACAGTAACAGCGTTTTATAAGATTAAGGTGGATCGTTTCGCTTTGAGCGTCAAATTAAATTTTGGTTTTACTCAAATTGTCATATAAAGCACATTTTTTGTTCATTTCAGTACGAATTTCGATATAAATGCTACTAAAACTACTGAGTACTAAAACTTTTGCTTAAAATCGTTATATTAGCAAATAGTACGTACCTAGTGTAACTCGAAGATAATGCCAAAATTGTATTCACTAAGATAACGATCTTTAGCAATAGTTTTAGTCACATCACATCCGGGATTGACAAATACTCATTGATATTTGCCCGGGGGCAATAGAACATACCATCACGCCTGTATTCCCCGAAGGGTTAGGCAGAGGTGCACTTAATATACACCCACAGTTCGCCGGTATGTTTGGGTCCCATGTAATAGGGGGCGAGCCTATTGCCATTCACCGGGCACAAATCCAGACTCCGAGCTGCTACTGAGAATTTCATAGAAAAACTCAATAACACTTTGCTCGACCTGGGGATCGAACCCAAGACCTCTAACGTAGCAGTCGCGATTGGGACCACTAGACCAACGAGGCAGTCATACATTAGTAGACATGAGTCACTCACATGAACATCTCACTTGTCGTAGTGAGATGTTCATCTAAGAGTACTTAATTAATTTATGATGCTGAATAATATATTCCATTAAAATGTATTACCATCTCTAAATCTTGAAGACTGTATCTCAGGATCTCTTCCCACTTTGGAAATCCTTTGATAAATTAGTAATTTAGTTAATAGTTAATTTAATTTATTGTTTTTAAATTTAACCTGAAAAAAAAATATAAACAAAAACAGATCAGCGGTTAGTTTGTGGTTGGGTGACTATTCTTCAAACTATTTTGAACAGTTTGTATGTTCTGATTCAATGCTGAATGTGCTCTAAATAATTCAAATAGAATTTTATACAATATATTGGATTAGAAAGTAAGAAATGGTTGTCCTGTTCCTAAAGCAAAATAAAAATAGGCCTATATTAATAAAAACAAATGTTACTTACAATACAAATTTCTATCCATAAAGGTCCCATTCATATTTTATCGTAATAAAGTGGAGAGCATTGTTCCAATATTCATGTTTTTGTGTTTTAGCAATATGAGAGGTGAGCCGGGTAGTGGCATTGGGTTGGAAAATGTAACACGGATTTAGCCCTAGCGGGTTGCCAGTCGCTTTGGCGCGTTGAAATACTCGGACTTTGTTTATTATTTCTGCACATTTGTGCTATATTCAATTAATTACATTGGATTCTAATCTTTATAAGGGGTTTAGGTTTATAGAAATGTATTAAAAAAACCGGCCAAGTGCGAGTCGGACTCTCGCACGGAGGGTTCCGTACCATTACGATTTATGACGTATAAAAAAAAAAAGTGTTTACTAGATCTCGTCCAAACCAATTTTCGGTGGAAGTTTACATGGTAATGTACATCATAAATTTTTTTTAGTTTTATCGTTCTCTTATTTTAGAAGTTACAGGGGGTACACATTTTACCACTTTGGAAGTGTTTCTCGCGCAAACTATTCAGTTTAGAAAAAAATGATACTAGAAATCTCAATATCATTTTTGAAGACCTATCCATAGATACCCCACACGTATGGGTTTGATGAAAAACAAAATTTTGAGTTTCAGTTCCAAGTATGGGGAACCCCCAAATTTATTGTTTTTTTTTTCTATTTTTGTGTGAAAATCTTAATGCGGTTTATAGAATACATCTACTTACCAAGTTTCAACAGCATAGTTCTTATAGTTTCGAAAAAAAAAGGCTGTGACACGATCGGACAGACAGACAGACATGACGAATCTATAAGGGTTCCGTTTTTTGCCATTTGGCTACGGAACCCTAAAAAGACATCATTGTCACTTATAGTAGGTACACAGATTAAATTTTTTCAGTATACGTCTTAAAATTTTAAATTTAATTTTTTTATTTTCCGACCGCGGCTTCGCCCGCGTGGACTACATATAGGTATTTTTTTTCATTTTACGGAATAATATATACTCCCGTCACTCAGGAATAATGTAGCTTTCTATTCTCTATCTTTCTATCCACAGATTACGCCCTACAACCTCACAAAATAACAATCTTTACTTCTTTATAATATAAGTATAGATAAGCCTGGTATTTTCAATAAATTCAGTCACCTAGACTATTAGTTACGATATACTGAGTACAAACGTTGAACTTATATTTTTAATGTTTTAAGGGTAATTTATTATATTTTTTTACTTAACATAACACATAACATAACATACCATCACGCCTGTATTCCCCGAAGGGTTAGGCAGAGGTGCACCTAATGTACACCCACAGTTCGCCGGTATGTTTGGGTCCCATGTAATAGGGGGCGAGCCTATTGCCATTCACCGGGCACAAATCCAGACTCCGAGCTGCTACTGAGAATTTCATAGAAAAACTCAATAACACTTTGCTCGACCTGGGGATCGAACCCAAGACCTCTAGCGTAGCAGTCGCGATTGGGACCACTAGACCAACGAGGTCTTTTACTTAACAAAAGTAATTATCGCTTTGCTATCATTTTCTCGAGACTTTGGTACGACAAGGAAACTAGTTCAGTACATTGAGATACGCAGTCTTACGTGCGTACTCCAGCATAAAAGTTAATTACGTTTCTCTATAGCCTTAGCATATCCCCGCTATGTGATTGCGTTTTGTTTGGACGCCAGCACGCCGCGTGAACGGCGAGCGATCGGGATGAGATTGTCAGCGATACCGCAATGCTTCTGCTATCAGATTGTGTCGACTTACGGTATTATCTTCGGACTGTATGTGTCTCGCTACGGTACAGATTGTTTGGCTTTTGTTTTGATTGCCATTTCATGTGCCTGTGCTAATTATTCTGGGTCAATGAGAAACTGGTACACTCACATGTTTTTCCCAAAGACTAAATACTTCACAATCAGGAATTCCTCAGTAATTAATTTAATTTCAGAAGTCAAATTAGCTCCTTACCAGGTTTTTAAGTATTACGATGATTATAAGGGGCAGCAGAACGCCAATTACCTACTACTTATGATTTTTTTTCTCTCTCTTTCGTGTTTTACATAATATTGACAGGCAAGGCAAATATAATTTACGAGAGGGTTGCCCTCAGCATAGGATCCTGCGTATCCCGCGGGATTACCGAAGGGCTGCTTTCTAATGGTAAAAGAATTATGTATTAAAATCGCATGCATATATTTAGGGTTTCTCAATTACAAAGAAACAAATCTATTCTCTTTATAATATTAGTAGGTACAGATTAAATATACGTAATTGTGTTCTGTATTTTTCAATCTTAAAGCCTTCAAAGGATACCCCAGTATAATTTTATTCACATTTATTTAACAAACACAACGTCATTTATTTACTTTATTTCTTTTTGGGCATGGAAACCCATTTCCTGTATCTTGAGGGAGCTTTAGAAACTATAGTCATATGCCAGAGATCCAAGTGTCAGGAATCAGTCGGTATGTTTTCTAGTGATCAAAATATATAAAAGCAAACATTGAAATCTGACACACAAAATAAACAGTGAATTGAGAAGCTTCTTTTTTAGCAGGTAAATAATAGATCTATCTCTACAATAAGATGGATATATAATTCATACAAATAAATCATTCTGTCTTTCTTTCCACTGAAATTCAGTTAATCTACCGACAAATGTGCAGCGCAAGCGCTGTGTCAGCACTTTTGTATACAGAGTGAAAATTCCAGACTGCCAGACACTAGCCGCCGTTTACCGAAAACCAGTATAGTTTGAATTTAGTATCATCATCATCAACCTATTACGTCCCACTGCTGGGCACGGGTCTCCTCTCAGAACGAGAGGGATTAGGCTATAGTCCACCACGCTAGCCCACTGCGGGTTGGCAGACTTCACATGCCGTCAAGACAATCTCTCAGGCATGCAGGTTTCCTCACGATGTTTTCCTTCACCGTTTAAGCGCGTGATAGTTAAGTATTAATACGCACATGACTTCGAAAAGTCAGAGGTGCGTGCTTATGATTCGAACTCGAGACCTTTGACTAGGCAGTCCAATGGTCATATCACTAGGCTATCACTGCACGAATGTAGTATGCTTTATACTAAAACAAAGTAAAATTAACTGAAATTCTCAGCAGTAGATCAGAGTTCGGATATATGGACCAGGCATATATGATAAACTCTTACGTTGACCACCTCATTAGTCTGACTGCCTCATTAGTCTAGTGGTCCTAAGCGCGACTGCTGCGCTAGAGTTCCTGGCTTCGGTCCACAGGTCGAGCAAAGTGTTATTGGGTTTTTCTATGAAATTCCCAGTAGCAGCTCGGAGTCTGGATTTTGTGCCCGGTCAATGGCAATAAGCTCGCCCCCTATTACATGGGACCTTAACATAACGGCGAAGTGTGGATGTACATTGGTACACCTCTGCCTAACCATTCGGGGAATACAGGCGTGATGGTATGTTATGTTATGTAATATATTATTAACTCCGACCTACTACTGAAAATTTCTTTCGAACCCAATACCTGTAACGTAGCAGCCGAGCTTAAGACCACGAGACTAATGAGGCAGTTTAATGGTGTTATTTAATAATCATAAAAGTCTATTGAGTATAAAATTTTGTTGAGCTACAACAAAACGCCCACGTCATTCAACATGACGGAGGCTACTTTTACTCCTGATGGATGAGGTTCCTTTATCCGAGTGAATAAGCATAAATCTTATGGATCAACATGAAATATTACATTTATGTTACCTGTATCTGATCAACAGATTTATCCATCTTTTCCTTTTATTAAGGTACCGGTGCTTTTACCGGTTACGTTTCGGAGAGTGTGCATCGGAACTACATGAAATATAGTAGATATTGATAGTTCCACTATCCCCGTTCAACTATCGGACGAGCAGTGGTGGAAGTGCCTAAATCTCGCACGAAGCGTTTTTTGTCTACATTTATAGTGCGTACTGCTCTATTATGGAACTC
Organism: Subacronicta megacephala; assembly: GCA_958496365.1. Taxonomy (NCBI): domain Eukaryota; kingdom Metazoa; phylum Arthropoda; class Insecta; order Lepidoptera; family Noctuidae; genus Subacronicta; species Subacronicta megacephala. The sequence goes on along the minus strand of OY292530.1, from coordinate 4,190,682 downwards.
GCTACCAGAATCTTTGTTCCCTGAGACCTACAACTTGAGTGTCTTCATGACGAGAGTGAATAGGTATCTTCTAGGCAAGCGCGCTCCATCGTAGACCACTTCGATGCTTAACATCAGGCAAGTTGTGGTCAAGCGTAAGCCTATCTGTGATAAAAAAAAACCACTTTATTGTTTCGCCACAATATACTTAACACAGATTACATGAGGAGGATACACAATACATTATGATATAATGGGAGACTCTTCCTGTATTTCAGGACCACAGGTCCCTGCTCTTATGATTTTTTTTATTGTTTTGACGCACGTATCTTTCCGTTTACATTATGTGATCAGTTAACTTTATAAACTGTATCTTTAACTATGTTTTTTTATTATATTAATAATATTTAATCATTAATGTAACATTATATAAAAAGAACGTGTAAATCTGGATTTTCTGGATTTCATTCTAATTTTTTTTTAATATCACACGCGTTGGTCGTCAATGGCATTATCAGGTGTCCACTCGTGCGCCGTATTCAATCCCAAAATACACGAGAAATCCTACAAAAACTCGATTGCACTTAACCCAACCAATCGATTCTTAACCTCAAGAGGGGTACAAACATGATTAAATAACAACATCCAACATTTCAAGAGATCTGGATCCCTCTTGAAACGCAATTCTCCGGCACATAGCTTGTGAATCCCTATTTCCTAGTAAAAACACACTTCATTCTCTTTTTACGGTTAAAGGTTTAGTATTTTATGTGTATTTTGAAGCCGACACAAAGCTGGAATGTGTTGACGTGACTACGAAACGTGTTGGCACAGAGAATCATACTTGTGTGTAGTTAAAAGTGCTTTATCTGATGTTAAAAGGCTTTGCTACCTGACTTAGTTTTTAAGTGAAATACATATGTGTACATAGTAAATACTTAATAATAATATAGTCAGTTAACCAAATTACATCTTTTTTATAGTGTGTGATGGTCTAATTTAATTAAAACATTTTGAATTCGACTATAAGTACACAAAATACCTCTAAAAAGAACAAAAAATACCTTTAGGTATGTTTATTATAACCAGGGTATTTAAATCCAAGCGTCGTTGCGTCGGGGGATACCTGGGTAATTAATAGAAAATGGTCGCGTTAGCTGAAAGCATAGAAAAACAAGGCAAAATAAATGTTTCACAATTTTTTTCAAAAGTTTATTCGTAATATGCAACTTTTGCTTGACACTTTTAGGGCTTTATTATTAGTTTTAAGACGCTTTTATAGAGTCTCGGTAACCAGGTACTCGAATGGAAATAGCCATTCGTAATCGAGAAGTTTGCAAAAGACTTTTCCGAGTCCAACATTAAATAATACTTTTAGGTAATTGTTTAGTTGGACATCGGTTTCGCAACTCTTTTGAATTTTCATTTTACCTAGATATTTCGTTACTCCGTAGAGTTTTCTCTTTAACCTTTTGAACGCCATTGTCACATATACGTGACAAACGAAATCTTACCCTGAACGCAAACGTCACAAATATATGACAAAATATACGTCGCACCATATTATGAAATAAACAATTTAATCATTACTTTAGTGTGTTTTTACTACCTTGTGTAATTTGACAGAAAAAGTGGCCTGGCGTCAGGGGTACCGCGATACGTTTATACTCTGGCGTTCAAAAGGTTAAAAAAGTAATGCTGGTCGGTAAGGTATTTTTCACGCTTTTCAGCAACGTTATTCGTGACGTCATGGTGCTCGGTATCATACGAACACTTATTTCAATACTTAGTGTTTAGCGGTAGTCAGAAACCCAAAAAAGCCTGACCTGAAGATGTACATCTCTGCCTAGCCCTTCGGGGAATACAGGCGTCATGGTATTTATTTTACGATAAGATGTCGCAAGGATATTCAAAATGTGTGATAACTTAACATAGGCACACGACGTTTACGTTTAAGTTACAAACAAAGTTCGCTTCAGACTGCCAGTTAACGCAATCGAATGAGTCGTTACTTACACATATAATTTATATAGAAGTCGTATAACACAGAGAGAATATAAGTTGGTAAAACTAATTTCATTGGGAAGCGATGCGGGAACTTTTGTGTTATAATCCATCAAAAGGCTTCATTCTATCTAGTGTTGTGAAGACAGTTGTACAGTTTGTTCGAAATAAGTAAGCCGATCGGAAGTTGTCTGCAAGGGGTTTAGAAGTGGTAAATTTTAATAGAATCCTGTTATCGCCATAGTGTAAAGTGAATAATGTAAAATCTTTTATTTTAAAAGAGGAGTTTCTTGCCGGATTTTTCTCCATAGGATCAACTTTTTGGAAACGTGCAACTAGAGTCAATAACGTTTCATAAACGCTTGTAAATCGTTATTTGAAATAAAAACATTTGATTGATTGATTGATTGAGAAAGAGTAAAAATATAGTTCGGAACGGCTAACTTCCGATCGGCTTACTTATTTCGAACAAACTGTACTGTACACAATATTTTTACACTGCAGGGCAAAGGCCTCCCTACTCTCCTTCCACTCCTCTCGGTTCAGAGCTTCATGCGGCCAATCCTTTCAATAAAGGTCTAGTTCGTCCTACCATCTCTTTCTGGGCCGCCGCGACGTCGTCTGGCGTTTTGTGGGCTCCACTCAGTGGTGAGTTTTGCCCACAGCCCATTACACTATATAGTATACACATACACTATATAGTATATAAAAATATACCATCACGCCTGCATTCCCTGAGGGGTTAGGCAGAAGTCCCGTTCTATTATTAATAATTATTACTAATATAGTTATCATTCGCTTAAATAGTAATAGACTGCCTCGTTGGTCTAGTGGTCCCAATCGCGACTGCTACGCTAGAGGTCTTGGGTTCGATCCCCAGGTCGAGCAAAGTGTTATTGAGTTTTTCTATGAAATTCTCAGTAGCAGCTCGGAGTCTGGATTTGTGCCCGGTGAATGGCAATAGGCTCGCCACCTATTACATGGGACCCAAACATACCGGCGAACTGTGGGTGCACATTAGGTGCACCTCTGCCTTACCCTTCGGGGAATACAGGCGTGATGGTATGTTATGGTATGTTAAATAGTAAAGGAAATCGTGAGGAAACCTGCATGTTTGAGAGATTTTCTCGGCAGTGTGATGCCTGCCAACCCGCTGTAAGCTCGTATGGTGAACTATACCCTAATCTCTCTCACTTGGAAAGGAGACCCGTGCCCAGCAGTGGAGATGGGTAAATGATAAATGATGTATTTCTGGAATTACTTATCCCGGCATTTATATCGTCTATTGTTATAGTTTTACTCGCGTCCCAAAAGGAGTACCTACTAATTAACAATTTTGTTTTGCTATGCTAGCTGTTACCCCCGGTTTTTTCCGATTTTCAAAAGGCTTATATTTATTTAAAAAGTTTATTTGCATCCACGACGGACGAGCAATCCTAGTTTAGGTCAACATAAATGATTAAATGATATTTATTTCTGCAATTACATCTTATAAAGACACTTTTACAAGTCGATATTTTAATATTTTTTTATTTAGATGGCTTCGGCGTTCTACCTGACGACCTCTGAAAAGAAATGCTAAAACAAACTTAGAGAATCATGGTCTCTTCTAAAGTCCAGACAATAGTTATATTATTAACTATGCGAGTTATTATATTAGTACCTATACATTGTTAAATGTTGGGCAAATTCTGAACAGACCTTGTGAAGATATTTTTTTAAACGAAAGGTTCACATTAATAGCTTGTATTAGTTTAACGGTAAAATATAAATCATATTAGTACAGTTATACAGAAAGTGCTCTTAAATACTTTGACGAGGCCCAGTTAATCCAAGCGAGCCGTGAGGTTGATCAATAGTTTGGGATCAACCCTCCCACATCTCCGTATACTTTTACTACCCGGAAAATCCTCGGATTTTCTGATTCTTGGCTTTTATGTAATATTTGATGAATGCAAAAAATAATGAGGTTATTATTCCCGATAATAAAGATTGTTTTAGGTGTAAATGCATTAAGTATATGAAGGAAATAGGAAAATACATTTTAGTATGATATAAGATTTATATTTATTAAAATCTTTTCAGAGGTCAGAGGCCATACAACAACGTGTTAACGTGATATGATTATGAAGTAACATGTGGTATAGCGTACTTCTAAGCTCTAATAAGAAGTGAAAGGTTACGAATTGAAAGCGAATCCAAAATTCGAAACTAACTAACTAACTAACAATGCCTCTGACGAATCCAAATCACGTGCTTTGCTTGCATTACCTTAATTTGTTAAACGATAAACTAAATAAAGGCATCGAAAGATTTTCTTAGCAGCGTATGAGGTCTGCCAACCTATACTAATCTCTGGACTATAATAATTAATTATAAAATAGAATACTATCTGATCTGATATTTATCTGAGATTTTTCTCTAAGATTGCTATGCTTTGAACACAACTGCATGAAGCAAAGGCAAGTTATGTTTATTACATTTTTGTACCGTAGATAAGAATTAATATTTATAAGAAAATACTAGAAATGAGCCTAGGCTCGCTCCCTCCACATAGGGCCTAAACATAAGGGCGAACTGTAGAAATAGACTAATACATAGCCTAAACCGTCTGGAATTACATATATTGAAATTTTCTTTCTTATGTCCTTACATAAAAAAAGTTCACTTAAGTTAAAAATTATGAAATACAAAGTTTAATAAAAGTAATCCATTTTCATTATAAATTTCATTGAAATTGATGCAAATCTTGAACAAAATTCAATTTCACAGGTAACTTTACCGACCGCAGCTAAATTTTTGGGAATGGGAATCTCATTTTCTTTATTAGATCGTTAAATTTTTTCTTGGATATAATTTTGAGGGAAACCGTAATTTTACGGGGAATTAATTATTGTGTATTAATGTCGATCTTCATCCCGTTCAAAAACGAGTTCATCGATCTGTTTATCAAATGTTCTTTATTACGCAGGAAAAACTTCGACTAATACTATAAATATGTTTTTTTTATAAATCTTTTCTAGGAAGGCTTTCGTATGCAATGTCTAAAATTAAATGGTTGTAAATTAAAAAATAATTAAAAATTGCATAGAAGTTATGCTTCATTATTGTAATGATCGTCATTACATGCTGGCATCGCTTAATTAATTATTATTTTCTTTATACATAAATCAATAATCATAAATTGGGGTCATCTAGGTATGTTTCGCATGTATACGACCAAAATTGTCTTTAAACCAAAACTTACTATTAAAACTGACCACTATTAAACCACTTACAACTTCAGATTCGCTTAGTTATTTCGAACAAGGTTTATTATACCAAAATCCATCATGGCTTGCTTGTAAATCGTTTTAATCCACCCTACATGAAACCTCGCCAATTTAGAATGCAAAACTAAACACATAGTACGCTTTGTACAGCCTCAATAATAGACTGCCTCGTTAGTCTAGTGGTCCCAGTCGCGACTGCTACGCTAGAGGTCTTGGGTTCGATCCCCAGGTCGAGCAAACTGTTATTTGGGTTTTTCTATGAAATTCTCAGTAGCAGCTCGGAGTCTGGATTTGTGCCCGGTTAATGGCAATAGGCTCGCCCTCTATTACATGGGACCTAAACATACCGGCGAACTGTGGGTGTACATTAAGTACACCTCTGCCTAACCCTTCGGGGAATTCAGGCGTGATGGTATGTTATGTTATGTCAATAATAGGCTGTATCCTATGTGCCTTTCCTAACACCACAATTCCGTGCAGTACCTTGTCACTCAACTCTAGACAGTGATTAGTTTAACCGGCCGACATCGTCCAATGAGATTCACTTCTCTATCCCACTATGTAGTTAGGAGAATGGTTTTGATCCTTTGTATGTATTGTGGCTTGATTGCGGTGCCTTCGTTCCGATTTTATCGAATTATGTAGCTTAAAAATACTACTTATGTACGATCGCCAGCACATTAAGTTGCCAAAAAATGAAAAATTTTCTTAGTTGATTTTATTTATTTATTTATTAAGGCATATCAACAATAATAACATAAACATTGGTAAGTACCAAATAGTGGGATATGGACATATGTTAAAATCAATAAAAGATATGCACAGCATTTACAATATTTAAAGTTGAGTAGAAAACTAATTTATTTTAGTGAAGGAAAAATACGACCGCGGGCAGGATTCGAACCTGCGTCTTCTGGTTAAGTACACCAGACGCTATGACCGCTAAGCCACCGCGACCCCCACCCGCCATGTCGAAATTTGCCTTCACATTTTAAATTTACGTCTTTGAGGCGACGTCAGTGACATCTGTTGAAAATGTGATTCTCAACCGACATGACATGCTTTACAGCAAGTACGATGTCGTACGATGCCACCTTACCTTTTAACTATCTTTTTGTATTTTTTAGGCATTTTCCATGCAAAGATTACTAAGTTATTTTAGTGAAGGAAAAATAAGTTAAGTAAACCAGACGTCTGGTGTACTTAACCAGAAGACGCAGGTTCGAATCCTGCCCGCGGTCGTATTTTTCCTTCACTAAAATAACTTAGTAATCTTTGCATGGAAAATGCCTAAAAAATACAAAAAGATAGAAAACTAATATTAAAATTATCAGGGTCTGCAATTAATAAGCTTCACAATAGAATTTAAAACCGCATAATCAAATATATTCACAAACAGGTTGTTATTTTGAACTTAATAATCAACACTTTAATGTTGAATATTATTTGGAGAAATTAGACAGTTTTGTATAACCTGATGTGCTGGTGACTGCACTTAAAACGCCTCCACCAAAAACAATACTGTTAGGTCTCACAGTAGAGCGTAAGTATGCATTAGGCTCAAATCATCGACCCTATACATTATACTCTCACACTTAAAAAACTTCGAAATTAATAAACCTTAAAAGCGGCGGTATTAATAGAGCGTCGGACTTGCGATCATGTAGTTGCCGGTTCGAAAGTCACCCATTGCACTACCGACGTGAACCCACTTGTAATACAAGTATTTAGCTTAGTACGAGGAGTTAACAGGATTACTAGATGTGCGTCCCATAATGCTAGTAAGCTTTTTTTAAAAAAACAAGAAACGCTCAAGAAGAGCGACGTGGCTACCTCGCTATTAGTTACTGTTACGCTGTGGCTTCAATTCCGATGCAAATATGTCTGTATTACGCAGATATTCGTTATTTTCGTCTGTTGATTGTAGGTATATTTGTGAAATGCCCTACGTCACAGAGACTGTTACTTAGTGCGAGACGTGTTTATAAAAAATATCTGACTGTCTGATAAAAATAATCGATGTCTTGCGAAGTCTACCAAAATGCACTCGGCGCAAGCGTGGTGGACTATACGCCTCATATTCCGAAATTCTGAAAGTCTGTATTGTTTTATGGACTGCCTCATTAGTCTAGTGGTCCTAAGCGCGACTGCTATGCTAGAGATCCTGAGTTCGATACCCGGTCGAGCAAAGTGTTATTGGGTTTTTCTATGAAATTTCCAGTAGCAGCTCGGAGTCTGGATTTGTGCCCGGTTAGTGGCAATAGACTCGCCCCCTGTGGGACCTAAACATACCGGCAAAATGTGGGTGTACATTAGTACACCTCTGCCTAATCCTTCGGGGAATACAGGCGTGATTATGATGGTATGTATTGTTTTATTCATTCAGACATAATTGTAAACAAGCGTCGTATTCAAGCTGCGTAACATGACCAATCCAATAAATCATTTAAATTCTCCATCCATATAACAGTTATTGAATAGCCAGATTTTTTAAAAACAATAAAGGCGAAAGATGTTGTCATATTACAACTCGCGTATACGAAAACGTTTTGGTAATAAATTAGATCTCGGCTGTTCTAACCCGCTGTCGCTGTGAAGTACTACGTTGTACGGTAATACATATTTTACGTATAAAATGGATGGCACAGGACGCGACGAGACGCGTCGAGACCGCGGTCGCTACGGGCACGACACGACACGGCTATGCGACCCGTTCGAAAATGTTATATAAAACACGTCATCATGTACAGGGTTGCCAACCGAACCATAATAATAGTACTGTACTATATTTCGGGTCTGCATATTACTTATATTATGGTGTTGCTAGTGGTCCTATCCCTTCAGTAGTACCTACAGGTGTCATGGTATATTAAATTAAATTCATGCTGTACTGAATTTTTTTTGTGGTGTAACTGTCATCAAAATGTTATACATCTACTGTCAAGATTTAGTAGTCCAGATAGTGATTGTCCGAGTCAATCGCTTTAATTTCAGTATACGTGCTTTTATTACGATGCAAAACTGTCCTAGCCAAGCCCGCTAGCTCATTAAATTCAGTAAAATGTAAATTCGAATTAGCAAGGCGCAAAGAGTAACATAAGCCCTTTAGTAAGAGAGCTAAAGTTACGGCTTCATTATCCCCTCCAGCGGGCAAGGAATCGCCGAGGATTTCAATTATCTCAGAGTATAAAAGCGAAACGCAAGCGACCGCGTAGACGACGACGTGGAGAAAAATACACCTATTAAAATGATGTAGCAAGCACAGGGTTAATGTACCACTTGACCTTAAAAATCCTTGTTTGGAGAAATGAGGTTGTGGCCCAGTGGTAACGGCCGCAACTTACGAGTTGTAGGTCGTAGGTTCGAACCCAGACAGATAATTTACACGTAAGGCTACTTCGTGTAAATTATTTAATAACTCATCACCATCATCATCATCGGCCTATATTAGTCCACTGCTGGACGTAGGGCTCCCGTAGCGTGCGCCATCGCCATCTTGTCCTCCGCTTTCGCATCCAGCTTCTGCCAGCAACCTTTCGCAAATCATCACTCCATCTTGCCGGAGGGCGTCCTACACTACATTGGCTGAGTCGCGGTCTCCATTCAAGAACACGGCTACCCCAATTTAATAACTACTCCCAAAACGGTGAAGAAAAACACTGTGAGGAAATCGGCATGTCCTAGAACCATAAATTCAAAGACATGTGACATCTACCAACCAGCACTGGTCCCGCGTGGTGGATTGCTGGCCACTGTCTCTCTCACCGAGAGGATATCTGTGTCCCAGCAGTGGGAAAATTATAGGCTGATTATGTTATGTTAATGTATAAAGCTCTTTGATGCTGAGTAATGACTCGCGGCGATGTGTAAGTAAATCATTCCGCAGAAATGGACCGTTCATTTGCTCATTATCGTACGATGAAGCTGTAAGATTTCGGCAAAATATCAAGACGACACTTAAAAATCGTTTAGTAGAGGCATTGACCCGCAAATATTTAGCTACATAAATATATTAGGTAAGAAGTGAAAATATGTCTACAGTACAAGCACTGCTAACAACTAATTATGCAGTCCCTTTTTGAGGCAAAGCGAACAGAGATTCACTTTTGCGACCTCTACTTTCAAAACAAGACCAACTCAATCTACATAAACTACACTGAAATTCGAAAGTTAACATTTACACGTAGTTTTGAGTTAAATTATAAACAATTTGCATATTTTTGTGAGCCATTAGGGCCGAAATATAGCTCCAAAACGAGCTGCCCCACAGAATGATACCGTACGAAATTCGGACGGTTAAAATTGGTTCTTCCACGTTCAAAATTTCTGGTGAATGCAGAGGAAACTGACGCCATAGCTTGCTTTTTGTGTCTTTCCGTGGTACGAGCTAATTGGATAACTTTTTTCTCCCGCTCTTTGAGTTTATACTTTTATGGAGTAAAAATACGAATGGTCTTTTAAATGTTCGGAATACTGATTCATAACGCTCATTTGACGTCTTTTCATCAATTTATAGAAAGATGCGTTTTCTTTAATGCTAGAAATGTCACAAATTTTATGTGTTACCGGTTACTGTTAAACAATACATACAAAACATACCATCACGCCTGTATTCCCCGAAGGGTTAGGCAGAGGTTTACTAAAGTACACCCACATTTCGCTGGTATGTTTTAGGTCCCATGTTATAGGAGGCGAGCCTATTGCCATTAACTGGGCACAAATCCAGACTCCGAGCTGCTACTGAGAATTTTATAGAAAAACCCAATAACACTGCTCGACCTGGGTATCGAATATATTATTAATAGCAGCCTAGAGCTTGAATTTATACCTGGGTTAACAATAGGATCGACCTCTAGCACAAATTAGGAGATCCTTAGGACGTCCAGCAGTATATATATCAATACGACGTAGCACAAAGGATTAGCAAGCTTAATGTTGTATCCACACATGCCCGGCGGCACGGCCGGTGGATCGGTCGCCGGCACGCGCGGCTTTTGGATGCCGGCGGTAGTTGCAGTTCGAAATTGAGTCCGACACGGCATGGCAGTCTGAAAGCCCACGGCAAAACCAGCAGCATGTGTGGATGCAACATAAGTGGTAGTAGGCGGGGTACGTAGCTCGTGATGATGATGGGTGCTGGGGTAAAAAAGTTCTTGAGTGGAAACCACGCACCGGAAAACGCAATGTTGGACGACCTCCAACGATATAGACAGACGTCCTGGTAAAAATCACTGGGAGTCATTCCGTCGAAACGTTCCTTGTGGAAGTCTATGGAAGTGACCTTCGTTCGGCAATGGAACTCTGGCTGATGTGGTTCTGATAAAGTTATCGTCCTCGATACATGTGACCTAAAAAAATTCAAAGAGCTAGTTATGATTATCAATGTTATTGATGTACAATGGACAAACGTGATGGTTTATAGTATAATGATTATTCATATAATACTTAAAACATGGGACTTTTAAAAATTCATGAAATTTTAAATATGCACAACTTTTGAATATAAATTTAGTGGCTCCTATGAAATAATTCAAGCTCAGTTTGTGTAGAGTCGTTTTCATTCTTCATTATATTTTTGAATTCGTTAATTTTTATTGGGGTTGGTGGTCTGACATTTATGATTTAAGCTTTATTTCGATCATCAGTGGTTGTGATTGATCGTTGTTATTTTACCTCTGTGTTCTATTTGTTCGCTGTCGCGCTTTGGTTCTACAGTTATTTTATTAACGATTCACATGATTTCATGTCGTAATTACCAATTAATAAATAAACTGAACATATATCTTGCTTCCTAGCTTAATTTATTAATATTGATTGGCATGTCAATTAGTTTTATTGGGTTTAGATCACATATCAACATACCGGGTAAATGTGGGACATCTGCCTCACCTTTCGGAGATTACAGTCATGATGTTATATTTTGAAGGATAATGTAGGCTTTGAAATTAATGAAAAAATGAGACTTATCAACTGAGATCTCAAAATGACAATAGACTACTGATCTTGCTGGCGTGTGTTTGTTATCTTGATGCAATATAAAAAAAACACTTAAACATCTTTCCACAAAGGAAAATTAACAGACGAACGGAATTAGGATAAACAAGGAAAATCTCTTACATACATGACGACAATAGCAGTACTAAATTCTGTTTACGAAAATTGAGAAACAAATGAACTCACTTCATCAAGGGCACTAAACAGAATTTCTTAAATAAACCACAATCGTGGTCCAAAGTCACTATCGTAGCGTATTTCCCATGAGATCCACCTCTATATTAAGAAATAAAGCCTACTTGTGGGAAAGCACAGGATTGCTTTTCGTGATTCCCGACGATCCCCTCGAAATTATGTAGGTACAAATACTGTGTCAGCGAACTTGGAAAAAAATAAATACTGCAATTATTCAAATTTATTTATTCCACATAAAATAGGGCACATTGCCTGTATCTATTACGTGACTCAGCCTATTTTGTCTTAGTTGACAAAAGTGCCAAAACATTTTTAGTGAATTAAAATGTCATTAGATTATCAAAGCATTAATTATAAGTGGAAGTGAAGCGGCGGTAGCCTAATGGCTAGGGCGTCGGACTTGCGATCATGTGGTTGCCGGTTCGAACCCCACCCATTGCACTACCGACGTGAACCCACTCGTAACACAAGCATTGAGCTTAGCACGAGGGGTTAACAAGAATACTTTTTTAGCTTTTTTTAAAAAAAAAAAAGAGAAGAAAAGAAAGTATGTACTGTGATTATAGAACAAATTCTGTGTGTATTGGTTTCTAACACTTAAGCCAATATTAGACATTGAAATAAAACTACTTTTTACGAATTTTATCGCGTTACATTGATATTATTTAATCCCCAACGTTTCCGATCCTTTACAGTGGTCACGGGTGGACTCCGTAAAAAGTAGTTTTATTTCAAATTGGGTGTGTCTTTATTAGTGTCATTGACGTACCTGATACGTAGAATGTGGAAGAGATATACAAAAAACAATATGGCCCGAAGTCAAAGTAATAACTTACACGGTCAGGATTGCATAAGAGACACATAAAAATATCTCTTAAGATCTGACAGAGGTTCGAGTACCATCACAATAACACAAGGAGTCCATAACACGTCCGTCGTATCCAAGCTACAGAGCAGAAGTGCACTTGTCGCTCTAAAAAATAAGCAGGTATTCTAAAAAACTTGATCAAATTCCTTCCTTAAGTAAGATTTAGTAAGGTAAGTCTTAATAACATGAGCTCAACCCTCAGCTTCAGCATAAACTAGATCGATGTCACCAGTATAATGAGATAGGTACCATCTCTTGCACGCAATTCATTTTACTATCTCAGATGCTATGACAAGGGTGTGCAAATATGCAGGTATATTGTAATATTTTTCTTGTTTTGTAAATATAAGGTGTTATTATCTCGAACTGAAATTGCGAATGTATATTATGTTGTCAAAGGGTAGATTATAAACACGATAGATGATGATTTGTAGTTTTCTATTTATGAGTTTGCCACACGGGATGTTATGGTACTACTCGATTTTTATTTATTAGACATTGACATTGAAATATATGATCATCATCATCATCATAATCATCAGCCTATACTCGTCCACTGCTGGATGTAGGCCTCTCCTAGTGAATGCCACAGAGCCCAATCTTCGGCTTACCTCATCCAGTCGCAGCCAGCTTCTTTCCGCAAGTCGGCACTCCATCTTGCCGGCGGGCGCCCTACACTACGCTTGCCGAGACGCGGTCTCCACGCGGTCTCCACTCGAGAACTCAATTGCTTCAGCGTTAGTCAGTTCTCCGACAGATGTGACCGGTGCATTGCCACTTCAGCTAATCTTAATTCTTGAAATAAATACCACATAATATTTGTAAAACTATATTCTTAATAAACAAGAACCAAGATTAACATTAGAATTATAGTATTATTACTTATTTGGGTTAATAAATAAAACTCTAAGGAGATAACAGTACAAAACAATTAAGTTGATAAAATTTATAATTAAGTCATGAAACTTAATTGAGTTAATAAACCTAACAATGAATAGATAACGGCTAAGTTGATAAAGGTTCTGTCACGAAACGTACAAAATCTTGTACTCTTATATCAACATAAACACCACTTGAAACACCAAAGCCAACAAACAAGCCACAAAGCCCTGTGAATACCGCAAAGCATTCAGAAAATTCTAATTAAAATTAGTCAACTCGGTTTAGAGCACGAACGCAAAGCGAATCAAAAATAAAACGAACCAACCACTGCTGACTCAAAATCGTCTACTCATAACCACAAAATTCAAAGCGAAATTAATGCAATTAACTTTTGTCCACAATATTATTCAGTCCATCGAATTTCTCTCAAAATTTATTAGTGGTTAAGCTTGTTCGTTAGTGGGTGTCGCGATTTTGCGTTAAATTGTGTTTGAAAGTCAATCTGAATGGTAATAACGGACCAAAGGCGTTGGGGCACGGTGATTATTCTAAGTTAAGTATACCTACTTGGCTAACGTTTTATCTATCTTGTTATCTTGTCTACAAACCTCGTTGGATTTTGAATATAGTTTTGTTATTGTTTTGAAGTATTTATAGAATCTATCTCTTTAATAATAAGTTCATCGAAAATTCTATTGTAAAAAATATTTATTTACCCATATTATACTAGTATTTAGAAAGCTGAAAGCATGAATTCCAATTATGAATGAAGTATGAGTCAAATGAATGTAATGATTAGACATAATTTCAAAGCAATCTGTGATGAACTTTTTTAGATTTAAGATTTGTAACTAATATACAGTAACATTTTTGTTTATATACATACGTATACGTTTGATAACAAACTGGGGGCCTACCATGAACTTTTAAAATATTTGCCAAGTACAGGACAGGCCCACTTTGCAGGTCAACCTGACAGGTTTTCTATTTGTACCATGAACAATTCAAACTGCCCTGCAATGCATCAACTTCAGACCTGCTACACTAAAGCTGTCCGGTTCGCTTAAATATAAATAATCGTTCTGAAATACGCTTTCGCATTATTATCGGTTTTACGGTTTTAAGGAAGTTAGGATAATTATTTCAAAATACTGTTTTTATGAGAGTGATACTTCTACAGACACTAAGTTTTGCAAAACATTTTTAGTTATCATGATTTAAATGTTAAAGACCCTTGTCAATACTTAAAACACTTAGCATACAAGCAACTAAAATAAGGGCTGTTTTCGAACGAAGCTTTAAGTACATACGAATCAAATAATTTCTTATGCACAATTTACGAGATCATAATAACTTCTTGAGTGGTGTGGTATGGTGGATTTTTAAAAAAATTTTTGGAACACTCATAAGAAGTTAGTTTCGTCATAGTAGAGTGGTAAAGGAAATATCAAATTAAGTTATCATGATTTAAAAAAGAGTTTCATATGAACAATTGGAAACGTTGTGTGAATTTTAAATAATCACAAAAACATTGCAATGGGCTACAACGTGCTCGGTGTTTCGAAGATGTGTGATGCGGACGGAGGTGGTGGAAAATTGGAATTCCATTGTTGCTGTTGGTGGTGCTATCAAATATTATAAAGGCTGGGCAGACAACAATTAATTAAAAATAAATAATGTGTTCTTTATTTTCTGGTAAGTATATCTACCAACTCAATTTTTTGGATTTTAGTGATGAGTTTATCACTGATATTATCACGGAAGAGTTAAACTCTTCCGTGAATATTATCGATATCTTACTCAAGAAATCAAGTAAGTAATTCATCTTCATCACACATCGACAATGAACGGAAAATATAATACTTTCATTCTGTCTAAAATTTTTAATAATGCCACAATAGTATGTTATGCACTAAGTCATTTTTACTTTAGGTTATTCTTACAAATTAAAGAAAACAGGTCAATAAAAGCTACTTTTATACGGCTGCTAAATATGACTGCAGGGCAGTTCAATTTCAAGTGTTCTAATGTCAAAAATGAGTTGATGGTAAAGCTCTTTGCAGGTCAGCCCGCTGAAATGTTGTCACGTGACCGCTCGCCGGCTTAAGTCACGTGACCGCTGGCTGGCCGGTTATTTGATGTGCTCATGGTACAAAATAACACGACAGTTCACTTTCCGTCTAAAATTGACCTGCTATAAGAGTTTATGGTAGGCCCCCTGAACTCAACACACACAGCAGTATTAAGAGTAATCCGAGAATATATAATTATAATTTCATACGGACGGGTATTCGTAAAAAGAGATGAGAATTCCCGTGTTATTATCATCAAGAGCGAGTCGCAGGTACATCATTTGCTGCCGGGAGCATGACTAAGACGAGATGTCACTTTTACTTTGTTTCTTACACTACTTTTAGTTATTAGGCTATACATTATAAGTCTAGATTATGACTTCTCAACAAAAAATAAAAAACATAAAATTATTGTAAATCATCATAGATTCAAGCTTGCTTGCCTCCTCACTTCACAAATTAATCCTCACACAATATACCCCACATTATTTACACAATATAAACTACACATGCAATCAATATACTCACAATCACATTTGCCCAGTTCAACTTCAAACTTAGTACTTCCACAAGAACTTCTGTGTACTCAAATCAAAACAAAATATACACAACTAAATGCCTCAGTTAGGCTGCATACTCAAAAAAAAAGTGAGATGCACCTTTTCATTGCTTTAAATAAATAATGGATGATAATACAAGTACTTTTCAGGAACTAGACGATGCCGAAATTGCTAATTCTGTTACTCTTGACGTTGAACACTTATCTACATACCTGCAAAACGATAATCGCAACTTAACTGTCCTGACTCAAAACATAAGGAGCATTTATAGCAACTTTGACGACTTTCAAATAACATTGCATCAAATCGCTGTTGACATTGACGTTATAATTCTAACTGAGTGCAGACTTAATTCTAACAAATCAATACCTGAGTTAAATAACTACACATTATTTTATACTTCAAGACATTTAAATCAAAATGATGGGGTGGTGGCATATGTTAACAATTGTCACTTATCCCAAGTAATTGAAATTAATCTGATACATGCCTCAGGATTACAAATAATAGTTAATAACTTCATCATTATCGGAATTTATCGGTCTCCATCCAACGTTTGCGCGGATAAATTTATTTTTTCATTGGATCAACATCTTCAAACTCTTCATAGTCATAAAGACATTATTATTACTGGAGATATTAACATAAACTTAATTGGAAAACCATCAGAGTCATTGCAATTACGAACAAACAGATTAAGATACCTAAACATGTCCTCTATTCATGGATTTCTCCCGGGTCATTGCCTGCCTACTAGGGAAGAGAGCTGCCTTGATCACGTGTTTCTTAAACTAGATAAGGTTAAAAACTCAGCATTTGTAGCAGTCTTGAACACATCTATAACTGATCATTCTACAGTATTGTTAAATGTATCTCATACCTGTCCAATAAAATCTTTCTGTAAATTTAAAACTATTATTAGTTTTGAAAATGCTTATAGATACCTCAAAAACACAGATATATCGTTTCTTAGTACTTATAGAGACCCCAATATATTAGCTGATAAGTTAATAGAGGTGCTTAAGAGGATAGTATCCGCTTCGCGCCCCATACAAACGTAGTTTGGCTCTTGCTTGAATTTTAAACAATGAAAGTCATTGAAATTTTGCAGTAACAATCTTATCATTAAAATACGTGTTCATGTAATATAAAATTTCATTTCAATATACGGTTAAAAAGTTACACGAGCTCAAAGATTGGCAATTTTCGTTGAAAAACGGCCCAACTTTATGCTAGTATTTCTCGACAATGTATCAAAACAGAAACATTCTGATTCGAAAGAAACCCAGATAATATAGTGAATATTTTTTTACAATATTTTTTTTTTACGTATTAACAATATTATAGGAGTAATCTCCAAAATTCGGAACATGAGAAATACGCGTGAAAATGTTGCAAATGTATTGTTGTTTCACCATGCGTCGCGGGAGCTGCGGCGGGTCGGGAGGTGAGACAACGTCCTTGAAACAACCGGCTCGCGGTGCATGTGAGCGACGCGATGAATCGAATGTCGTGAATCTTACTTATTCCGCCGGGTGCGACTTATCGAAAGAGATATTTAGATAGTTTGATGGACAACGAGAGCTTGCGCTCGAGAGAGGTTTTATTATTAAAATATATTTTACGTACATAGACTGCCTCATTAGTCTAGTGGTCCTAAGTGCGACTGCTACGCTAGAGGTCCTGGGTTCGATCCCCAGGTCGAGCAAAGTGTTATTGGGTTTTTCTATGAAATTCCCATTAGCAGCTCGGGGTCTGGATTTGTGCCCGGTTAATGGCAATAGGCTCGCCCCCTATTACATTGGACCTAAACATACCGGCGAAATGTGGGTGTACATTAGTACACCTCTGCGCAACCCTTCGGGGAATACAGGCGTGATGGTACGTTATGTTATGTATACCTACATAGGTAAGTAAAGATAATATACCGGCCGTAACTTACTAGACTACCTAAGGAAAAAAAATGTGTAAGATAGGTAATTTTATTGTTTTACGCGTGATAATACTATTTTATACCTAGGTATATCTTATTATTAGGTATATTGTAGGTATATAATATATTGTAAATTAGAATTACTGTTGTTTACATACCACATAGGTACCTAACTACATGTACATACGTGGGTTGATTTTATGTTACTTAGGTACCTACTTGTCTAGTAATAATTATAATTTATTTATGGTTGCGTCGCGCGTTGGTTTTGATTTAGAAGTTACAAGAAACAGTTTGAGCCTACATCTGTAAAAAAGTTTCTTAGATTGGCAGAGGTGAAAGCAATAATTTATTGTGGGTATATTATAGATAGCATGGCAAGAAAATAAATGTATGCATGAAAATAAATGGTGAAGTGGCTAAGTAATCGGGTGCGCTATGAGTAATGTAGTATCACTAGTGGGTTCGATTCCCACACGGAGCATATATTTTTTATGGCCTAAAGGTAGTTTTCCATGTTATCTTCTTTTGTTAAAAGAGTTTGGGTTTGGTAAACGCACTAAAGATCCAGAAAAATCCTAGTGTAAATAAAAAAAAAGAAGTGAAAAAAAATAAAAGTGATTTTTAGGTAGGTACTTAAGTAAGTACCTACCTACGTAAAGTTTATTTAAGTCATAAGTTCTTATCCTAAGGTTTTTAGTAATATAAATGCCTAGCACAATTAGTTGTAATGTAAAGTTCACTCGTAACAAAACATTTTAATAAAAGCAGAGCCAAGTCTCATTACTCGATTACTACATGTTGCTGGTGATTCATAATATTATATGTACATGTACGCACGGCTACACATCAAGCTATACAAAACCAGTATAGGCTGCCCTTGAATTGTGCTTTAAACCTTTACAATGGGAGGTCAGTCTAAACTGGTTTTGTATAGCTTGATGTGTAGCCATGTGTACATAATTTTCAGTAAAGAGGAAAAATTTCAAAGAGAATGTTGTGGCTGACTGCCAAAATATAAAAGAACGGTTTCAAAAAAAGACTTCCCGAAACGAGATCAAGAATTAGGGTAGGTATGATAAAATTGGATATTAGGATTATAGCAATCATCAAGTTATAAGTAAAATTATTTGTTAGCTATACATTTTATTATGATACCCCTGAGTCTCTTTCGGTTATATCGGGTTAACACAGTCATGTAACTAATTATACAAACATACTTTACACAAAAACTCGTATGCACACACACGCACGCGCACACACACACACACACACACACTATTATTATTATTTTCTTTTCTATGTATATAGATAGTAAATAATTATTTTCTATTTTTTTTTATGTAAAATAATATGTGTGTAAAAAGTGTGAATAAAGGAAATAATAATAATAATTATTATTATAATTATGTGTTACGTATCCATTTGGATTTGGACTCTCAGCATAGCTTGTGAATGTGACGAGTCAGCCATGGGCTTACATCAAGTGAGTTGGTTCTTTTCTTCTGAAGAATGTGTTTGTGAAGTGGTTATCAGGAATCGCTTTACTATGGAACATGTATCTATGATAACTGATTTTTGTAGTGGAATGTATGTTTTGTGTAGGTCTAGTTCTTTTTATGATGTGTTTAGTGATTTAGGGATGAGTCTGGTAGATAATACTATCAATATTATTTTAACTGTATTTTGATATAGAATACGACGGATTATCTCGGTGTATTTCTTTCTGAGTTAGACACAGATATATCTACTAAATTTGTTATTTGTGGTTATTTTAAAATTAATGCTATGTATGGTCTATTGTTCCGTGTGATTTTATCTGTAATTATATCACTATCCCAGTATAATTTATCTATGTTGTTATTTTACATTTTTTGGCTTATATTTATAACATTGTCTTATTGTATCTATTAAATTATATTTTTTAGCTATCTGTAGGTATATTTCTTTATAATGTCTATCTGTGTACTGTATTTGCTAAGAATGGACATCCTCTTGTCATATGATCTATAGTTTCTTGTTGGGAGTTACATAATCTACATCTATCTGACATTACATTCAAACAGCGTAATATTTAACCTGGCAAGCGGTACAGTTCCTCTTTTGAGCACATAACAATAGATTTTGCATTGTGTCTACAATCTGCCGCTTGACAGATTTAATATTACTTAGTAAGAAAAGGTTTAAAGTCTACAGACTTCGTTAATGTGGGTCTAGTATTGACTTACAGCTCCCTTCATAAACCTTTCTTTACTTAGAATTGCTCTGTAATTCGTTTGTACTTGGCTGTCATTACCCCTTTTTGATTATCAGAACGAGACAAATAAATTTTAACTTACTAACGCAAACGCAATGAATTCAAAAACTTTTCTTTCAACTGTAACTTCCATTGTTTACGTAGAATCAAAAAAATTAGTGCATAGCGGACCTTTTTAGTAGGTATCTTTTGAGTCGAGCATAGCGAAACTAGAGCATAGCGGTACTAACCGGTTAAAAATGCCAAATTTATAATAATAAATAATATTTAATATCTATTATTATAAATAACAAATATTATTAGTATTATTAACGAGTACTTAGTATTAGCATACTACTTGTTAATACTAATAATATTTGTTATTTATATAACTATAAGGTAGCCCTTATAGTTTCTGAAACTTTATAATGAATCAGTGAGTGAGTGATATTAATGTGCTGTAATATAATTTTTCATTTTTGATTAAAAGGCTATATTAATCTAAACAAGATTGTCTTGTTCGTGAAATGACTTTTTTGTAAGGTTAATAATGACTCATTCGTCATCTGCTTATCAGCTTTTAATTTTTAAAGGATATTCAACATAAAAAAGAAAAGTATCTGGTGCCGCGAAATTTTACGGCGCATGCGGATTTGTTTGAGAAATAACACATAACTTGATATCTTCTAAATTACAGATATAGATTATATTACACGAGACTTGGCTCTGTTTACAAAAATATTTTTAATATGTTAAAATTACTGTTATGTGTACAATTGAGAGCTTACGAGTAGGTCATGAAGTCTTCAAATTTTGTAAGTTTCTTATCTGTACTCTCCCCTGATGGGAGCATCAAGCATCTGAAAATCTTAGAGATGCCGTTATTTTATGATTTATGTCGTAAAAGCTTTCTATGACTTTTAGTGCATTACCATTTCTATTCATAGCTACTTTTATTATGAAATAACATAACATAACATACCATCACGCCTGTATTCCCCGAAGGGTTAGGCAGAGGTGTACTTAATGTACACCCACAGTTCGCCGGTATGTTTAGGTCCCATGTAATAGGGGGCGAGCCTATTGCCATTCACCGGGCACAAATCCAGACTCCGAGCTGCTACTGAGAATTTCATAGAAAATCTCAATAACACTTTGCTCGACCTGGGGATCGAACCCAAGACCTCTAGCGTAGCAGTCGCGATTGGGACCACTAGACCAACGAGGCAGGCATTTATTATGAAATTCAATAAAAAAATACGGATTGTTCTAGAAGTGAATAGGTAGGTACTTATTTTTATTAAATGCAATTTCCAATCGTTACGCGTCATTCTATTTTACAAATCAAAGAAAATAAGTACAATACAATAAAAAACCTTGAACGAGCGCTAAGTGTACATCACCATACGTACTTAAGTAAATACCTAAATTTTATTATGTAAGTACTTAGGTATTCTGTATTAAATGCAATTAGGAACTTTACTGCTGCTGATTGTGTCATCAATACGACGGTTTATCATAATTTTACAATGAAAATTGCATTTAGGTAGGTACTTATGTAGGGACTTACATATCCAGATTGTTTTATTCGAATAAGTCAAAATTTACAAGGTAAGTACCTACTTAGGATCAAAACAAAATATTTTGTACGAAGTAGGTATCTATTGAAATGAAAAACAAATTTTCGTACAACTTATTGCTCTAATCTTGAAATCCCTTATTTATGGTAATACTATAGAAATAAATAGGTAGGTAGGTAGGTACTAAGTTACTTTCTCATTAGGTAGGCAATTGAATCAAAAAATAAAAAATAGATGGTATTTGCTATAATGAATCTTACAACGAAATAATTGACCTAATAATAAATTCCAACGAACGAACAAGGTACGAAAAAAAAACGCTTTCATAATTTCATTACTTTAGAATTGGACCCAACAACGAGAATAAGCGCGCGGGTGGTTGCGAGGGCGCGCGGGACAAGGGCCACCCGCTCGCATCGCAGGCGATAGGGACAACAACACAAAAACCAATACCTAAACTGCGTGCGCGCTGTCGAGGTACACTCCTCTTAAAACTTCTCTGCTCCTAAACACTAAAGTTGTCTTGGTCTCCAGTTCTAAGCGTATTATAAAGCCCTGGATATCCATAGGAGCTCTAAAATGTATCCGGCTTAGAAACAAATTGCAGTGGCAGTCTAAAAAGGACCCATACAATGTTATAATAAAAATAACATATAAACGTTTTCGCACGTTTTGCTCCAATCTGATTAAGAAACTTAAGAGACAATACCACAAAAAACAAATATCATGTTCCATAAGAAATCCGAAAAACCTCTGGCGTAATATTAATAACATAACTCACTTCAAAAATCCTAAAACACCCAACGTACAACTTGTTAAAATCACACCGCATCCCCT
The DNA here is from genome assembly GCA_958496365.1 of Subacronicta megacephala. NCBI lineage: Eukaryota > Metazoa > Arthropoda > Insecta > Lepidoptera > Noctuidae > Subacronicta > Subacronicta megacephala. The sequence goes on along the minus strand of OY292530.1, from coordinate 4,168,270 downwards.
CGATTCGTTAAACCGAGTAAATCAATATTTCGTTACTATTGGTAAAATCTTAGCGGAAGAAATCATGGCCCAGACTGGGTATGGGTCTAGACTAGTCAACTCCTATATGCAATCTCAAGTCAACTCATTTGTGTTGTTGGAGACGGAAACAGCAGAAGTGGACGGCATACTTATGGCTCTTGACTCTAGAAGTGCTTCTGGATGGGACGGCATACCCATAAGTTTCCTCAAAAAAGCTAGAGACATTGCAGTTCCTCTAATATGCCAGTTAACTAACTTGTGCTTCGAAACAGGAACATTTCCCTTCGCCTTAAAGCGCTCCCTAATTACGCCTGTGCATAAGGGTGGGGACATGAACGATGTCAATAACTATCGGCCCATATCTGTTTTGCCAGCAGTTTCAAAAATTTTAGAAAAGATATTAAATAAGAGACTTGTCAACTATTTAGGTAAAAAGAATATTCTTTCTAATTCACAATATGGATTTAGACAAGGGCGGTCAACTCAGGATGCTGTTGCAGCATTAACGTCAGAAATTGTAGCTAAGGTTGACAACGGATATAAATGTGTAACAGTGTTCCTAGACCTCAAAAAAGCCTTTGACACCGTTTCTGTTCCCATCCTTGTGCAGAGGCTTTAAGCTATTGGTATAAGAGGTTCAGCTCTTTCCCTCTTCGACAGCTATCTTCGTGACAGGAGGCAACAAGTTAAGATCGGAAACTTATACAGTGACGAAGAAAACGTTGTTTTTGGTGTCCCACAAGGGAGTGTGCTTGGCCCAACGCTGTTCTTGGTTTACATAAATGAACTGTGTGACCTCAGGAGCAGCGATGGGAGGATCTTCTTCTATGCGGATGACACTGCTGTTGTCTATTCTGGGAAAACTTGGGAAACTGTACGGCTTAATGCCGCAAATGGACTATCTGACATAGCTAGATGGTTAAAAACGAATCTACTAATGTAGATGTAACGTGATAATTTTGTAATAAGAATTCACGAGTGTGCAGTCTTTTCAGATCAAAACCACTCCAATCAGTATTGCAGTTGTCAATGCTTGAAACAGGTTACCTCCACAAAATACTTAGGCATTACTATTGATGGATGTTTATCGTGGTACTCCCATATTGATGTTGTTATGACACGCGTTAGGAAGTTGATATGGATTTTCAAAACTCTTCGTTATGTGATGTCTCCAGAACTTCTCAATAACATCTATGTTGCGCTAGCACAATCAGTTATAACATACTGCATATCAGTCTGGGGAGGAGCCAATAAAACCAAACTTCTTGAGCTGGAAAGAGCACAGCGATCACTTATAAAAGTTATGTATTTTAAACCATACAGATACCCAACAGATAATTTATATAGGATCAGTGGCTTATTAACAGTTAGGAAGTTGTATTTTTTAAATGTGTCTTTACATCTACATAAATCTATTCCATTTGACCCTGCTAATCAGGACAGAAGACGGAGTGATATTGTGGCTCACTCCCCAAGGGTCCGTACTGCTTTTGCAAAACGACAGTATAAAACTCAATCTGCCTACATTTATAATAAAATAAATGCAAAACTGGAAGTTTATCCTAAGGTCTTGCACGAATGTAAAAAAGTCATAACTGAATGGCTAAAATCTCTATCGTATGAGGAAACTGAGTATGTTCTAGTTAGAGTGAGCTAAATCAACAATAGTCATACACACGTTCACTGACACTCCCCCACATGTGCACACTCCCACGCACACCCACCCTCACTCTCACATACATGCACACACACACACATCGCAAAACATATAACACACACACACATACACGCACGCACGCACGCACACGCACACGCACACACACACACAAACACACACACTTTACTTACTCACTGCTTTACTTAGTCAATTGTTTTATTTTATTTACTTTTACTTACTTACTTTTCGCTAATTATAGTCTCAAAATTGTTAACTAGCAAATAATGGGAAGTTGCGAGACAACCCCAACACAAGTATTGTTAATTACTTACTGGGGCTGCCTCAAATTTATATGTATTGAGAGATTTTGAGATTAAATAAACATTTTATTTATTTATTATTTATTTATATAATTCCAGTTAATAATAACCAAAAAGTTCGAATTTAATCTGTTAAGTCATGTATTTCAAAGCATGTTGATTCTTTGTAGACTAATTATGCATGTACGTTTAACACTTGCACGGTGACTGTTCCTTTAGATTAGTTCAGTAACGACAATAAAGGTAATTAAAAAATGTTCTAATTGAATATGGATACTTTCAATCTCGGTTTTATAAATGCCACAAATGCTATCAAATTTTTAAATTTTCAATCCCTATTCAATATAACTTGTATAAGTCTCCGTTATTATGTGTATAAGTATATTATGTAACGTTTACGGAACTAATTGACTCCTCTGGCTTTAGCTATATCATCATAAACCCATTACATTATCCCACGGCTGGGAAAGGGTCTCCTCTCAGATCAAAAGGGGGGTTAGAAGACTTCACATGTCGTCAAGAAAATTTTACAAGTATGCTAGTTACCTCACAATGTTTTCCTTCACTGTTTAAGCGCGTGATAAATAATTATGAATACCCATATAACTTTGAATTATAAGGGTTGCGTGCCTTGGGTAAGAACTCGAGACCTTTGACTTGGCAGTCTAATGGTCATATCACTAAGCTATCACTACAGACTAGGCTAAAATTACAGCTATACTATTTGAATTTATAAGTACCTTATCCAAATGATACTACGATATTACATCTAAACTTTACAACACCTTTATCATTAAACGCTGTTCAAAATTCTCCTAGATCATTAGATATTGGTGTTGCTAATAAAAATTAAGTGACTTCGTGAAAAAACAATATTAACTCCCTGTCTTGTCCAACGACCACTGACGTTAACAGATACTTCAATAGAAAAAGTAATATTTCAGAAAGAGATTTATTTCTAGCTTTAATGATAGGAGGTTTGCACTTGAAAGTCCTTGGCTTTGTAATAAAACGAACTGTCTACAGTAAACAGAGACGTTTTAATATAAATCAAAGTTTTTATTTAATTTAAATACAGTGATTTAACTCAAAATGGCTCTTAATTTGGTAAATAACTCCGAGAGTTTAGGTTTATTGTTTAGAAATTAAAACTTATTCAAAATATAAACTGAATAGGTAGATACTAATTGAATAGAATAAATCTGCATTTGGTAATTCTTCGAGTCTGACATCATATACCCCGGTCTTCGCCATTTTTTAATTTATTTTTTTTGAGATTTATATGACGCCCTATCTTTATAAAAACAACATTAGCACTATGCTTGATGTTTCTTTTCGCATAAGCACTCTTATTAATTAATACCTCTGTGCCGTCGACGCTGCAGCCGTACCTATCATGGAAAATGTCCTATACTAGGTTTCCGCCCGCGGCTTCGCCCGCGTGATCTACATTAGGTTTCTTTTCATTTAACGGGATAATATAGCCTATGTCACTCAAGAATAATGTAGCTTTCTTTAGTAAAAGAATTTCCAAAATCGTTTCAGTAAATCCAGATATTACCCCCTACAACCTCACTAACTCACATTTCCTGTTTATAATATTAATGACGAAATACCATACAAACATACATCCCTTCAACCCCTTCATGCCCTTTTTTACAACAAAAGGAAGCTTTTATCCTTTTCCAAGGTCTAGTTCATTTTTGTACCAAATTTCATCATTGGTTCGGTGGTTAGGCTTGAAAGCGTTACTTTGTTTGGATTTTTATATTATTTTTATCCCCTATTTCCGGTGTGGGGACCCACACCTGAAATAGGGGATAAAAATACAAACAATATTTAATTGTTTACAAAACAATTAAATATTTGTTCTAATGTTTTTGTTCAAGTGCCTTTATGCAAAGTTTCACGGTTTTATCTTCTCAGTACCAAATTGAATCAAAATCGGTTGAGTGGTTTATGCGTGAAAGTGTACTTAATAGACAGACAGAGTTACTTTCACATTTATAATAGGGAGGATATTATATTTATATAGGAATATTAAAGAAGGGAAAGGATTTTTCTACACAAAGAAAAAGAATCGAAGAAACTACAAAAAATACGAATGCTAAATGCAAAAAAGCAATTTCATTGCAGATTAAATGCAAGTAAAAGGAACAAATCGCTACCCAAAGAATACTCGTACAGTTGAACTTTGTAATACAATTCAAACAATGAATATTCCCGATAATTCCAATTCGAACCAGTTAACGGTGGATTTCAGCGGTAAAGATATAAATGTAAGGATAATCCTTTAGGTACTTACAGCGCGTGAATGTACCTACAGAAGGACGATATGGATCGGTTCACATTGTGAACATTAAATTGAGCGTTATATGGATTGAGAAACAGATGTTAGAGATTTATCTTGTGATATTTTAAACACTTAATAGTATAGGCTGCCTCGTTAGTCTAGTGGTCCCAATCGCGGCTGCTACGCTAGAGGTCTTGGGTTCGATCCCCAGGTCGAGCAAAGTGTTATTTGGTTTTTCTATGAAATTCTCAGTAGCAGCTCGGAGTCTGGATTTGTGCCCGGTGAATGGTAATAGGCTCGCCCCCTATTACATGGGACCTAAAACATACCGGCGAACTGTGGGTGTACTTTGAGTACACCTCTGCCTAGCCCTTCGGGGAATACAGGCGTGATGGTATGTTATGTTTACGTTAGTATAGGCTTTTCGTCTTGGATTTATAGGCGTTGTGTTGGCTCCCGGAGTAGGCGACACAGTTACTTGAAATTAAGGCGCCATGGTGCCTTTCCACCCACTCATTCATGACAGGTCCTACCGCCAATATCGTGGCGTATCAATTTGTTTATTTACTTTCCGATTTATTTTTGTCCTATGAGAAATATATTTTACATACACCTACATAAATTAGAATTTGTTCAGAATCGAAAGCGATTCAAAAAATATTTTAGTGTTATGTGTTATTTTTAAGTTGGCAACGTTTTCACTTCAGTAGCACGACTCAGCTGTATTAAATAAGCCTCTTTAAAGAAAAATGCCTCTTTTTGTGTGCATTTTTCAGCGTAGAATAAAAACTGCTACATTCTCAGGATAAGCGTGTCCTTACCAAGCGAACGCTTATTATTTTTTATGGAAATCTGGTGTAACGTGCACTCGTATTGTGAAACTTAACTACACCGCTCCTTGGAGACAGTTTTACATAAATATTTCTAAGGGGATTGTACTGCAGTTCGTTTGCAAGTCTAGTCTAAAAGATCGTGACAATGTTTCACTTTACACTTATGTATTTTTGAGACTATATTAAAAATATATTTTTCTCCTTTTTTTAATGATAAATGATTGATTGCTGCATTACATTCTGCTTGTTTGAATACTGCATTCTGTATGTAGTGTTTGCTGTAAAAAATCGAAATTGTTTTTTCTCAACAATTTGTCAATAGGTTTTTTTTTGTTTAAAAACAATATTAAAAACAATTTGACGTATGATGATTCTGTTTATCACACCACATACACGAATACCCAGATCTAGGCCAACTACCTACACTAAAGCTTATAGAAATATTTGATCTGTGATGAACCTGGGACCTTTGTCGTTGAAACCGATAACTCTTTACTACATTAAACGTGCCATTTTTGCTATACAGTGAGATCATATACAACCTTAGAAAGATTACTTAACTTAAACTGTCTTACATCTCTTCAAAACGAAAGTTTAATAAGGCCACGTCAGTCGGGCGCCACGTTGCCGCCACGGAGAAGATTATCCCATAGCCTTTATACAATGAAGCGAAATTGGATAAAAGGGACTTCCACTTTGTATCCCTTATCCATTGTAGCAGTACACATTATTGTTCGTTAGGATTATGGCGGAGTAGTTTTTACAAAGCTTGGCCTCTTTAGGATATAAGGTTGTTGTGGTGAGTTAATATTACATTATCTAACTTTATAGGATAAAATATTAGGTCTATGATAAAAGGAATCTTTGCTCAATAATTCATTTTTAATTAGTTTTGCTGTTACACGTGTTGTTATTTCAACATTGAGGTAGAAGAACTTAATTGCTTAATTCGTTGGCGTTGGTATTGGTATGGTGGCCAGCACATAAAGTTACCAATTCAACAAGGTTTCAAATTTAAAAATTCAAGGTTTAAAATAATATGGAGAAATTTGTCAGTTTCTGTAACCTGATGTGCTGGCGACTGTACCACGGTATTGCCAATATACTGCGGCTACGCAATAATATGCTAAGATTATATTATATTCTGGTTTGAAGGGTAATAAAGCCAGTGTTATTACTGGGCAAATAAGGCCTTAAGATGATAGCGTGCAAGTGATACCCCTGTTGCTACTGGCGTCTATAGGCTTCCCAGGGGCTTGATTTTCATCTCAGTAAAATCATTAGATGAATCGCAATTTGTGAATGTCGTAAACAAAAAAATATTGTGCTCGCTATCCTGTTATGGAAGCCCCGTGGCGTCTTGGGAACAAATTAAAACAGTTTTTAGGAAAAAATAATGAAATACTCAAAGTCTAATTTATCGTCAAAGTAAATGTGTGGGTCGATTTTCCATATAAATTGGGTTTTATTTTTAATAGTCGCTTTTATAAATATGGCGACTATCTTGATTTGGATACAATTCTAAATTTAAATAGCTAAACAAATCCATTTTTAAACGCAGATTAATGACTAAGATCATTCCAGATCTCATAGAGAATGCGTAGGTCAATTTTCTCCGAATACACAATCGCCAACAATTTTATTAATTCTGACAAAGTGACCAACATTTTCATGAATTATATTTTCAGTTGAGAATGCGCATGATTCACTCATTCATGGCACATGTCACTCTAAACTCGCCATGATTTATATCCACAACAACGGCCGCCCTTGAGTGAACTCAACCGGTCCATTCAATAACGAGCATGACTCATTCAACTGTTTACTCGTTCATTCGTTCATTCAGCAGTGCGCGTCGAGCCGAAATGGTTTTCTTTTGTTTTTACCTGCCAAGTTCACATGAGGTGAGTTGTGTGATTTGTATTTTTATTCTACGGTTTGTGGGATGTTGTGATACTAATTTTTTTTTTATTTTACTATTATTCTCATGATCACCATTGTCAGCCAGTACCTATTCTTCTGCTGACTAAATCTTCTTTTTTTTCTGTCAATTCTCTATGCTATGATCTCGAGATCGAGATCTTCAAAAGTCAGATATGGATTTAGAAAGTATTGCGTTTATTAGCCGTGCCCGGTGGTCTCTGATATTTTTTTTATCTGATGATCTGATCGCTACCAATTTTCACGAGTTCTCTTGTTGGATGATTGATCCTATAAAGTTCAATAACACTCTCTTACCAGTCAAAGTTTTGTTTAATTACTAAGTACCTATATTTATTTATAAATATGACCTATGCGGCTATAAAAAGCTCCCACGCAATATTTTATATTTATTTGTTAAAAGGTTTCTTTACGGCTCCTTTGTACAAAAATAAAATATAGAAATAATGGGAATGTCCGATGTCGGCACGTGAAAAGATCTTGAACCTCTGGTTCCGTACGAGGACGAAACTTCTTGAAAATAATATGAGAACAATTTTCGTGTGCCTTTAATATAAACGCAGGTTATTTTATACTGAGTGAGTGATTGTGTTGCTGCTTTATTTATTATAGCACGGTGTCAAGGTATTTACAGTAACACAAAAGGTTTGTTGAAAGATGATGAAGATTATTTTTGTATACCGAGATTATTTTTCATACTGTAGTGACATCTATTGCGCTACTGAGGAACTACCTCAAAACAAATCCTGAATCGCGCAAGCAATATTTACCGTGCAACTTGCGTTAAACTTCTGCCAAACAAATTCCTGCCAGTTCAGATGATTGGTGGGGCAACTTACCTCGTCCCCACCATGATATACAGAAATTTTCAAGTCTTAACGTCAACATTCTGAGTTTCTGGGGTTCTACGGTTTGTATAGTAGTACACAACAGTGTACTCATATCTCTCTGTATCTCATGGACATGACTAACAAGTAGTTTTAGTAGTAGTAGTGCCTGCTGGCATGTCTACATGCCAGCATGAATGGGTCGCACGACAGGGGAAGTACTACCCTCCCGCTGCTACTTAAAGTCGACGTCAAGTAGCAGTATGCATACTGTTGCGTTTCGTACGGTGAGTGTGGAGCGCCGGAGGCCCAATTTCTCCCTCAGTCCATATCCTTCTCCTTTTCCCCTTCCCCAGCCGTTTCCTTATATAGGCTCAGCAACGCATCTGCAACTCCTTTGGTTTTACAGATGTCCATGGGCGGCGATGACTACTTACCATCAGGTAGCTCGCCTGCTTGTTTGCCGAGTTATACCATAAAAAAAAACGTCATGTCCATGAGATTTGTGAAATCCGGTACGACCATGACACTCTGTAGTGCGGCATATCACAACATTTTTGATGACTGCCTCATTAGTCTAGTGGTCCTAAGAACGACTGATACGCTAGAGTTGAGTTCAATCTCCAGATCGAGCAAAGTGTTATCGGGTTTTTAACTCTCATTAGCAGTTCGGAGTCTGTAATTGTCCCGGTTAATGGCAATAGGCTCGCCCCCTATTACATTAGTAGACCTCTGCCTAACCCTTTGGGGAATTCAGGTGTGATAGTATGCTAGAGAGAGCACGTTAACTCGTTCCCACAAGGGATCATGATCATCATCATACACTAGAATCTTGCATCAGAATATTGCCGGTATATTTAGAAAAAGTCGGTTGCTAGAAATCTATTTAAATGAACTCTTGGAAAAAGACATGGAACCTGACATAATATGTTTATCAGAAACTTTTATTCTAAGGGGGCACGAACAAATGGTAAATATATCAGGTTATCATTTAGCGGCATCATATAGCAGGCAGGTTAAACAAAAACGAGGAGGGGTGTGTATATTAATTAAACGGGGACTTCGATTCAAACAGGTCTCCTTTTGCAGTGAATTTACAATGGATAAACATTTTGAATGCTGTGCAATTAATTTAACTTCGCAAAACATGTTTATAATTTGTTTATATAGAACACCTGACTCAAACTGTACCTTATTCCTTACCCAACTTGAAAAACTGTTATATAAAATTACATATAAATATAAAAAAAACATTGCTTTAGCCGGTGATCTTAATATTAATACGTTGGACTCAAATAACAAAAAATCGAGGCACCTATTAGATCTCATAAAAAACTTTAACTTACATTTACATATAAATAAACCAACTCGTAAAAATACCGCCATTGATCATATTATAAGCAATATGTCCTACGCTACTGGTCAATTATTACACCTACATATTTCAGATCATGACACCGCCCAATTGTTAAATATACCCACTAAAAACAAAGAAAAGCCATTATTAGAATATTTTATTCATAAAACAGATATAAATACAGAACACATAAATAAATTCAAGGAATGTTTGGCCAGCCTTACATTTAATGAGGTTTACGATAAAGAAACTCTTTACTCTGCATTCGATGCATTCTATGATACCTTAAACCTATTTTATCGCCTGTGTTTCCCAACAATTAGAGTAAAAATAACTAATGCAATTCGAAAAGCTAAATGGATAACTAAAGGACTGAGGGTTAGCTGCAAAACTAAACGTTTTTTACGCTATAAATACTATTCGCTTAACACCGTAGCAGCTAAAACTAGGTATAAAAAATATTGCAAACTTTTACGTAATTGTATTGATCAATCAATAAAAAGAAAAAAATTTAAAATGATAAACACAGCAAAAAACGTATGCAAGACAACTTGGAAAATAATAAAACAAGAATCAGAAAGCGTTACTGAAAAAGAATTTATTTCCAATATTAAAGATGGCGACTCAAGCTTAAACAGGCCACAAGATATAGCTCAAGCGTTTAATGATTTCTTTATTAATTCAGTATACCCAAACACCTCAATTTATAACACTAGTAAAACAAATCTATGCAACAGCATTTTCTTAAAACCATTTCATCCAGATGAGACATATAAAATAATTATGTCTCTTAATAATACAAATGCTGAAGGTTACGACAAAATAGCTACTAAAGTGCTTAAAGCTTGTGCATCAGAAATAACTCCGGTATTGACTTATTTGATAAATTTATCATTTACGGATGGTTGTTTTCCAAGTCCTCTTAAATTCTCCATTGTTAAACCTCTGCACAAGAAAGGGGATAAAACACTCCTAGGTAATTATAGACCCATAGCTCTTATTCCGATTTTATCCAAGATATTTGAATCAGCGATGCATGAACGTCTATCTAGCTATATTCAGAAAAATGATATACTAAGAAGAGAACAATACGGTTTTCAAAAAAAAAAGTCTACTACATCTGCGTGCTTTGATCTTGTTAGTAAAGTTGTAGAGAATCTGGATGAGGGAAAACTAGTAACAGTGATCTTTTTCGATATGTCTAAAGCGTTCGATTTCGTATCCCATGAACTGCTACTAGGTAAACTTGAAAAGTATGGCGTCCGAGGGCCAGCAATAAAATGGCTACAAACCTATCTGATTGACAGAAAACAAGCAGTCGAAATCGCGTGTATTGATGAGAGCAGAGATCTAAAAATGTATCGTTCCACTTTTATGGTTAATAAGTTTGGTGTTCCTCAGGGCAGCGTGCTGGGCCCACTACTGTTCTTATTATATATAAATGACCTTCCTGACGTAACTATGTATCCATGTATTTTATTTGCAGATGACATTTCACTTATTGCGACATGTAAAAAAAATTCTGACATAAATAAATATAATATTGACATAAACGATTCAATTAGTTCTATAATAAACTGGCTGAATCATAACAATTTAAATGTCAATCTAACCAAAACAAACTTTATCCAATTTAGTACATATGGAAGACCCCATAAAGAACTTAAAATTTACTATAAAAATGAACAGATAGCAGAGGTAAACCAAGTGACCTTTTTGGGCATTAACCTAGACAAACATCTAAACTGGAAAGCACACGTGGATAAAACATGTAATAAGATCAATAAATATGTCTATGTGGTCTATATGCTACGTAAAACATCTACACAGAAAACATTACTAGCAGCGTACCATGGCTACGTATCTTCTGTACTTAATTACGGAATTATACTATGGGGTAACTCAACGGAAGTCCATAAAGTCTTTTTAGCGCAAAAAAAATGCGTACGGGCCATGGCTGGTTTACCACCATGGGAATCGTGTAAACCGTTATTTAAAAAAATTTCACATACTCACTCTGCCTTGTATGTACATTTTGGAAGCAGCTAAATTTGCTAAGTTACACCCAAATTTGTTTAAATCAGCAAAGGATATCTTTCCAAGAAATAAAAGAGATCCAGATAGAATTGTACTAACGAAAGTTCCAAAAACAACAATGTTTCTTCAGAATTGTCATGTCATGTGTGGACGGATTTATAATAATATTCCTAAAGACATTAAAAATTTACCTTGTAACAGATTTACCAGGAAACTCAAATTGTGGCTAATAGATAATTGTTTCTATTCAGTAGCTGAATTCTTAACAAAAAAGTGCTAAAATAGTTTCGTAAAATACATACATAGATTACTATACTTTTCTAATATCTAGGTACATATTCATAGTGACATTATTTATTTATGTTTAAAATAATTGAAAATTAAGATTGTAACATTTTAATTTAAATGATTGAATAATTAATGAATTTTACATGCTATATGGTTTTATGTTATAATTTTTATATTTTTTCTGCTGACATACTAGCCATCTTATATAATGAATTTATGTAACGAATAGTTTAAGATACTGCATGATATTTGCACGTCGCGTATTGCGATAAAATGTATTTGGCTCTAAAAGAAAAAAGATCTTATACCAACTTTTGTACCTGCATTTTATGCAAATAAACATTTTGAATTTGAATTTGAATTTGATCATAGGCCATACAATGCAATTCTGTCGCCGACACCGCAGACTTTTCAATCCGTTTTATTTTTTCAAATGTATATTTTAAATTGGCCCGTACCTATTCTAAATGTAAATTGCGGCTTATTCGGAATTTAAATGTAAATTATAATTGTGATTGATATTCATTTTTTAAATTTACGTCTAATAATTTTGTTGCCATTACAAACAATAGGATGTACGAACAATGTTATGTGTTACATAATTTTGTTACTGAATTTCAGTGCTCAAATATTTCGTACATTCATAATACAAAGCAAATATACGTTAATTATGACAGTGATACAAATTAGTATAATAAATCAACAATAAATCGTTGTTAACGGTACAGAAATATTATATGTACTTAATTATTGAAAGTTCACAGAAAATAAATAGTATTTTTTACATAAAGACATTCACGCCTTCTGCTTCTTCTTCACTTGCTACGATTCTTACACTCTTTTTAGATAGGTTTCGTCCACTTTCGTACATCTAGGTATACTTATTACATTTTATTTAATGCTTAGATACTAGCAATGTGGGTCGCACCTTACTAGTATTCTTGTAAAGGCCTTGTGCTAAACTAAATAATTGTGTTACGAGTGGGTTCACGTCAGTAGTGCTATGGGTGGGTTTCGAACCGGGGACCACATAATCGCAAGTCTGACGCCCTAGCCATTAAGCTACCGCCGCTACCGCTACTAGCTACCGCTTTTAAACAACGTTTATATTTAAACCAATTTCGCTCTTACTTTACATTCCCGGAAACTGTGCTAGATAAACATCAATCTTAATATTATTCCATTAATCCAACACAGTCTATATCGACATTAGTGAATTCGCTTTCAAAATTAGCTTGCAGTGAAAAAAAAATGCGACCGCTGCTATTTTTCAGTAGCGTTAGCACGGTGCGGCAGCATCTCTAAACGAATGATGAATGTTACAAAAAGGTTTAATAGTCATATCTATAGGTTTTGCCCTACCCTATTTATATTTATTTTTTTATAATAACCCTATTTATGATGCCAAAGAGTTGCAATATTATAACTCGGAAAAGGTTAAATTACTCCGTATAACATGAGCTACTTATCTGACAATCAAAGTCAAAATCGGAACAGCCGTTTCGGAAATTAGTTGGATTAGTTTTTGTTTTTGTACAGTACAGCACCACATACTCTTAAAATCTGTGACATTATAAAACGGAATCTTCAATTTTATTTATTTGTATCGATATACTCTTGATTTATTTTAAGAGATATCACTGAGTGAATGAGTCCACTATAATAACTATGTATTAAATACATAATAATTATATCCGCTTAGGATGTAAGCGGAAGTGCGGTAAGCATGATTCTACTCGCAAAATATTAATAGTCTGTTACGTTTTCAAGTCTTCAATGAAATACCTACGTCACGAAAATTCATGCCAACTTTTTCACGATGACGTTTCAGACTGAAATTATTTTAGAAAACAATTTAGTGCAATGCTTAATAAGGCAATGGGACTAATAATACCTCATTGTAAGCGGTATGTTCCAGTCATTTATAAAAAAAAACACAAATGACATTCAAAAAGAGACCGTTCCGTTCAAATTTAAACGTGGAATGCAATCGTCATCCAATGTGGTTCATTCACAAACGTGCAGCGTGCAACGTGACGGATTTGAAACTCGAACAAGGCTAGATTCCTTGAATCGATTATTTTTAGTGTAGTAGCAAGCAATCGAAAACTTTTGTTATCCACTTGGAATCCGCTTTTCTCACAATTCATCGGGAATCGCAACTTTTCCGAGAAGAGGAATGCTATTTACAGAGCACTGGGTTAGTCCACAGTTGAGAATGTACCTACGTACTCACATATCTATAGAGCTGCATCATTGCCGCTATAAATATGTTGATAGAGCCCGTAAATACATTGATGATTGCTCATAACACCGCGGTCGATTAAATTCAAAGGAAAATTTCATACATTATGGTTGTTGATTTTCGAGACGCCAAAGATGCAATCGATGCAACATGGTGGGGTCTCAATTTAGAATTTTACTTATATGAGGCTCTTGCCAAACAAAACATGACATATCATCACGCCTGCGATTCCTGAGATTAGGCAGTGGTGTACTGATGTTCAGCCAAAGCGCGCTGGTATGTTTATGCCGCATGCAACAGTGGGCAAGCCTATTACGTAGAATTTGTACTTTTAATATTGCTATGATGTCAACGGTTCTAGTTAAAAATGGTATAGTTATTGATTTAGTTACGATTTCTATAACCACAGTATACATACTTATCTATATATATTCAAATCAATGCCACTTTTCGTTGTAATTTTATAACTCAAGAACGGGCTCACCTATCCAAACCAAATGTTTAACCTTTGTTCGGACTATTTAGTAGATGGTTTATGTGAAGTTTGCACAAAATTGGTTGAGGGATTCTTCATTTATCACATTTTTAACATACATATTATTGTACATAAAAGTCAAGAAAACACGCGGGCGAAGCCGTGAGCGGAAAGCTAGTTATAGTAGTATATATTATATTGACATAATTGAAGAAAGAGTAAGAACTACGTATTTCAGTCTATGCCATAATCTATACCTAAACAAATGCACATGTTTAGAAATAGAACACCAGCGATAATAAAGTTTGCAGAAATGCATTACGTAACTGACAGATTAGGAATTTTCTATGAACTTCACAGAATTTCACCTTCAAGTGTCACCTCGAACGTATTTTGTATTCGTTCACGAGTTGGCGGGAAAATTTAAATGAGAATGAATCGAAACATTCTAGTACAATCAGCATTATAATAGAACGAACAGACCGTTCATAATATCTGAGTAACAAGGGAAATTAAACTATATCTCAATTCAATAAAATACATGTTAGAATGATAGGTGCCGTGTACGGTCTTCATTCTAAAAATACTTGTGTGTCTTTGAAATAAGGTTTAATTTCCTTCGTTGTTAAAATCATTTTGTTTGAACAGATCAGATAGATAATATAGGTATTTGTAGCTGACTGTACCTACAAAGAATACAAGCGCGAGCGTCAGTATAGTGAATGTATTAGCAAATGGTGCTACCTACTTAGAGTTTAGATTACGCTAATGCATCTAGATGAATATAATTTATATTGTTAAAATTCGCAAATACCTATTCAAGCAATTTTTATTTTTAAATTGTATTCATTACGTTTGTGATACCTATTTCTCTTTAGAAGACCGAGAAGATCGAGGTAAAAAAAAAATTTTCAAATTGTTGAAATCATCACGCCTGTATTCCCCGAAGGGTTAACGAAAAGGTATCCACACCTAAAGTTCGCCGCTATGTTTAGCAGCAGTGTTATTGGTTTTTTTTTGTGACCCATGACCTTGAAGCATAGAAGTTCGGTTTAAGACTACTAGACCAATTAGGCAGCATTGTAATTTTAATGATACATTTTATTAACCTTTAATTACTCTCCTTGTTTCAGATGTCGACCTAACCAACCCTCCATACCACAGAAATGACAGGGCTCTTATGATATTGTGCCTGGCCACACAACCACTACGTTCATTGTTTTTATAATGTGTCAAATTCTAGAATAGCACCGTTTAAACTAAATGTTTTGATAATTAACAATATTCAATTTTACGCTTGAAAAATTTATTTAGCAAAATTTTAAATTTAGTTGCGTAAACCGTAAATTTTTATACCACATTAACTAGAGGGAAATTGTGTTTGTGTGTGATTTTTCGCGCGTTTAAAAAGTGACGATGTGCCATTAATTGTGCCAGATACTTCCGTTCATATCCGAGACGGTATATATTGGCGGGAAGACGGTAGGTTAAGCCAATCATGTCGTCGCGAACCGGACAGCGAGGCACGTCGGTTGCGACGAGCCAACGGAAACACCGCTCGCGGTCTACCACGAGATACGATATGGAGAAGAAGCCGAAGAAGAAGGACTTCAGGACATCAGGCACCACTAGCTTGGTGTCCATCCCCAACAGCATCAAGCTTCCTATGCTCAACAGTGGCCTCATATCTCTTGGTAAGTGTTTTATTTATTTTTAATTAATAAATATAGGTAATGTTTTGTTTGGACAAAAACATAATTTATTTTTGACAAGTTGGCAAAAAATTATATTGAACTTTTTTTTATATTTTAATATTTTAATTCCACTCGAATTTCAAATCGCAATATTCAAATATTGTTCGTTTTTTTACGTACTATTTTGTACGTACAGTCGCCAGCACATCAGGTTGTACAAAACTGTCAAATTTCTAAATGATTGTAAACCTTAAAATGTTGAGTGTTCAATATCAACTGAGAAAATTTGACATTTTGTGGTAACTTGATGTGCTGGCGACCGTACATAATGTGTTTGTTTAACTCAGATTAGGCAATTGATGGTAAGATATAAACGTCATTGATGCTAGGTATGATAATACCAAAATATTCATAGTTGTAACAAAAAGTAACTTCAACAATAGATACTTACATAATTATGTACCCTACATACATGTCATCAGATTTCAAAGAAACACGGGCAGGATAATGCATTCCCTTAAAAAAACAATAAGTTTTTTTTTTTTGTTCTGTTCAGATTCTCGTTAAAATTTACATATCAAATCAATCAATCAATTTATATCAATGGGAGAGTAAAAGCTCATAATGATGATAAATTACTATCAATAAAAAAAACATTTCTAATCTTTATAAAATATCGCCCAAGTTTGCACGAGCCCCGAAAACGTCTGCCGAAGCAATGACTACCTATTTACTGTTCTTTACCATCAGCTATTTTATACAAGCCTCCTGTCAGCCGGCTTTCGTCGGCTTACGGGCTTGTCAAGCGGCTTAGAGCTCATTAATATAAATTAAAACGTTCTAAGTATCATTAATGACACCATCTGTAACCGTCTCTTCTCGTGATTTCGTCTGTAGATGGCAACGCGAAAAGCTTTTTTTATATACATTTATATAGAAGAAGCTCTTGTCCTAAGTTTCTCACGTCTTAAAGGGGTTTTTGAGACAAAAGGTCCTAAGTCCCTTTTCGAAGATGAAATCTATCTCCTTGCCAAACTTTGTCAAAACCTGTTCAGTTAAAGTATAAAATAGTGAGTTTCCCGCGGCTTCACCCGCATTGGATTCCGGTTACTTATCCCACAAAATAATATAGCCTATGCTAATCGGGGAGAATGTAGCTTTCTAATCGTGAAAAAAATATTAAAATCGGTTTGGTAGTTTTACATAATTTATCGATGACAAACGAATGTTTGTTTTCTATAATTAGAGCGCAATTTTTTTTTTCTAATTCGGAACATAAAACCAGAATTTGCATAGAATGCTGTTTTTTTTGACAACTGCAGTCTATAGACAACACTAGTAACATCATCACTAGGGTTTTATCATCTTGAGACCAAGGTTGTCAAGTCGCTACCTTCACTGAGTACATTTTCAATACAACAATTTTAGCACATTACTCTCTCATTCTCTCCCTTACTTTATATTGTATTCCGTATCTTACAATATACTTATAAAAAAAATTGCTGATGTCCGCGGCTTTGCTCCACATCGAAAGAATTTAATCAGAAACTATAATTTTGTATTTTTTTTAGGCATTTTCCATGCAAAGATTACTAAGTTATTTTAGTGAAGGAAAAATACGACCGCGGGCAGGATTCGAACCTGCGTCTTCTGGTTAAGTACACCAGACGCTATGACCGCTAAGCCACCGCGACCCCCGCCCGCCATGTCGAAATTTGCCTTCACATTTTTTAATTTACGTCGTATTTTTCCTTCACTAAAATAACTTAGTAATCTTTGCATGGAAAATGCCTAAAAAAATACAAAAAGATAGTTAAAAGGTAAGGTGGCATCGTCCGACATCGTACTTGCTGTAAAGCATGTCATGTCGGTTGAGAATCACATTTTCAACAGATGTCACTGACGTCGCCTCAAAGACGTTAATTAAAAAATGTGAAGGCAAATTTCGACATGGCGGGCGGGGGTCGCGGTGGCTTAGCGGTCATAGCGTCTGGTGTACTTAACCAGAAGACGCAGGTTCGAATCCTGCCCGCGGTCGTATTTTTCCTTCACTAAAATAACTCAGAAACTATAAATTAATCTATTCCATAATTTTAAAGCCAACCCATAACAAACCGACAAGAATTCCTAAAAACTCATTTTTTAATTCAGAAACTTATATTTACCAACTATTTTTTAATAACTTTAATGTACAGAAAAATGATTTTTACAATAGACATACAACAAATACACAAACACACATTAGAACTTTCGCATAATACAATAATATGTAATTAGTGGATGTTACAAACACCCGAGATACATAGAATATATAGATTAAGTAAATGCTATTCTTTAACTACGGAAATCCCATAGCGAGAAATAAATAATAACAGTTCTTGGTATCTAAGAAAATGTTAATGGTATGATACACAGACAAGCGATATCTATTTATATTGTGAATTACAGCGACCGCAAATGAGAAAACTTATTCACGATTGAGTATTAAAAAATACAATTTACAACTAAATTTCCTACGATAGCCATTTTTAAGCATACATTTTAATACGCAATTGTGAATAAGTTATTGTTGATGTCGCAATTTCTACTGCCATGTACCTAGAATATGTTATTGCGAAAAACCAAGAAAAAAAATATTTTCGCGCCCAAGGATGGCGCTTTAGTCTTAAATTATAAGAACGATGATGTTGTTACATTTTCAACCGACTTCAAAAAGGAGGAGGTTCTCAATTCGTCTGTATGTTTTTTTTTTTGTATGTTTGTTACGCGATATCTCCGCCAATTGTGGATCGATTTCAATGATTGTTTTTTGTTTGGTAGGTCATACTTTAGAGGTGATTCCGATAATAATATAATTTGATCTAAATCGGTTGAGCGGATTAAAAAATATCAACAAAAAGCAAAAAATTGTTTACATCGATGATATTATCGTTAACTCCGAAACATCGCTGTCTTATTGGAGCAATGCGCTTAGTTGGCTAACAAGTACTTAAAAACAAAACTTTCCAATGAAAATTAAAAAATAAAATTACTTGTAACAAAAAAGTTAAACCGCCTTCAAAAAATAATAAAATATTTTTGTCTAAAACAGTTTGGGAAGTCGGTGGCGAAAAGAAAAGAACCACTCAAATAGAAATCACCGACTTCCAAAACTGTTTTGAACAGAATTATTTTATTATTTTTTGAAGGGGGTTAACTTTTTTATTAAAAGTAATGGTAAACTAATTTTCATTAATATGTTGTCTTGTTCACCAATAGATAAGCCGATAAATTATCAATTTAGAACTTTATGTCAAGGAGATAAAGGTCATTATTAGAGAGAATGTCTTTGCCATCCATATCTCGAATGATGGAGATTTGAAACGTCTACAGTGAACACATGATTATGCCAGTTATTGACTCACTCCTTGATAAATGAAGACCAAACCAAGAGTACCTATGTTACGAGCGTGCAATCAATACTGGTGGTAAAAGTGCATCATAACTTGCATTCTTCTTGCATTAAGAACTTTTCCAAACCACAAATAATGTAAACAAGTTCAAATTGTACAAATTCCCAATTCAAATACAAAATTTTTTTTCGTTGTGTTTTTTAACCAGTTGTATTAGCTCACTGAAGAGTATCTGAAGGGTTATTACAGTCCTATGAATACACAAACTGTTATTACATTTTGTTTTTAGAGAAAGCCCTAAGAAATGGAATAACATTTCCTTAACTTTCCTCAATGCTATATGAATGTTAATAACGCTTTATGTATATATTCTAAGAAATTCACAAATATACATAATATTGATCTGAAGAAGTCATCGAAGCGAATGATATGTACACAGAACATCTGAATGGTCACGTTCGGATACACATACCTACATTTAAAAATAGCATAAATGTGGAGCGAATTTTCCACTGCGATACATCCGCCTTTGAACGTTCGAAGCTGCAAGTGTTTCAACAATATAGATAAGGAGAAACAGTGCTTCCAATTTTGAATTTAATGTTCCGAAAGCTTTTTGTTTTAAATTTGTTTTTTTTTTATATATAAAATGTAATGTTTTGATACATGTACTTACACATTATTTTTTAAGTGGATAGAATTAGATACATACGGAGTTTATTATTGAAACTGCTATCTATTATAAAACGTACCTTAGATATGTATTGAATTTACCGATTTATTTATGGGAATTAGTGGAATTGGTTGTATTTGCCATCATGATAGTCCAATATTCTAAAAACACACGATCAAAACTAATACCTATTTAACGTGATCTCTCCAAATTACTACATTCAAATGCTATTATTATTACATAAAACAATTATCCCGAATGGACTTCCAAATGATGCAAATTTGAGATTAGCCCACTTAACGTTAAGTTTGATCGGTAATCGCGGTGACGAAGATTAATATCTACGGTGGGTGATAAATTGAATCCTTGTTAGAAAGTACAACGACTGTCTACCATGATTTATTACAGACATTAGGGATGTAACACCTTGGACTTTGAAGAGTTTTATCATTAAAAATATCAAGTAATAAAACCTTTTTTTTATTATTTGAAAAGGTTTATTGTCGGTACAGTATACCTTGAAAAGATAGATATCTTTTTTAACGATCTTTTTTGTAAGTTTTACTTACCTTATCTTGAATTAACAAGTCTTCACGATGCTTGTAAAATGAATTTTAAAATCCTGACATCCAGTAGTTAATATAATGTGAATTCAGGCAATGTCTAAAAATTATGGCCTTTTGAAGAAAGAGCGACCCCGGCTTTGAGTATACCAGTCCCAGCTGACGGCATGCATGCGTCAGTTATTGTGTTGCTCGACCATCATTTATGGAGCTCAACAACCCGTTGATCAACATTTGATCATCTAAACAAAACACGCATCGGTACGGATAGTTGCTGAACAGAAATAGATTGAAAGAGGCTGTTGGCCCGCTCTAGGTCAAGAGAAATGACGCCAGCACCTGTTTATTTACAATCTATAGTTACTGTGTTGTTCCGCGCTTTTAAATTTGTATGGGAACTATTTTCCGTAGGTAGACATAATTAAGCACCTATATTATTTTCTATCCAATGTATATCGTTGTTTCTATTAGTGATACGGAAATGGCGCCAATCCAGATTGTTGCTAGCCTGTATTTATAATAGTATAACAAAGTCAAATTTAAATTTCGAAGAAGAAAATTATATTTGTTTTGACCAAGAATTTATACCTATTAATACTTTCTTTTTTAAAATTTAGATGTTATTTGTTGTGTGAATGAATGAATGAATATAAATAATGCCAATACTTTTTTTATTGAGTTTGGAAATAGGTAATATCAACAATACAGATGCTATAGCAATACGCGAATAATGAAAAAACCAAATGCTAAGCGACCTTTTTGGCTAAGATATTGTTTACTGTAATTCTACTTAGGTGTTCTACGAGAAATACCTTTAGCGGCGTGCTGAAGCACCTAGATGTAGACATAAATAACATTTAGTGGCCGTCACGTCTTGTTTGCCTGGAGCGGCTGCCTCCAATTAAGCTTGGCTGTATGTAATTGATTCCGTTGCACGACGTCACTATACTTTATGGTACTTTACACAGTTTAAATTCAGAATTAAATTGAATGTTATAATTCACAGTGTACCGAGTTCAGTGTTACTTTGCAACATTTATCGCCTTACCTCTCTTTTGAGTCCATCCAAGGGTTGCCTGTAAGAGATCGCTTTTAGCAATAAGAGCGCCCATTGTACCATTTTATGATTTATAACTTGTACTTAAAAATAGTTTTGGTGTACAATAAAGAATATTCTATCTATCTATTTATTGTCACTAATATAAAGGTACTGTAAGGATAATTGCGACTGATGCATAATTTTTATTGAATTTTTCTATTGGTGATTATTTATTCCGTCTGCCTAGACTGCCTCGTTAGTCTAGTGGTCCCAATCGCGACTGCTACGCTAGAGGTCTTGGGTTCGATGCCCAGGTTGAGCAAAGTGTTATTGGGTTTTTCTATGAAATTCTCAGTAGCAGCTCGGAGTCTGGATTTGTGCCCGGTGAATGGCAATAGGCTCGCCCCCTATTACATGGGCCTAAAACATACCGGCGAACTGTGGGTGTACATTAAGTACACCTCTGCCTAACCCTTCGGGGAATACAGGCGTGATGGTGTGTTATGTTATGATTATTCATTCAAAATGTCATAGGTATTGTTTCAAAACATGTTGCAAATAGCTACCTATCCCTCGGACCCTTTGAGAGTTAGATAGAGTAATATAGATGCTTGCAACATGTTTTGTCGTCAGAGGAAACGCGGGGTAAGCCTGACTCTAATACGTGCGGCTTGTGGAAAATAAACTGTTTTTATTTTATTTTACTTTAGCGGATGGCTGATGCTGTAACTATATTATCATTCTATAAATCATTACATAGGTATGTATAGTTACGACTGTTCCAATAGGTGCGCCAGTCTCCAGCTTGTAAGAGCCCGATACAAGCCGGTGGCCTTTTATAAAAGAGTCGCGAAATCAATCATACATATTATGGTTTTTTTTTCTTTCTAGAGGGGTACCAAACTGTCATATCCAAGGGCTTCTCCATGACGCATGATGACCCTGGGTAAGTGCAGTGCACTTAACCCTCCATATTTCCCGATATGAAAACCCAATAACATTGCCCGAGTTGGAAATCACTTATAAATCTTCTAAAAATACTTCTCTTCCTGTTTGTATGCAAATAAAACTTCTCAGAAGCATGTTCATCCAATATATTCCTTAACAAACAATGTGTATACACAAAATATTATTAAATTTCGTTTGCGATCTTCTAAATGTAATGTATACGCAATCTCATAGCCACAAATAAAAGGCGAACAGAAAATCCACTCGTATATAATGTGCAAAAAATAAACACACCTAATTCGACGATTTTCTTTCTTAATTTAAAAGTGAAGGAAAGTTTACTTAAGTATAACGGAAACCTCCTAATTCTCTAAAAATATTACAGGAAAAAAACTCACAAAAGACAGATCAAAATATATACATATCTATTTATGTAATATTTTAGATGAAACTTCTCAATCGTTTTTTATAACATGGACCTTTTGTATGTCATTACTTTATGGCATAACCGCTCATGACAGATAATCTCGTTTATTATATTACCAATAAAATACTATTAGCTATAAGTATTAAGTTCCCTCTGAAAAATTGTTAGGAAATAAATAGGGATATCTATGTTATTTATCATGACGTATATAAACAGCTTTATTGGTATGAAGATTGGTCGCTATCCCAATTCAAGTACGAAAAAGAAATAGATACATTCTTATTATCTATGTGTCGTTTAGTCTTATGTTTATTTTCTGCTTTACTCCAGCTTTTTCTCTTGAACAATCTAGGAAATCTGTTCGTTAAAACGTAATTATGTTTTTTAAACCAAAATTTAACTTATCAATCGACATTTTAAAAGTCTTCTTTCCTACAGTTAATGGCCCTATCCCTAAATTCTAAACCTACATATATTATTCACGATAATATTGAGGGCAGTTTTAATTAATAAAAATCTGTCAGTAAGTTTGCTTACTAGAAGGACTTTACCATTACTCGAATTGACAATAATATGTCAAAATCCTAACTCTAGTAGGCAGGCGGTAGATTTAATTACTAGACATAGGATTACAAGTATTGTCAAAATCAAAGTCTTGTCAGTTCTCTTGTAAGAAAATCTACTGAAGGATTTGTTAGGTATGCAAATGTACCGACTTTCAACGTTCAGTCTCAAATACTTAAGAATTAATTAAATATCAAAAAATGCTTTTAAAAAAACAATAATAATCCTATTAACTTGATGAAAAACAAAATAGGAAAAAATAATCCGACTTAGTACAACAACAAAACAATTTTTGTAAAGAAAAATGCTTAGACGCTTTATTTTATTCCATCGGGAATAAAATGAAAAATAGGGCCATGTATTGAGGGCAGGCGACAACGTTTTAGGCTATTAATCCGTTTGCCCCGGGACCACTTATCCCTTTTTGGGATACTTAATAACATGGTAGTGCGCGACCAATTTCAGCTTTGTCGTCATATTAAAAATCTGAAAATAAAGAGGTTTTTTTGCTTCAAATAACGGGGCCATGCATGTAGTTTAAAAAAGGCAGCTTAAGAGAATTATGGATGGCTCATAGCGTGATGGCAATTTTACTGTAGTGTTAAGCTTTGTAGGTATTTCACAAACACAAATTGTTGATTGATGTGTTCCATCAACTCAAAAGAAGACAATTGGCGCAGTGGTTGATATAATGGCTGTAATAGCTATTATTGGTTTCAATCCTTGCACGAAACAAGTACCTACCTACATTTCCGGGTCTGGGTGTTTATGTACTGTATACATAATATCCCTATACCGTATGTATCGTAAATAAGAAACTCTTTACTAAATTCCTATGATAAAAAAAAAACCGTTTGTTTGTTCTTGCTAATCCATAAAACGGCTGCACCGAATTACACTAACAGCTAGCCGTTGTTACAAGGAGTAACTTAGGTTATTAAATATCATTAGGAGCAAAGCAAAAAGATTTAAAAAAAAAACAGATTCTAAAGCAAGGTTAATTGTAGATTCTGTTGATCAGCGCAGTAATAACTTAGCCACGAGCCCCTTAATAATAATGATTTTATAAATTATTCTAGGCACATAAAATTGTTACAAACTTCTATAAAATAGATTGCCTAATTACAATGGGTGTCATACCTAATTTTAATACTTCATAAAGGTAGAAGCTTTTGTAATATAATTGGATTTTGCTCAATAAAGCTCGGTTATGTTAAAATAATATTTGAATTGTCTACGCAATTACTGAATACTGGATTTACTGAAGTGTCGTGATTACGTCATTTTCAGAGCACGCTGACAATGATAAATTCAAGATAGGTAATATTGGAAAGTATGCTTGATTCTTGTGGGTTTTATTTGCGAAAATAAGCTTAAATAAAATCTGGTTAATGTTTTTAAGCGTTTTTTGAATTATTTTTTATATATCAGCTGAATGACTTGCGTTATGAAATGAAAATCAGTCAAATGAAACTTAAGTAATAAATAGACCCACCCCGTTTTGTTTTATACGTCGCTGAATTTCATTGATATTCGCAAAGAAAACAATATGCCTTCTGTTGTTTGACATCCCGCTCACGTCAAAAGAGATGACGAAAAAAAATGGTTTATATTGTGTTGTAAGCCCAGGCTCGCATTCAACGAAGCAAGAGAAAGAAAAACATTTGCTTTCACAAATATCTATATATACACGTGCCACATATTCATCTGCCGAGTTCTATCAACCAGAAAACTGATAGCAGCGAATGTCTTTTAACAGTGTTTTGTTTTACTTTCAATCAATATTTATATATTCTGTTGTTTATATATTATTACTAGCTTTTGCCCGCGACTTTGTCCGCGTGGAATAGATTGTTCCCAATCCTGTGGGGATTTTTCCAAAATATAGTTATAAATTAAAGCCTATATGTTATTTTTTTTTAAAAAAAAGCTTACTAACGATGTGAGTCACACATTACTAGTAATCTTGTTAACCCGTCGTGCTAAGCTAAATGCTTGTGTTACGAGTGGGTTCACGTCGGTAGTGCAATGGGTGAGTTTCGAACCGGCAACCACATGATCGCAAGTCCGACGCCCTAGCCATTAGGCTACCGCCGCTTCACCGCCTATTCCGATGTATAAACAATAATACTGTAAAGTTTCATCAAAATCTGTTCAGCAGTTTCTGCGTGAAAGTGTCACAAACATCCATCCAGCCATCCTCACAAACTTTGACATTTATAATATTAGTAGGATAGTAGGATTAGTAGGATGTCACGGTAAAATTGTAAAATCCGTTAGATTATTATCTATCTAGTAAGATTGTAAACTGACGAAAGATTGTGAACCATAACATTCAGCTTATAATCTATCGAAATTAACTGTAAAATTGTGCAATGGCATGCGACTGAACGCACTTTGCGCGCTGATAGGAGGTAGTGCTACGGTTCATAATCTTCCCACGGTTTACTTCTTTCAAAACGATTCTTTCCAACTCCTATTTCAGGAAACATCTTTTTCAAAATTGAATTTAAAAACTAAACTAAACGAGTACGAATAAAATCAACTGAAAAGCATGAAACAAGACATTTTCGTATGTCCAGGAACAGTGTTTTCCAGTATATAGCTGTGTTGAATGCCGCCGTAAATATAGCTACTTTAATTAGCACCCAGAGGTCATTGCGACATGTGACTACGGCTATAAAACTGGAAACTACTGTCAACACGAACAAATCCATACACACACTACATACATAGACTGTTAAACTAATTATTTTCATGGGATAACTCGGCAAACGAGCAGGCGAGCTACCTGATGGTAAGTAGTCATCGCCGCCCATGGACATCTGCAAAACCAAAGGAGTTGCAGTTGCGTTGCCGAGCCTATTTAAGGAGAAGGCAGGGAAAGGGGAAAAGAAGAAGGAAGGGGACTGAGGGAGGAATTCGGCCTTCATTATCCTTCCTTTTTAGAAGTCGAGTAAACATTACAATGTTAACTTAAGCCATCTAGCCCAGATAATAGATATATATTTTCTAATAAATTTTAATAATATGCGTGCGTCAAGTACATTATTTGCTCCGGCTTACATATCAAAATTGACCCTTCTTCGCCAATGAATACCTATAGCTATGTGTGCGACGGCCTTCAGTGTGGTCATTTACGATCAATGATATAAAGGGGTTGATAGATTATCAATCATTTTTATGTCCATACCAGTGACAGCGTGGCGCTCGAGGGTTGAGTGACCGAAATCTAATATAGGCCATTTGTTAGAGCGAGTTCATTTTCTGCGTGTCCCGTTTCGTTCTATATAGTGTTGACGTGTATAGATAACTCCATTAGGTACGTGTCACACTAGAAAGGAATCGGGGTTTGGGTTTCAGAAGTTACTCGGGTTTCTCGTGATTGCTGTGCTATTTTTCTTTTCCTGTCAATTGGAAATGTAGATTTGGTACTGCAGAGCACCGGAGAGTTTAATTACATACATATACTTACGACTTTTTCCTATAGGGGTAGGCAGAAACTACAAAACGCCATTATCTACGATTCTTGCATACTTCTTTTGCTTCGTCCACATTCATACTTCTTGTCATACACATGCGCCGGTTGCGGGTACTACGCACCAGACCTTTCTGAAGTATCTAATTATTAGAAATATGAGTTTAATTAAAAAGCGCGGTAAGGGAAACACGTATTCTATTCTGGACTTTAAAAGAGACCATGATTCTCTGAGTTTGTTTCGAAGTTTCTTCTCAGAGGTCGTCAGACAGGAAACGTCGGCGCCATCTAGTAAAAAAAATAATAAAAAAAATCGACTTGTAAAAGTGTCTTTAAAATATCTAAATACAGAAATAAATTCCATTTCATTTCATATTCTGATTCAAGAAATTCTCACTGGCAGTTATCTAAATTTTTATATAAACAAATTTCAAAACTACCTACTAAATTTTTTGTTCGTCATATTTAAACTGGCCGGAGCGTGAATACTAAAGACTTTGTTCTAAACTCTTACAGTACTTACTTATCTCTTAGCTACATCTTATTCGGTCTTAAAAAATCTTGATTTTCTCATAAATATCTTTTTAGGAAATATATTCAGACACAGCATTTAATTGCCTTCAAAATTGAAAAACTTATTCGTATTGAATAATAACCACTTTACGGATTTTAGGGAGATATATTACATTATTAAATACAACGCAATAAAATCCGTTAAGTCGTTTTATTCGCGTAAGTCTCAGAGAAATCAGTAAATTATTATGAAATTGTCTTCACAACCGGATCTAATAAATCATACTATTACTGCTTGTTTCCTTGAAAGTGACGGAAAGTCATCAAACAATTTCGTATTTCACACAATTGTATTTGATTACATAATAAAACTATCACCATTTCCGTAAACCAATTTGCTTCTGCTACATAGATCAAACGAACGTTGAAAGCAATAAAACAAAATGGCTGTCAAATTCCCGCGCGAATGAGAGCTGTCAATGCAGATTTGCGCACCGCGAGCAATGACGAATGTTACCGAAATAATCCCGCTCGTGTCTATGGCAGGATGTCACGAGTGACATATCCAGCGACGTCATCGCGCGTCAATTTAAATAACGCGGCTTACTGACAGGTCTTCTGTTTTACAACGATTGCAAACACGTACGTACCTATTAAGTAGGTACATATATTATTTATTTCTGGCCACGGCTTCGCCCGAGTGGTTTCTCGGCTTTTCTGCATTTAAATTTTCCCGTTTTTCAACATTTTTAATGTATGCTCTACTCCTATTGGTGTTAGCGTGATGATATATAGCCTATAGCCTTCCTCGATAAATGGGCTACCTAACACTGAAAGAATTTTTCAAATCGGACGTTCAAGCAAACAAACAAACAATTAAGAGTTTGTTTGTTTGTTTGTTTGCTTGAACGCGCTAATCTCAGGAGCTTTATAATATTAGTATAGATTTGGCACTGGTTTTTTTTGTTATTAACATTGCCTATCTTTGAAAGTAATCCGAATTTTATTTAAAAAACATAAATAATTTTATTGTCATTAAAATAAATAAATAAATAATTATTATCACATACAGTTGTGCTTACATCATTGTTGTACTTACATAATTACACTAGTATACCTAGGCTTTGGTACCATGGCAAGATTGAGGTTGTGATATGGGTACCAAATTATCACTATTATTTAAATAGTTTCCCCTTTTCCCTTAATGTCTTTTTGTTTAGCACATAACATGAATGTAGCGATATTGATCCATGTAGGTAAGTACTTTACAATGGTTGTTGACAAGATAATAACAATACATAATCCGAAGCCATGTATATGTTAACTATATTTATCTCGAATGTATCAAAATTAAAGATTCACAGAAATACCCCATCCAATTAGAAAACATCGAAATCCAATTTATCTTTATCTGATAACTAGAGTTATCAGATAGGATAAATTGCCCTTGTCAGAAAGTCACCCTAACATTCGAAAAAAAAAACTAGCTGACGATAATTATTTCAGATAAAACATAATTATGTTGGTGCTGCTTCAAATAAAGACATTAGTTTATGACGTTTTTTTTTTTTAATTAGTCTAGAGACTTTCATCTGAGCGATGTAATCACTTCATCTCTCCGAGAAATCAATAGCCGTAATAAATTAGTGTGTCTCAACCCAGAATCCTAAATCAACAGAAGGAGAGAATCTAGATATAAAATAGATACTGTATATCGTGGCCTTTCGCCAGTTTGTTTCTATTTCCATTGGCTATCGATATCTAACCTACTTTTTTATTTCCTGCATTAAAAGCAGTAGATACTGTTAGTGCTATTCGTTATGTAGGGATCAAAATTAAAGTAGATATAGGTTTGACAGCTCCCTAGAGTGTTCTTAGATAATTAAGTTTTACTGCTAGGTGGCACGCAAAATTTTAGGCGTAATCAATTAGAATCAGAACTTGAGATTATGAATTAAATATCTAATTATTATTATTTTACTTATATGACCGAAAACTCTTAATAGGCAATACTCTTAAAATTTTAAAATGAAGCTTAAAATTTAAAACGAAATATAGCTTTAAATTTTGGGAGTTTTTTGTATCAAGACATTCATTTTTTTCGTAGAAGTTGTTTTTTAAGTGCCAGTACTCTTATCTTATCTTTATTATTCTTATTTTGAATTCTCTATCCATAATCATACGGCAATAGCGACGTTTTCTGGATTTCAGTTTCTTTTGTAATTTAAAAAGATACTGATTTCGGTTTGTTTTGTTATCTTTTCAAAGTTCATGGTTTTTATATTTTATTTCATCAACTTCCATCAATCCCTCTAATGCGGCCCTACATTGGACAGGACCCTCTAAAACATGGCAGCAAACCTATTTTAAAAACAATCCATGAAATACCTACAAACAATATGAACGATACAAGACCGCCCAAATCTGTTTTTTTTTATTTCAATTCACATCTCAAAGATAATGGAAACAGTAGTAGTGCGGTAGCTGAGATAATAAAAGGGGGAAATTGTGTTCTCGGGGATTGAAGCAGGGAGGAAGAGCATGTCCTTGTAGCACCAAGTTTCACATAGTTTCCGGTTTCATTATAGAGTGGGGAACTTTATTATTTTCTTATTGATTCCAATATTCAGATTTTCACTACAACACTATAAAAGAACACACCACGTCTTTTCTGTTCGCGATAAACTTTGAACGGATTTTCATTTATCTAGTGGTCTGCGACTGCTACGCTAGAGGTCCTGGGTTCGATTCCCAGGTCGAGCAAAGCGTATTAGAGTTTTTCTCTGAAATTCTCAGGAGCAGCTCGTAGTCTGGATGTGCGCCCGATTAATGGCAATAGGCTCGCCCCTAATATATGGGGCCTGAATATCGGCGAAGTGTGGCTGTGCATTAGTACACCTCTGTCTAACCCTTCGAGGAATACAGGCGAGATGGTACGCACGGCTACACATCAAGCTATACAAAACCAGTTTACGCTGGCCTGAACCATATGTATGTTGTATGGGCCTTCAAAATCCGAAATCATTATTCTACAAAGAATAATGATGACAGAAATGACTTTTGGGACCCGAGTGAAATCGCGGGGTAGTTAAATATATATCGCCCTCCATCGGATCTCAATATAAAGTTTCGCAGATTTTCCGCTAGTCCACCATGAAACGCCTCACGAACCTCAGAACAAAGAGTAAGGGAAACGCGATCAAGTGGAACTAATTCAGTTACTGGCCCAAGTTCTGGCGACAGCCAACTATGCGTAGATCAAACGCTCCCTCAAAGGACATAATATAAATGGATCTTGTTAACCCAATATCAGTTCACTTGAGGTTAGTATATAATTGTTTCATATATCTACCATCGCGACTTTATTCTCCGAAGGGGTTAAGTAGAAGTGTACTGTTATACACATAGAGTTTGTCTCTAAGTTTGAATAATGTATAGATTAACACACAACTATAATTTTATTTTATTAGTCGCAACCTCGACTAATGAGCTAGCAAGACGGCCTTAATTCGATACCCAGATCAAGCAGTGTTTGGATTTGTACTCGATTTAATTGTAATAGGCTCGCCCCTATTACCTACATGGGACCTAAGCATACCAGCGAACTGTGGTTGTAGATTAAGTAGGTTCACTTCTGCCTTACCCTAGGAATACAGGCAGTGTAGTATTTTATGTTATTCACTACTAAGTGTTCCATTAATGGTTTCCCTTTTCCATTTCCTAAAACCTTGGCAGAAGTTTCACTAAAGTATAAGCTGCTATACCTATATCTGAGGTCCCTTATCTAGAGGCGATCCCCCTAAATCGTCCTTTCCTGTACGGAAGACATTTCTACTTCCGTCTGAAAAGATCTGAAGGGTGATTCTGTATAAAAAAAATTGTTCAACATAATTCCGATCCAGTCTCAATTTGTAGTCTCAGTCTCATGCATATTACGTAAGACGTATGCGCATAGCACAGTGTGATCTAAAAATTTATTGGCGTCAAGAGATTGCCGGAATCCGGACGCGTTCTCGGGTATTTCAAACACTTTGTTTTGGCGATGCTCACAGTTCACTACGCCATGTTTCATACTCGTTGACTGCGTACAAAAGCTTGAAAATTCATGAATGAACGCTTCCCAAACTTGGCGTTCGAAATAGGGTATTTTTATATAATAAAAATAAAATAACTAGAGTAGAATGTAAGCCCCGTTGTGTTATCAATTTAAATAACTCCTGTATATTCAGCTCTATATTATTAGTGTTTTGTTTTTTATTTCAAATAATGAAATCACATTGTATTTAAGTAGGTATCTCACAATATTATAATTACTAAAAAGCTATAAAAATAATATTCAAGCTCATAATGTCAGTATTTTTTCTAGTGCCATCTTGCAATAAAAGGTTTTGACAGACAGACAGACGAACGAACGGACAACAAAGTTATTCTATAAGGGTACCGTTTTTTTTCCATTTGAAGCACGGAACCTTAAAAATGGTCCTACTCATCCTGGCTACTCACTGAATCGTTTTATTTGTGCTTAAAACATGAGAAACGATACCATGTATGAGGATACGACGAGAGACAAGGCCATAAAAAACGTAACCACGTCAAAAAAACAAAGTTAGCAAATATAAAACTGGATATATCCAGATAAATCCAGTACAACCTGACGCAAACCGACGCGCACTGGTACAAGCCGGCTGCCGGTCTAATTGGCGGTGCGACGCCGGAACTAGATTCTCAACCGGCATCCGTTCAACCCGGTGAAAGCAGGTTTTGCCTCAGATACATTATGTTGGGTATAAACGCGAGCTTTGGAGGGTTACTTTCTGGTTTGTGATTTAATGTAGGATTATAATTATATTGGAGGGACTACGAAATATACCTTTATTTCTTTAATATGCTTTAACTTTTGAACACAAAACCACGAATCTTGCATAGATACTTCGTCAGCTTCGTCCAAGCGATCCCCGTTCATATCTCTTGTCATCTCTCAACAGCTGTCTTTACCCTCGGTCCTATGCCACTTGCATCCTATTTGGATCTTTTCTTGTGTATCTTCGGTAATCCTCATGGTCTTACTGGCCATTTTGACCAATGGTGGGTCCATAAACCATGGGAACTGGAGATCACATTCAAGACGAATCTAGGTCGTCGTGAATGTGATCTCCAGGTCCAGTCGAATCCAGGTTGGACGGAAATACCGTCGACGCAGTTCGCCGTTGAACAAAGCTAAAGTATAGTAAAAAATAACATATAAATAATAACACAACTATAACATTGAATGGCAATAGGCTCGCCCCCTATTACATGGGACCCAAACATACCGGCGAACTGTGGGTGTACATTAAGTACACCTCTGCCTAACCCTTCGAGGAATACAGGCGTGATGGTATGGCACAACTATAACAGAATTGTATTAAGTAATTCACGCTTCGAATTAATATAAGTTGCATTTTAACGGACACAACAAAACTCATTTGAAGTTTAATTGCTGAACGGCGTCCAACGCTGCGTAAATCCATTTTAATTTTGCTCTGTAGCTAGCTGGCGACTGTTCTGTTAATACGTTCGTTCTGCGATGGAGAGAGAGGAATACTGCTTTACACTAGGTTGCTATTTAATGTGCCATCCCTCTCTTATAAGTATAATGGGCCTGTAATAATCCCACTGCTGGGACACAGGCCTCCTCTCGGTGAGAGGGAGTTGGCCGTTATCCACCACGCGCGCTCAGTGCGGGTTGGTAGATGTCACATGTTTTTGAATTTTTCGAATGCCGGTTTCTCCACGTTGTTTTCTTCACCGTATTTACCAGTAGTGGTGAAATAATTTACCCGATGTAAATCACCTGTCTGGGTTCGAACCTACGACTTACAATTCGTAAGTCGCCGCCTTTACCACTGGGCCACCACTCCTCAACTGGACTCCTCCTTCTCTCATAACATAAAAACGCTCGCGTGGTACAACACTTGCTGATTCTAGCTTTCTTTATTGCTCGGATCCTAAGGGTTCTAGTGTGATGTAAAATAGCTTAATGAAAACAGCCTGATGTTAAAAGTTACTTACTGCTCATAACATCAGCTATCTGCCACTAAAAGTCCGGTCAACATCGGTCGAGCCTTTTCGGAAATGAGCCGGAACAAAGAGACAAACAGATATACCTTCATTCATATTAGTAATTTGCTGTTATTTTGACATTAAAAACAACCACTTAAATTTTATTTATTTATCTCAAAATACGTTATTATAAAAAAAACCTTTACTCTGTTTATCTATACTGAATGCTTTCTCGTCTGGTTAAGCTATCAGTAAAAGTTTAGCAGAATTAAATAAAATATTTCTCCGATTTTATGGCTATTGTGTTGCTAATTAGTTAGGTACCAAATTCCCCATTTTTTGGTCTTGCCAGTAAAGAAAAAAAGAGATTCTTTAATTTATAGATACGTAAGTCTTATATATTACGACCTATACGTGATTAGTATCTACTGAAGACAAACAACCGTATTTCGGAGCCGACGCATAAATTATGCCATCCTACTTACTGCGTGATTAATAGCCTTATTTACACTTTTGGGAGCCCCCGACGACGAAGGGCGGAGCCTTGTAAACATGTACCTAATATCGATTAATGACCGATGTGGAAAAGAGAATGTATTTGACAAAGATAGAAAGGAGACTGAGGGAGTTATTGGACCTCACCACGACACATTAAATACCAATTACGGAAGGCAAATTTAATATGTTTAACAAAACATTAACTAAGCTAAAACTTACATTAACTCTTAATAAATCAATTAAAACTTTTTAATGAACAGAAAGTTTATGATAATATTGAAATACTCGTACCTTCGCAGATATCTCTAGCGGCTTAGATTACTCTTGCTTCAGATTTAATAAGCTCGGAACCGCAGACTATTATAATTTATAACGTCGAAGCTCGTGACCTTTATTTTATGTTCTAACATGCTTTATCATCAACCCATTTAATGTCCCATTGCCTGAGACCTGTCGCCTCTCAATCTGAGAGGCCTATCCAGCAGGTTAGGTTAGGCTATAGTCCACCCTGCCGGGTCTGCGGACGAATGTCACAGCGCTCCCGTAGTCCCAGCACTAAAGTGGTAACGCGAAACGCCGAGGTTGGTTTTAGTCGGTAGATCGCTCTTTTCAGAATGGAGTCCAACACACCCCATCGCTCTCCCCGGAGCGGTGGGTAGTGCATAATGCATTTCCAACCCCGACAAATAAAAGGCTATAACCCACCAGGCTAGCCTAAAGCGGGTGGGCGGAATCTCTCACACATTGGTGGTCAGGTTTCCTCACAATGTTTTCCCACACCGTTTTAATTGATAAGTGATTATTACACATGATTACATATGATAAGTCAGAAGTGGGACTTGGGATTTCAAGGATCATATCACTAGGTTATCACTGCTTTACTTTCAGACATGCCATCTACCCATCACGAAACAAATTAACGAGACTAAAAGTTTTTAAGTGTTAATTATAATACCTGACATTTTGTATGCAAGACTTCATTCAAACGCAACATAAATGAGTGATTAAACGAACTTACCTGTAAGTGAAGTTCAATCATCATTATATGAAGACACTGTCCTTTAATGATTGACCAATATGTAGTATCCTCTCTTTCATCCATATGACGCACGATTTTAAAGCAATGCAAAAATTCTTGACTTTTTATGAATGATGTGTCAACCTGCTGTCATTGTCACCTGGAACGCATTCTATTCAAAGCTACACAGTTTTTACAATTTTATTTCGGGAAGATAAGAATAGGTTCTTTCGAATGGGTATGGGTGGGTTGCTACAATCATTAAAGGACAGTGTCTTCATATAATGATGATTGAACTTCACTTACAGGTAAGTTCGTTTAATCACTCATTATACATCAGACAGTCCTTTAATGATTGACCAATATGTAGATGTTTAAAGCTAAAATAACTAAAATTGTAACAAAATGTGTAAAAATAAATACATTATTATGTTAATGGAAATTCAGTTTCATTACTTTACATTTAATGTAAGATTATTAACTATATTTCACCGTGTTTTTGAACACTACAGATTATTTTATTGTTAGTATACTTATAACTAATTCATTCTTATTATTGTTTTAATTTATTAATTAATTTATAAATATTTATTTGTTTTTTGCCATAAAATCACATTACTATGTTATGATATATTTTTATAGTAATTTAGAGCCAAAAGGTTATTCATTTCCTATTCCTTCCTTTTAAGTTGAGCAAGGAAATAAAATTTCACGAAATCTTGAGTGAGACCTTCATTGAGTAGGTACTTAAGTACTGCTCTTGTAAAATTAAATTTATTTAATACAGCATAATTATTTCTGCGCAGTTAAAGTTGAAGTCTATCTTGCAGATCTTTGAATTTATCGTTATATTAACTTTCGGCATCTGCGACTGCAGGACTAGTAGGTACTGTAAGTATGTAAGTATTGAATAAGTTTTTTTTTTTTTTTTTTTACTTTTACTTATTTTTGATATTATAAGTTCTGGAAATAGTTTTTTAATGCTCCCTCTATGCTCACTCCTTGTTCTATGCCTGCAGATAAACTACAACCTTCTAGGATAAATCTTAGGCTTATCTTGACAAAAAAATGACTGAAGGATAATTTAATTTGAAATTTTATAAATTTGATTTATGATTGGCTTTTAAGCTAAACTAGGTAGGTAAGATTGAGTAATGAGCTAGTACGTAAGTAAGGATATTTAGTAAGATTTATTAAACAGATGTTAAAGAGACATTTTATAATAGTTACAATTTTCTTTGTCCTAGGTTCAAATTATTATAAGAAAGGCTATTCCTAGCTTAATAACGACCCACGTAAACATAACATCAAAGTCACATTTAGTTATTGTTGGTCTAGTAATTTAATCTAATATGGGTAGTAAAATGCCAATGTCTCAAAGAATCTTTAAAACTTATAATTATCAGAATTTGTATGGAGATACCTATAAGTACCTATTTAAGGAATCAGTTTGAGCACACATTTAGCTTAATTAAGCTTTTATTATGAAACAAAGGGCAAGAAGATATAATTTTAAGAATACGATCAATCTTGTTTGAATTATAGGACTCACACTAAACCGTAACGGGTGATTAGGATTGTTTTAGTTATGAAATCCATTATAATAGCTGTGAATGTCATGATTCCTCTCATGAATGCTAATTAGTGATAACGCACCCGGTTGCGGACTCTTTGAACACGAGATGTTATTTTACTGAGAAACAATCATCACTTGTGAGACAAGCATCGACTTATATGAGTATTGGGTACTAGGATTGAACAATCCAATATGGCACTCATACAATTAATTTCAGTTACATTAAGGAAAATTGCTGAGAAGGCCTAACAAGAAGAATGGCTACTAGTTTGTAAAAGTATCTATTGTACCTATGTACTTCTTCCATGTCACCTAATATTTAAGAATTTAAATTTCAAATAATGTTGGTTGTAAATATTATTATTATAAAATCTGTTATTATTTCTGATTCTTTTTGATTTATATTTAATTTTTATAAGTAATCTCGTACAATTTATTCCTAATTAAGTTAAACTTTGCAGCTAATGTGTGAAGTAAATATTTAATTATTTATATTATCACATTTCCATATACAATTCTATTGCCATTGGTACTTATTAAGGAATTGATTGGAGAATATGAAATGGTCTCCCGTGATTCTACATAAATCAGAACTATAATTAACACAATGTAATGTTATCATTAATAATATGATAATTCATATTTCAGATTTTATTTTAATATTTAATCTCCCAATATTACCTATATCTGTTGATAGTTCCTACCTATTAAATTACCTCATTTGCTTTTCTGGCATAATATGCTAGAAAATTAATAATAATTCATTAATATTATTAATTATATTAATACATAATAAATTAATTAATTCTAATTAATTAGTAAGATTGTAATGTTAGCATTCCAATCTAAAGGTTACATTCTATAATAGGTATCATTGATATAATAAAGAGAAATGGTGTTTTTAACATTAGCCACAGATTCTAGAATCTAAGTATATTGTTTTTTATTTTTTGTTATTTTAAGTACTATGATTCAATTTTAGGTTCAATTTTATATTATATGGGACCCAAACATGTCACCTAACTGACACTGGTACACCTCTGCCAACTCTTCAGAAAATACAGGTATATATGTGTGTATGTATGTAGGCAGGTGTTTTAAGCTCTGAGTATAGAGACTTTTTATAATCACTGTGACATGTAATGTAGGAACAGTTCCTCAAAAACTTAAAACCTCTAATCAATTACAATGATTAGGTATATAAGAGGTTAGGAAACTTAAATCCCTACCAAGTTGTTTGGCAGTGTAAGAACTGTTTTGTAAATGTCAATTAAATAATTTAAATTATGATTTCTCTTTTATGCAGAAATTAGCACATATTGTTTTGAATTAAATATAAACCTGATAGTTAGTCATTTCATGGTATATAAGGCAA
Source organism: Subacronicta megacephala (assembly GCA_958496365.1). Classification (NCBI taxonomy): domain Eukaryota; kingdom Metazoa; phylum Arthropoda; class Insecta; order Lepidoptera; family Noctuidae; genus Subacronicta; species Subacronicta megacephala. The sequence continues at coordinate 4,130,176 of OY292530.1, read as the reverse complement.
TTTTTCTGGTTACTTTACAGCACTGGCACAGTTGCACTGGTAAGTTGAATTAACTATTTAAATAAGGTGCTGATTTGTAGCCTTAGGATCTCAGAATAGTACAGTTTGTTTTAGAATATAAGTGAAGACGCAGTTGTTCAATAGATTAACAGAAGCTAAACTATTAAATTTGTTTTGGTTCTAAATATAAATATTTTGCATCTGTATATCCTGTGATAGGTACTTCCGATATCCGACTGTGATAGGATTTCATGTAAGTTATAAAATAATTTTCTGCAGTGATGGTATTTAAAACATAAGCATATTGTTTAAAATATTCTTATCTAAAACGCTGGGTAATTAATTGACTAAACATAATCAATATTCTGATGTTAAGAGTATTCTGATTGCATACTACAATTCCATGAGATCCTCATCCTTATGGATTCAGATATAACAACCCGCTGTAACAAATTTTGTTTTACTTTGTTTTTCTCCTTCCTGAGGAGCTAGGTAGGTACCAGATGCTTATTATAACCAAACTGGTTTTTGAAAAAATGAAAGGTATATCATTCTCCTTGTCCAAATACATTGGTATGAGGTCTTCAGTGATTTTCTGCTGGTTATAATAAAATATTTATGTTATACCTGCCGGTATGTCTGTGATGATACTGATCACTGATTGTTGAAGTAGGTATGTTCCCTGGGAACCACCTGGATCTGCTACTGGTACTGCTGCTATTGACTACCTTCTCTCCTTGTTGCAGCTTGCTTCAGAGATGTAATTTGATGTGCCTGCTGCAGTTCTAGTTAGTATAGCATTCGGTAAACATTTAATAAGTTTATGATATTACCTTCTGACTTATGTTTCCTATAGGTTTAGCCACTATAGAGAATTTAATTTTGTCAGGGAGGTTATCTCCCATTATATATTAGTAACATAAGTAATTACCAACAATATTTTCCAGTGTTGTACAATACTACTAGAAGTATCTAATGTTGCCTCTTCCGTTAACACTTTTTCAGTTGTATGCATGCTCAGCATAAGTTAGGTAAAATAAATGCTTAATATCGTAGTTGATGCACATTCCATGACCAAACAAGATACCAAATAGGTTATAGAGATAAGTACCTAGTTAATTGGGTGACTAACAGTGTAACCATATAATGACCAATAGAAGAATGTGTTGTCATTCTTGTCAGTGCACATTTGTGAGATGTTTTCCTGCCTCTTGACCATCTCAACATTTAGAGTAGGTATTGCCCTTAGGGCACCACACTGTTGGCCTATTTCCTGGTAATTTGTTCAGGTTTTTAACATTATTTTATGAACCAGGCACTTTTAGTACATTCCTATGTAATATTTTTTCCTCATCTGAAAAATAAAACTGTTTTCTACTTACATACCTTGTTATCCCTGGACTGGTGTACTCCCCCCCCCCTTTTTTTCTTTTCTTTACATTGTAATTGCACGAAATCCGAACACTTTTAGTGTAGTGTGCACCTGTGCAACTTGTTGCATCAAAATATTGCCATCGAATGGTCCATCAGTACCAATGCTAGGCAGTGAACAGCGCCGTGAATGACCCCACAGTGACAATCCTTGGCGTGTTAATGTCTTCGAACAACCCCACAGTGTTGGTCCCAGACATGGTAACGACCATTAAACGAACCCACAGTTTCGATCTTAGGTCTTATTGTTTATTTCGTGCATTGTGAATCAATAGCAACTGTGTTGCATGTTCCATGTAGGAGGTTATCATTTACCTCAATAAGTATCTTGGATCCTGCAAAAACCCTCTTCTTTGGTGATACTAGGTAAGTATCTGTATAATAAATCACCACTGAAGGAACAGACTTCTTTGGAGGGAGAGTGTAACGATATTTTATTAATTTACGTTGTCGTATCTTCAATCCTTGAAAACTTCTTCAAAATATACACATCACTATTACTTTGCATTTAGGCATTATTATTAATGCCTTTTATTGCTTATTTTAGTCGTAAAAACATTTTAAATCCTGTAAGAAAAGTTTTTACGGCGTGCGTCGTTGCACGAAAAAAAAGAATGCGTTCCAGGTGACAATGACAGCAGGTTGACACATCATACATAAAAAGTCAAGAATTTTTGCATTGCTTTAAAATCGTGCGTCATATGGATGAAAGAGAGGATACTACATATTGGTCAATCATTAAAGGACTGTCTGATGTATAATAGCATAATATAAGCACTATAATTTTATTATTGTAAAGAACTCTACAATCGATTCGATAGTCGATTCTAAACAAACTACTCTCAAGTCCTATGGTGGTACACATTGTATAATATGATATGATATTGGTATAAAAGCAAAATAATAAAATAAATAAAAAGTGCAGTGATTGCCTAGTGATATGACCATTGGACTGCCAAGTCAAAGGTCTCGAGTTCGAATCTAAGGCACCTCTGACTTTTCGAAGTCATGTGCGTATTAATATTAATTATCACGAGCGAAAACATCGTGAGGAAACCTGCATGCCTGAGAGATTAATTGACGGCGTGTGAAGTCTGTCAACCCGCAGTAGGCTAGCGTAGCGGACTATAGTGCCCAGCAGTGGGACAATGTAATGGGTTGATGATGATTGGTATCTCAATGAATCTTATTAAGATACCAGATGATTGGTATCTTAATACCATTATTACTTTCTAATAAACTTAACCTACCTTACCCAATTTCTTCGGAAATCCTGTTAGCTTATGTATACCTTCTATACAATTTCTAATCAAACACGGATTTGTAGGGTTGCGCAAAGTTACAATATTCGACCACTACCTTCGGGATCGATTTGGCGGCATCGAGAAGTCTTTAGTTTTATTGAATCAGTATCCAAATGTATGGAGATGGGTTTTTAAGGGTCGGCGGGGTAGTGCGATTCAAAATGTCGTTACCTTATCGAGTAAATAAACAAATTGTTATAAGATTATAGAAGTCTTCTATATATTTTCTTTGGTAGTGTATACGTCTTTGTGTATTATAAAGAAGAGTACCTAATGGATTTCACATTATGTCCGATGTCCTTGTTGATTTAATTAGGTATCATTGGTGGTTTTCTTCTAGATGTACGAGTATGTACTTATATGACTTTATTAAAATTTACATACCATCACGCCTGTATTCTCCGAAGGGTTCGGCAGAGGTGTACTAAAGTACACCCACTATCGCCGGTATTGTAAGGTCCCATGTAATAGGGGGTGAGCCTATTGCCATTAACCGGGTACAAATCCAGACTCCGAGCTGCTACTGGGAATTTCATAGAAAAACCCAATAACACTTTGCTTGACCTGGGGATCGAACCAAGGACCTCTAGCGTAGCAGTCAGGCTTAGGACCCCTAGACTAATGCGGCGGTCTTTTATTAAAATTTGTTTACTTAAAGATGTTTCCAAAACCATTTTCATGCAATAAGAAAAGTAATAAAAGTACACAAAGATTACTAACAATATGCATATTACTGCTTAGCTGTGTATTTTAAATAGCTGATAGTTTTCCTAAAAGTTAAAAGTTATAAAATAAATACCTACAATCACTAATAGTAACGTAGAAACCAGGTGTCCCATCCCTAATACCTTTACCTCAGTCCATTCCACAATTAAATCTCTCTCCTTTTAAAATAAGAACAGAATTGCAGTCTATTTGTCTCGGAGATCACACCGTGCCGCAGGGACTGCGACTGACAAATAGTGTTCTGTAACAAACTGCCTCCGTGACAACTGACTTATTAAAAAACAGCTTTTTTAATTAAACAAGCCTAGTGATGGGCGCATAGAAAATGTCGATATGACGAAATTCGATAATTTTATCGTAAGTGGTTGAAGAATTTGTCAACACGTTAATATTTTTTCAGAAAGTAAATCTATACTAAAAGCTGTAAAGTTTGTTTGTTTGAACGCTTGGATCTTTGGAACTATATTGGATTTGAAAAATATTTTTTGTATATGATAGCCACATTCATGGCTATATAGCCTATGATGAAGGCTATAGGCTATATATTATAGCATTACGCTACGACCCTTAGGAACAAGGTAAAGCGGGTAAAACCGTGGGGCACGCCTATTTAAAAAAATTAAAGACTTTAATGATTTAATAACATTAATAAAATTGCGTTGGTATTTGGTTAAATTTGGACGATTTGTAATAAAAATCGACAAACTCTCGCATTGGGCGGTTTTCCTTAAAGTGAGAGCTCAACTTATACTGGAAATATATATAACTTGAGCCGTGCGTAGGCACTCTGTTCAACAAAAGATATTCAAAAAGTTTCAAAATGCGTTATTAAAATCACTGAGGCGGCTTATCGGAGGCCCCCAATTTATTTCAACATCCGTCTGTCTCTTTGCTAACGAAAACGAATACCTATTTGAAGATATTTTTTGCCAATCAGATTTACCGCCATTAGGTTATTTAAAAAAAAGATTGTTTGGGGTATACAAAATTGAAAAATGTTCTTTTTTAAAATATTTTTAATGAAATTGAATAACGAAGAAGAAAGATATGAATTTTCTAGTGAAAGATTTTTTTTTATAGTGAATGAAAAATTCGGCCTCGGGCAGGGTTTGAACTTGCGTCCCTCTGGTTAATTACACCAGAACTTTACTAAGGCCAGGGCTTTGTTCAGCTAAAAGCTAGACCAATGGTAAGCTGCCTGGCGCTGGTTTTCAACTGAAAATAGTTATATGGCCGAAGACCGATCAACGGACTGCTAAGTCTCGAGTTCGAATAGCAGGCACATCTTTGACATGAATAGCGATTGCTATTCGTCATCATAGTTATATCCCTCTTACAGGGGACTTAAACATACTTACCGGCGAATTGTGGGTGACCTACATCACTGCCTTACCGTTCCGGAAATATCGGCGTGATGGTGTGTGTGTGTTATCTCGGTTGAAGATGACCTTCTGTTATCCTCTGTCACCTTATCACGGCCACTTGTTGCTACGCAACGAGGAGAGTGCACTGCGCATGCGTGCTCTTCAGCCTCGCTCAATCGTAATGAGACCCTGGCTTGTTTTACTTCACTGCTTAAGTACCTTTTTTGTACCGTCTGAAAGGAAAAGATATCTTTTATTCCAATAGTAAAATTGTAGCTGTCCTTTTTTAGTACATTAAGTACATTATTATTATACCTACGTACACACGGCTACATATCAAGCTATAGAAATCCAGTATACGCTTGACCCGTCTTGTGCGGAAAGCATTTGCAATGCGAGGTCAGTCGACTGGATATGTATAGCTTGATGCGTCGCTTTACGTACAACTACAAATAGCGAGTTGCTATTCAGATTTGTTTTCCACAATTTTGCTGTGATAGAGCCACGTTGTTCGCAGCATGAATGGGCCGGCTTGACCGGGGAAGTACCACACTCTCGCAGTAGACCGACGTCCGAGTAGAAGCGTATCTGCACTTCGTTCGTTAAGCGAGAGGGCCTCGGTCGCACCTCCTTTGGTTTTGCAGATGTCCATGTTCGTCGATGACTACTTACCATCAGGTAGCTCGCCTGCTCGTTCGCCGAGTTATCCCATAAAAGAAAAAAAATAAAAGATATTTTTTTTATGTAAAAGTCTCCAGTCTATACTTGTAACACCAAAGTAGGATACACTGTATACAGGGTGGGAGGGACATCGCTGCACAATCGGTTACCATGAATTCGGTATATGATTCTGGACACCCTTGCGTTGATATTTTTCGTCGATTATTACAAAAAAAACAGCTTTATTTTACTAAACTATTAAATTGTACTTACCCAACCCAATCAATTGATTTTATTACCTACGTAATAACATATGGCAAAACACTATATTAATGTCTAACACCTCAAACTGTAATTTATTATATCCATATATATCTCTTATCTTATAGTCTATATGTGTAAATTACTCTCAGTAATTTCAGTATCATAATGTCTTAGTAATGATAATTACTAAGACATTATGATACTGAAATTACTCTTAGCCGAGGCGCGGATTCACCACTCAAATATGCTAGACTAAAACTAAAACAGCTATTAACTATGTACAAAGTGCCACACCGCAATTACCAACCACATAAGAGACATATTTACACGGATTTAAATGAACTACTTCAAATATAACATAAATCATGACGCCTGTATAACACGAAGGGTTCGGCTAATGTCGGTTCGCCGTTATATTTAGGTCCTATCTAATAGAAGACGAGCCTATTGCCATTAACCGGGCACAATTCTAAGCTCGGAGCAGCTAAAGGAAATTTCATAGCTAAACCCACTAACAATTTCCATGCTCAACCTGCGTTTAGGCACAAGACTGGAATTCCTTGGAACTAAAGTAATGAAATGTGTTTTTTTTTTTATTTCAATTTGTAATAGCTATCCAGACATTTTTAGAAATTGCATGAACAAGAAAAAGCAGATGCTTTATACCTAGATAGGTATAGATAATAATAACTTTACATTTCGTCGCTGATACTCCAATACCGCGTAACTACATAGTACATTGCTGTAAGGCCCAATTTTCAACAATTTTCCATGTAATTTAAATCAAAGTTAGGACCTTATAATCAAGTGTCAGTTACGCGGTAATAGTGTATCACCGACGATTTGACAAGCTGACATTGACAATACGTTGACATTGACATTTGACAGATATTTACCTAAGTTGTAAAAGTAGGTACGTTATGAACGTTTGCAACCTGACATAAACCAGGATCTTTATAGCAGTAGCGCTTACGACCCCTAGTCAAATGGGGTAGTTTTCCTAAATATATCTAATATTAAGGTTGTGTACAACCCACGCATAATGAACTCCTTCAAATATCCCCTTATAATTAAGGCTGTTTACAAACCGTAGTAATTGTCCTATTCTACCAAAATTGTGTGGTGACAACATTGTTAATTAACATAAATTAAACATACTAGAGAAACAATGGATTAGTTCTGCGAACGTTTAGAGTTTGGAACACCTAGCTTAAGGGTATGTAGCTTAGAAAACTAATAGGACTTCGTATGTAGTTTATTACTGAATCGTTAAGGGCCTCGTTAGTCTAGTGGTCTTAAGCGTGACTGCTATGCTAGACGTCTTGGATTCGATTACCAGATAAAGGTCCGAGCAAAGTGATATTGATTTTTTCTATGAAATTCGCAATAGAAGCTCGGAGTCTGCATTTGTGTCCGGTTAATGGCAATAGGCTCAACTGTGGGTCTACATTAAGTACACCTCTGCCTTACCCTTTGGGGAAAACAGGCGTGATGGTATGGTATACCTATATGATTACTGAATCGTAAAGTAACGTAAATGAAACCTTTGGATAATAAGACATGTTATTTCTAGGAATGTTTTAGAGTGTTGTATTAAGCTTTAAAGGTTTCGAGGATGCAATATTTTGAAGCTTTTAATTATTTAAAGATTTTTTTTAAGCGTACGACAGACTAGGCGTTAAAATAAATATTTTTTCTTAGAGAAATAAATAATGATTTTAAGGGGCTGTTAACGAAAAGACTTTGTATGTGAAACTGACGGAAATCTGTTGGAAAAAATATAGTGTGAATTATTAGGAACACAGTATTGAAGGGAGACCTTTTAAAATTGTGCATTGAGTGTTTGAGCAAGCACATTTAAAGGTTAGTAAAGATACTACAAATGACTAACTAAATATATTCAGAATAAGGTACTTTAACTATTTTACATTGTTGTGACAAAATAAAGTTCTCTATACTTAATGAGGCACCTCCGAAGAGTTGATATGCGTCCCACGACATAATTATGTCGTCTCGCTCCATGTCTCGGCACTAGATAATCAACGACAAAACTATGTCACGAGACGCATGACGCCCAGCTGGTCAGCAATTCCAGACTTATTATGGTACGCCTCTATTAATAACAATACTGCAGCAAATACTTCAGCCGTATTGCTTGTGGTAATCAACGCCAGATGACGTCATGAAATACAGTATGGCGACGTGGGGACTGTGTTGACGCGTCATAAAATATGATACTGAAGCTTGGAGATAGTTGTGGATCCTTTTGTATTAACTTCATGAAACCCATATACTATAATAGGAAAACTAAGTTAGACAACATTAGAATACCTTGATGTGTGGCCACACAACGACTTTCTTTCTGGGCCACCAAACTAACATTTTTTTCCGTAGCCGTTACTATCCCATTGCTAAACAAAGGCTTCCTCCAATTCCTTTCAGGTATTCATTTCTTTCGCCCCCTCGAACGACCATTATTATAACTTTTAAATCACAGATGGACGAATTCCTGGAGTTTACGACCAACTTCGGCCAACATAATAATCCTACCATCACGCCTGTATTCCCCGAAGGGTTAAGCAGATGTGTAGGTACTAATATACACCCATAGTTCGTATGTTTAGGTCCCATGTAATAGGGGGCGAGCCTATTTCCATTTTCGGGGCAACACCAAACTTTGAATTTCATAGAAAAACCCAACAACATTTTGCTCGTCCTGGGAATCGAACACAGGAAATCACTCTCAGCTCTTGCGAGCCCAATGATGTACTTTTAAACATTCGAACACCCAATGAACTTGAAACAGTTTGTAGATATTTCCTTTAATTTACAAGGGGAGTGTATAACAAACTCCCTATGCGTCCATTTATAAAAAAAGTGTGCCAAGGTCATTCTGTTTTCAAACATAATTAAATTTTATTTGCTTATTTCCGGTAATATACATTATAATTAATGATCTACCTTGTCCTATTTCCTTTATTTAATTAATACTTATAGTAGGAGGGAGTGAATGTATTCAACTTAATTAAACAATGCTTATTTTTTATTATTTTTTAGCATTAAATATTGCGAAATTTTCACAAAGAAATGAATTTTCTAATTAAAGAAAATTTCTAGTGAAAGAAAAATTCGATCTCAGGCAGGGTTTGAACCTGCGTCTCTCTGGTTAAGTACACCAGACGCTTTGCCAACTAAGCTACCGAGACCACTGCCTGTGATGTCGAATTTCTCTTCCACCTTCTACGTCTTGAGGCGACGTCGGCACCATCTATTGAAGACATTACTATGTCTTTCAACCAACACGACTGCCTTTACAGGTAGTTCAATGTCGAACGATGTTGCCTTACCGTATTATGCTTATTTTTTATTATTTTTTAGCATTAAATATTGCGAAATTTTCACAAAGAAATGAATTTTCTAATTAAAGAAAATTTCTAGTGAAAGAAAAATTCGATCTCAGGCAGGGTTTGAACCTGCGTCTCTCTGGTTAAGTACACCAGAGGCTTTGCCAACTAAGCTACCGAGACCACTGCCTGTGATGTCGAATTTCTCTTCCACCTTCTACGTCTTGAGGCGACGTCGGCACCATACCAAGACATAGTAATGTCTTCAATAGATGTCTGTATGTATGTGTAAAACAATTCTTAATTATATAAATTATTATCAGTTCCTTCCTCTCTCCTACCTAAGCTGCTGTGCCCGACAGGGTCCATAATTGTTGCAATAGATAAGTTTACCACCTGTATACCTACATTATTGGACGCAATAAAGAATTGAATTGAATTGACTTTGCGTAATTATATTTGTTCAAGACGTAACTGTTTATGAACTTACTAACTGTGAATGAATTCGCTTAAATAAATAGACTCAGTAGAAGATTTTTATTGAAATTCTCGTCCTCTGAAGTATCTGTGTCAACAAACATCTGAATATACGTGAACCACATTAAATTTGTCGAGTCCGCGTAAATAATGGATAGAGTGCCAGCCCTGCGGCAGGGGTGTGTAGCAAATAACTCAATACTTGTCACTTGGCAACCCTGTTGATGTCTCTCCGTACCAGCCTTGAGCTAGTTCCACATAGTTGAACCTTTGGCATGGAGTGACGATTTCGCACAGAGCAATAAATCTAGTGAACGCAGGTCACCTACTAACGTCAAAATCGCTGTACCAATAAAAAAAAAAAACTTTTTCAAATTTCGAACATATTCATTTCACGTTATATACGAGCCATTTAGCTTACTACGAGGGGTTAACAAGAATACTAGTAATTAAGTTAGCTTTTAAAAAAATATTAATCAGCTTAATATCAATCAGTGCCTTTAAACCTCATTGAGGGCGGCTTCTCTTCTAACTAGATGCGACCTAATGTCAGTATTTTACACGAAGCGTGATGGCAACCGCGTAAAATGCGGATATTCAGTCAATGATGCCAAGGTCTTAAGAATAAACTGGTTATCACACTTTCTGGATTCCTGAAAATTGTTGACAATCAAGACCAACAGCTTTACTTACTCGCACGGAGTATGGCCGAGGTATTAGGAATGATCACCCATCCACTGATTAACCGCAGCAGGTGCAGCTGAACCTTGAAATCGATTGATAAGCATAGCCATTACTGAGCTATGAGCCCTTCGCGCAGCCTCAAAAAACAATCTTGAAAATAGAATCTACTCAATTTGCATAAACAATATTCCGGATCCATCAAAAACATTGCATGTGAGGTATGCAGAATATTGTAAGATATTTAGCATGTGCCGCGGCAACCTCGGTAAATACACCAGAGTACGTAAAGTCGCTATTTACATGGTAACTGGGTGTTTATTCGTGGAAGCACGGAGCAGGCCTCGCCGGGAGAGTCCTCTGGTTTTGGTTCAAGAAAAAGCGATCAGCGATTTGATTAAAAAAGGACGCTATATTGATTTATTTTTTTAAATAAAAAGATTGGATTTGAATTGTTAATACAGCAGTGATAGCTATTGAACTGCCAAGCCATGTCTTGGGTTTTGAACTCTGACTTTTCGTAATCTTGTGCAATGTGCATACTGCATCACTTTCATAACACGGTGCAAGAAAACATCGTGAGGAAATCTGCTTGCCTGAGAGATTTTCTCAACGGTGTGTGCAGTCTGCCAACTTGCAGTAGGCAAGCACCTTCTAATTCTTTGAGGAGACTAACCAAAAGAAATCATGAACAGAGTTGTACTAAATTTCACTACTTATATGCTGAATCTTTGTACAATGCGAGACCAGTCTACACTGTATTTGTATAGCTTGATGTGTAGCCATGTTAACCATCTTCAAAGGGATGAATGGGATGAAGGGATGAGTTTTTCTCCTAAAATCAAATCGTCCTAAACATCCTTTAGGACGATATAGAATACAAAACTTACTCTCACGTATTATAAAAGTATACGTCATTATCCTAGCACGTGGAGAGTACCTAAGTATTGTATTCTTAACCGTCGTAATCAGCCTCCCAAGAGCAAAAACTCATCCCTTCATCCCGTTCATCCCTTATACCATTCACCAAGAGTAGAGACAAGAGAGTCGGCCGGCGCCTCGTCGGCGCGCCGCCGCAAAAAACACCGCCATCAAATTGAACAGGATTTGAAAACGCAATGAAAATTATTGTTACGTCGACACAGGCCATGTTTCGATTATGTTCAAGGACCTAACTCCTTTCTCGCTTAATTTTGTTTGCACTCTGATTTTTTATTTAACCTTTCTGCGTTGGAATTGGATTTTTGTTACTTTGTTTTTTGTTACCACCTTACGTTTTGTTTATTTCTAATGTTGGAAAAATCTGTAACTCACGCACTCACACATGTGTACCCGAAGGGTTACACAGAGGTGTACTAAATTACACCCACATTTCACCATTGTGTTTAGTTTAGGTAATCGGGAGTGAGCCTATTGCTATTATCCGGGCACAAATTCAAACTCCGAGCTGCTACTAAGAATTTCATAGAGAAATCCAATAACACTTTGCTGGACTTGGAAATAGAACCCAAGACCTAAGACCTAAGCTCGCCCCCTACTAGGTACATGGGATTGAAACATACTGGCGAAGTGTGGGTGTACATTAGTACACCTCTGCCTAACCCTTTGGGGAATACAAGCGTGATGGTATGTTATGTTATGTAATGAAATTATTTTTGCTTCAAACCAAACTAATCTTTACATTTTTTGTTTCATGTACGCTCCGTTCTTCAACACAGGTAAGTGAAAACTAACCCAAGAAGTATAGTACGAGCAAAAGCCTTTACTTTATAATACTAACAGGTTTCAACTTAGTGAATAAAGTTCTAGGAAAGCTCATGCTTTCAATGTGTTCAGAACACGACATGTATGTTTGTGGCCCCTAAGATAGCTATTAGTTTCTGAACTGTCTTTTAAATATATATTTTTTATTAAACTAATAAAAAATATTTTTACCATTATAAAGCATCGGCAGATTATAAAGCATCGGCAGATTTTACACAATCTAAAATCAAATTATATTTTACACTATTTACATATTTAACATTCCAAAAGAAAAGAAACAAAACAAAACAACACAAAATCAAAACTATTTTATTATGCTTCGAAGTTATATTATACAAATCGAGTATTTTGGCTTCGGAGTTCGTACTACAACGTGTTAATTTGATATATTTTGAGTTTGGAAGAGAGAGATGCCGCTTTCCAAGTTAATACGTATATAAACGTTTTAACGTCATTCCTCTCAAAATAAAGTTAACAGGTCGTGGTACAGGCTAAGTGCTCGATGTACTATTGAAAAATTGTTGTACATTGCTTCTTTTGTTACTTCGTTTTAGTCAAGGTAGATGAGTAAACAAGTAGTGAACGACGAGTGTTCTTTGTTTCTTATGTAAAGCAATAAATGTTAGTAAAATAAGATAACTCGCTATCTTCGGGGCCATAAACTTGAGGTACACAACATACTCTACATTTATGCCACACTTTTCCAAGTACCTATTTAATCAATATTTAAAACTTCATCTTTTTAATTAAGATGTATTTAATCATTGTGAGGATTAAGGCTATTTAGCATAAAACTTAACAACACAAAATAAGTATGGCCGATAGAGAGCTATTAAAAAATTAACGGAATATTTTATTATTTCAGAACGAGTCACGTTTAAGCCAGAGAGTAAGTTAAAGGATTTGAAAAAAATATTTGTGTTTAGAAGCCTTCGGCAAATCTGAAAAAAGAAAATCCGTCATCTATTGCTTTTAAACCTTTTTTGTTTAATACTTTTTGGTCACTTTTTTTTTGTTACTTGCGTTTTCCTGTTTTGTTACTCCAAAAAATGCAAGATGGCGAATTTTCTAGAACGATTCAGACAAAGCCAAAGCTTACAATCGCTAGAATAGCAGCACTAATGCTTCCATTTGTTGCCGTCGTAGATAACGTAGTATTGTGGTACATAACATCAAATTGTCACAATTTATTGTGTATGTTTAAAAAAACACGTATGAAAAAGAAAAAATACGCATATATCCACTAAACATTTTTTGACATTTAGCGAGTAGAGAAAGTTCTCAACTTCAGTTTACTAACGGCAAAAAACATGATACCTACCTACAACATAAATATTTGGTGCTACAGGATGTATCTGTCACCGTAAAATTGTAAACATCGTTAGATTATAATCTATCTCGTGAGATTGTAAACTGTCGATAGATTGTGAACCCTAATGTATTGCTTTCGATTTAACGCATTTAAAATGGACGTAGGTAATGACAGTATTGATATATATTCCATACAAGTAGGTCACTAGCTTATATGGTTAAGCATTGGTCACATAAAAATGTTCTTTTCGTATACCATATTTCGTACAATATATTTATTATGTAAGAGAAACTTGTAAATCTTATTTGGGTCAAACTATAAGCGAGCAATTATTATTTATATGTTTTGTTTTGGATAGTTTCAGATTTAAGTTACTAAAGAGAACGTAAAATATCATTAACTGTATAAAACTATATGAAAATATTTAATAACATGCAGTATTAATTAAATATTTAATAACAGGCAGTTTTAGTTATCTGTATAATTGATATTATAATGTGGTCTATCAACATAAAAACCCCTTACATTTTTAATCATACAATCACAATGTCACACACAGTTTAACAATTTCTTCTAACATTACAATAGTAATTCCAAACTAAGTAACTAAAACATTGATAAAAAAAATACGTTTTATAATATTTCTTAGTGGTTAGATATAACCGCTGATGGGCAAAGCAAAAACTTGAATTTCTCCAACGCAACCAACGTTTTATTATTGGCACTTTGAGATATTTTCACAAGTTTTACACGAGCCATGCTGTTATCGTAGCTGGAACATTTTTGCAACATGATTTTTCCCAAGACGCAAAAAGTTTTACTAGCTGGCTGTCAAGATTGCCATCTTTCGCAAAAAAAAAGAAAGTTTTAGCAGATACTTTTGAGTTATTGGAACTTTTTATTTGACGTTAAGTTTTTGTGAAAGACTTTAATGACGTAATAGCATTTTATATAGAATAAAAAAAGAATAGGTGATAATATTTAAAAGAGCTAAATTAACGACGCTTCTTTGAAATAGTTTCTTTAAGTAGATTTGTTCACAATAAATCTTTATTTAACTTTAATTAAAACTACGCATAAACACACACAACTACACATACGTGGAATATAAAAATATATTTAAAATTTTAAAACAGCGGGTAAAAATATACAAAAATAATATAATTAGAGACATAGCTTCGCTTACTGTGACAGTATTTTTTTATTGATTTAAAATCTAACAAACAAATGCTTATTAGATGGCACTTAACCTAAAGGACACTTCAAAATTAACAGCTTTTAGTTTGTACTACTTATTAATGAAAAATTTCTTTGTCTTTGTTGTATGAGTCCGATCCAAGGTTTTTGAAATGAACCACTTGGAGGAATGGCTGAAAATCACCAAAATGTTGACATTTACAGCATTGAGATTGGATTGGAATTGTAATATTATTGAAAAATATTCTAGTCTCAGCATTACGCCTCAAAAGAGGAATTCCCTCCTTACGGATTAATAAAATCAGCTCAGTAGTCATTTGTTTTTTTTTAGGTTTATATAAATTTATGTACGTACAAAGTTCAGTAGTTTCATTACAAACAAAAAACAAATCTACATACATATACTCAGCCTTTTTTTCACAAGGGTAGGCAGAAACTATAGACTGCCACTTGCTACGATTCTTGCATATTTATTTCCTTCTTGCAAATTCATACATCTTTTCAAGTTTTCGTAGATACACGCCCCGGTTGCAAAAAGCAAATCTTTTCTCTTTTATCTACTAAATTCCTATGTAACCCATTAAATATAGGTCAAATCTGTAAATGATCAATTAATGCTCTGAAATTTACATATTACTGAAATTATGCATTCATAATCCAACTTTAATTAGGTTAACTGATGCAATGCAATTGACATTTGTGTGAATCAGTCGAGATAAATTGTCAATAATTATTATTTTATGAATATAACAGCTTTTTGAGGGGCTTCGGGCTATTAGTCGATCTACTAGGCTAAGTTGCATTGACCTAGCCCTAGGTAGGTGATAGTTTTTTTTTTTTGTTCTAAGAGTTAACTTAATACGAAACTTTTACTATCATACCATGACGCTAGTATTTCCCGAAGGGTAACGCAGAGGTGTACTAATAAACACCCACAGTTCACTGGTACTTATATTTAGGTCTCATGTAATAGAGGGCGAGTCTGACGTCGGACACAAACGCAGACTCTGAGCTGCTACTGAAAATTTCATAGACAAACCCAGAAACATTTTACTCGAACCGGGAATCGAACCGTAGCAGTCGCGGTTGGGACCACAAGACTAATGAGGCAGTCTTAGTACATCTCTGCCTTACCCTTCGGGGAATACAGACGTGATGGTATGTTATGTATTAAATTCCATAAATATTAAAACTTATCTTGTTATAAAATTATTTATTCTGTTGTCATATTTCCAAGGAAAGTTTTGGGGAGAAATTCGCAAATTCACTTTGTTTTCAAATAAATTGTTCAGGTTTAGAATTTGTTCGCTTCGTATTCGTCCGCTTGTTTCAGTTAGATAGCCGTAACTTATTGAACAAATGGCTGAAGTCAAATGTTTTAGCCTAAAAGGTAAGGATGCGGTTTCAACGAGAGCGATTTTTCCATTCAGATTTGTTTTATAAGGCGGAGATGAAAATGTGACGATAAATGAAACCGCGCCCTTAACTAGTTATTTTAGTGAAGTAATAATATGTGTAATAGTGCAGTGATAGCCTAGTGATATAACCATTGGACTGCCAAGTCAAAGGTCTCGAGTTCGAATCCAAGGCACGCACCTCTAACTTTTCGAAGTTATGTGCGTATTAATAATTAATTATCACGCGCTTAAACGGTGAAGGAAAACATCGTGAGGAAACCTGCATGCCTGAGAGATTTTCTTGACGGCGTGTGAAGTCTGCCAACCCGCAGTAGGCTAGCGTGGCGGACTATAGCCTAATCCCTCTCGTATTGAGAGGAGACCCGTGCCCAGCAGTGGGACAATGTAATGGGTTGATGATGATGATGAATAATATTTACGTTTATAATATTTGCATAGAAAATGCAAAAAAATACAAAGGATCATTCTGTATTAGTCTAAAAAAGCAGTTAAAATAAGAAATGGTAATTATCATCAAAAAAGATTTACGTCGGCCAAGGGTAAGGCGTGCCAACTGATAGTACCTAAGTAGTCATCACCGCCAATAAATATCTGCGACACCAAAAGAGTTGCCAATGCGTTGCCGAGCCTTAAGAGCCACTACCGAGACAACAGGAGTTGAGGAGGGGACACTGGCTCTCAGACCGCAAGGTTCCACCGCGCATCATCACCTTGACAGCTTTCATATTTATTTATTTGACTCTCCGACAATGAGTAGACTGGTACAGTCAACAGCACATCAGGGTATACAAAACTGTTAAATTCATCCAAATGATTTTAAACCTTAAAACGTTGATGATTAAGTTCAAAATTAACTTAGAAAATTTGTAATTTTGTGGAAACTTGATGTGCTGGCGACCGTACAATAACAACAGAAATACATTGTCACATATAATTATTCATGTAATTCAATAACAACAGAAATACATTGTCACATATAATTATTCATGTAATTCAATAACAACAGAAATACATTGTCACATATAATTATTCATGTAATTCAATAACAACAGAAATACATTGTCACATATAATTATTCATGTAATTCAATAACAACAGAAATACATTGTCACATATAATTATTCATGTAATTCAATATCAACAGAAATACATTGCCACATATAATTATTCATGTAATTCAATAACAACAGAAATACATTGTCACATATAATTATTCATGTAATTCAATAACAACAGAAATACATTGTCACATATAATTATTCATGTAATTCAATAACTAAAGAAATACATTGTCACATATAATGCTCCATTACTTTAAAAAAACTACTTATGGGTTAAAAAGTTAGCATAATGATGAATCTAGATCATGTCATTGTTACAAGTCATTGTTTGAGTATTGAAAGGAATATAAAGTTATGTAAGAAGGATGATTACCTAAGAAGTTTAGTGAAACCTTTATTTATCATACATACATACATATAAGTATACATACTACCTATACCTAGGAAATTTATGAAAGAAAATTATCATTTAGCGGAAAGCGGCGCTACTATAAAAAGAGCAGCAAATTACCTTTACAGTGTCAGAAAAAAAAACACCTTTAAACAAACTTTAACTCACAATTGTCTCAAAAATGTACGGTAAATAAGATCCACCGCATCTTGTTTACATTTGTACCTCAATTAACCCTTACACCGAAATACTTTTCCGCAAAGTTTCGTTACCACCCAGCCCCAAACTTGGTCCCGTCAAGGGACATTTTGTGCCAAGTCTGGCATCGGTCCAAATATGGCGGGACGCGGCGCTTGGTAGACTCACGGGCCTTTGCTTACGACTTCATTGTTGATTTCCTATTGGCTGACAAGATTTATGGTACCTCAATAATTCTATGTAACGTCTTGTTATTCTTTCATTTATGTTTCATGTGTGTTTATGTTCCATGTATGAATTTACTCGAGTTACGTATTTTTTTGTTAGGTTTCGTAACAGATTACTAGTTGTTGCCATCGGTTACATTCGCATCCCAAAGTATTTTAGAAAATAAAAGGTAGCCAGTGCTTCTCCATGTTCGAGTCTATCTCTACACCAAAATTGATTAACAAATTAATTGACAGACAGAGTTTCGCATTTATAATATGCGTCATTAGTCTAGTGGTCCTAAGTGCGACTGCTACGCTAGAGGTCCTAGGTACGATTCCCAGGACGAGCAAAATATGATTGAGTTTGTCTATGAAATTCTCAATAGCAGCTTTGAGTCTGGATTTGTGCTCGGTTAATAGCAATAGACTCGCCCCCTATTACATGGGACCTAAACATACCGGCGAAGTGTGGGTGTACATTAGTATAGGTGACTCTGTCTAATCCATGGGAGAATACAGGCATGATGGTATGTTATAATATTAAGTATGGAACAAGGGATGGATATGGTTTTTTTTTTCAGGTATGTAACATAAATATTCATACTTTTCCGGCAGGATGTATGGGAATACACACAGTAATAAATCTATTATGACGATCCTACGCAGTAAATAAAATCCAAGTAAAAAACGATACACTTTCGTACCTATTCCATTTTCGAAATTGCGATATTTCGATTGCACAGGTTTTTGTCAGTGACAAAAAACTTTGATTAAAAGGTGCGTACGTTTTGTAAACAAAATAAAGCGGCAGCCATTTTGAAAAAACTTGTTTCTTTGTAACACGATACCCAACAAAGGCAAAATAAATTGAAAACTTGATTGTTTCTACAAAATAATTGAACAAAGGCCTGTGGGTGTAATTTAATATAAACTTGAATGGGACAATTTAAGTCAAAATCAAAATCTGTTTTTTTTTACGTCATAAAACTTAAGTGATCCTGAATGCAACAAACGATACGATTTGATCGATTCGATAAAATTTGATTATTCAAATCGATGTAACAATTCTGCCGAAAGGCAAACGAAACAGCTGTCATTCTTTATTTTGTTTTGTACTAGATAAAACCTATTCCTTGCATCCCAGGAGAAACATTTGTTCAGAATTCAGTCTGGCTGAAGTGTGGTTTCATGTTGCACGATTTCAGTAAATTCGCTTTGTATTGTAACTAGGCACTAAATGTCTGTGTTCTGATGTTTTTGTTTTAAAGAGTGATTCTGGCTAGCGCTAGGCAGAGGTGTACTAAAGTAAGCCCACACCTACAGCTGGCTGATGTGTAAAGGTCCCATACTAGGGAGCGAGTCTATTACCATTTACCGGGCAAAAATTCAAATCAAAGTTGGTCGCGTTTTGTCCGTCAAAATTGTTAAAAGATTGTGACAATTTGGGTCTAGATCTAGCTTGTATAGGTATATATATTTTTTTTTTTTTTTTTTTTTTTATTCGTTTATTCATGGATATTATACATACAAAGTAACACAATTCTTCTGCCAAACTGCAGTACAGTTTGTCGGCAGTGTTCTCGTGGATACAGCTTTTAATATCCAAGTATAATAAAAGAAAACAATAAGATGTTCACACAAAAAAATAATAATAATATAAACAGCATAATATGATGGGCTCAGATCATCTTGCCCACCAGGCTGGCATGAGCAACGCATGCACAGAACCCCCCGACCGGCGGCGCACCCCCCCGCCGTAGGGAGACGAGCAACCCACGCCATCGACAGCGGCCGCCGCCCGCAGCGTCTCGCTCGCGCGGCGACAACAACAACACGCCTCGTGCGCATGCCAGGCTGGCCGGCCCGCGCCTGCCTTACAGACTTATTAGTTAGCTAAACTCCGCCTTATATAGGAATTAAAAAGGTTCTTTTTATATAAAATAATTACAAAAAAATAAAATAAAAGTACATTAAACTTGTTACAGCTACGGTTATTGCCAAAATTCTTAAAAGCTACTTATAAACCAGCGGTCACACTATATTATAATCAAATTTACTTTTTATCTTGAGACTGACGGAGTTAGGTACTTACTCTAAGGACATAAACCTAAATAGTGCTTGCGCAGGACATTTTTTAAAACATTTTTAGAGACAACTTGAGTTGCTTTTGAAGGTAATTCATTTAATAGTGTTGGAATTAGCCATCGCTGCGTCCTTTGACCAAAGTAATTATTTATTTTAGGGACCAAGTATTTGCTTCTTTGCCTCTTTTTGTTACGGGTCGGCCGGTTATAAACTCTCTCAATTTTGTGTTCATTTTTGTTATGGTGTCCTAATATTATAGATAATTTGACTTTTTTTTGTATAGGTAATATTCTGCAAATTTTAAATAACTTTTCGTAGTCCTTATTCAGTTTGTCTTTGGTTGTCTTGTTTGTTAATAATTTCAATAATCTAATTTGCAAGTTTTTTATTTTGTTTAAGTGCACGGGAAACGTCAGCCCATAAGCAGCCAACCCGTAATTTATTGTTGCATCTGCCAGTGCGTGGTAAAGAACGTACAATATTCGCTTACTAACTACATATTTTAAATTATTAAGTTTCCCTAGTACTGAGCGCAATCTACCACACACAGTGTCTATATGTGCGTCCCAAGTAAATGATTCATCGATTGTCAGTCCTAGGTACTTGTAGTTCGTCACGCGCTCAACACACTCACATTGACAGTTTGCTTTGCGATCATGAAGACATTCATACGAGTGGCCTTTTACTGAGATACAGGCGTTTTTAGCAATACAGTTGTACGGAGAGGATATCAACATACATTTGGTCTTACTTAGATTGATAAGTATGCCATTATCGTGCGCCCATTTAATTAAATTATCAAAATCTTCCTGCATTGCCGACCGGATCAGTTCACAGTCCCGTCCACTGTATGCCAAGCACGTGTCGTCTGCATACATATAGGTATTACAGTGTTTAATGACATTGATCATACTATTAACATGCATGATATACCCAACCGGTCCATAAACCGACCCAGTCGGCACCCCATAATTAATTTTACCGAGTTCACTGTCTGCTCCTTTAACTCTAACTTTTAAATACCTGTTATTCAGATATTGCCTAAACCACCCTTTTACAGGCCCTCGTATTCCACACTCATCCATGGCCTGCAGCAACCCCTCATGGTCCAGAGTATCGAAGGCTTTTTTAAAATCAATAAATATTAATAAAACCACCTCTTTCGAGTTTAATGAGCTATTTATGTAATCAGTAAACGTAGTTAATGCCGTTGCTGTGCTTCTATTTGGCCTAAAACCATGTTGAGTATCACTTAAAATACTATTGTTTTCTAAAAACACTGAGATTTGGCTTATAATTACTTTCTCGACAATTTTATTAATTACGCTCAATATCGCGATAGGCCTGTAGTTTGTATATTCTTTATATTTCCCCCCCTTAAATATTGGTCTAATAATTGAAATTTTTAATTCATTAGGGTACACTTCTCGCTCGATACATTTATTTATGAAATGAGCTATGACTTGGCTAATTGGATACTTAATTATTTTTAAATCTTGAACTCTAATATCATCGGAACCAGGGGACTTGCTGCATTTTAACTTATCAATTAATAAACATATATCTCTAGAACATACCCTTTTAAATCTGAAACTCACATCACTTTCCTTTACATATTCACATCTTTCATAGAATAAAAGGTTACATAAATGTTTTTGTTTTAACGAACTAATTTCATTAGTAAATGTTTGACAGAAATTGTTACATACGCTGTCCAGTGTCTCATTACTTCTTATAAAATACTTTTGTATCACGTCATCGATATTCATCTTTTTCCTGCCAAGCCATTTGTTCGCACACTCCCATACTTTTCTCATGTCTCCATTGCAGTTTTTTATCTCAAGACGCCGGTGCGCATTTCTAGCAACATTTACAGCTTTATTTGTTTTATTTCTATGTTTTGTGTATTCTAATCGTAGTGTCATATTTTTAGGATTTGCTTTCCACTTTCGAAACAGTGCATCTTTGTATTCAAATAGTTTTTGCAGTTTTTTATCCACCCAGATATTAGATTCACGTTGTTTGATAATATTTTCAGTTTTAGATGTGTTGTATATGTTGCTAAAAATATCGCACAGTCGCCTATACAACTCCAAAGGGTCTTCAATACACATGAGATTATTCCATTCTACATTGCATAACTTAATTTTGACCGATTCATTATTAAGCGTCGTGCGATAACAAGAGGGCATCAGCTGTTTATCCACTTCCATTGACAGTCCCGTTAAGTAGTGATCGGATACTTTAGTCATTAGTACGTAGGCGTGCAGCTCGCCGGCTGGTCGCGCACTTCGCACAAAAATATGATCGATGCATGATGTCACTCGCCGCTCCGATAACACTACCTCTCGCGTAATATCTTGGATGCAACATTCCATGCCTAACTCACTCAAGGTATCTAAATATTCGTTAGCACGTGAGTCGGTTTCTCCTTGCAAAATGTTTATGTTGCAGTCTCCCATGAACACCAAGTCATTTCTAACCGGTATAGCTTGTATAAGGTTTTTGAGTGCATTTACAAAGTGTGGTTTACTCATTTGTGGAGGCCTGTAAGTAATTATTAAGTCAACTATTTTTCCTTTCATGATTATCTGACCATGCAGTAATTCACAGTATTGGTTATAATTTTGTATCATATTAAACTCCAACTTTTCCTGTACATAGATTATAATACCACCTCCCCGTCTTTCTTTCCTGGTTAAGAAGTATGAGCAGTAGCCATTTATTTCATAATTATAAACTTCCTCTTCTTTTATATTTATTTCAGTTAAACATATTACGTCCAATGTTGGTAGGCAGTCTTTTATGATTACAATAAATTCATTAAAGTGCTTCCTTAACGAACAAATATTCATGTGTATGATATTCAGTTTACTTTTATTTCGCATAACATGGTTTATCCATTCCTTTGTAGATTCATATTTTGAGTAGATAATATCATGTAGGTCTATAGCATTCATGTTTGAATAGGTATATATGCAATTTGTTGTTTATTTAGTTTTATTCTATAGTAAGGTTTATTTAGTTTTATTCTATAATTTACTCTCTGTTCTCACTATTAATAGATATATATTTACTTATGTCGTTCTCACAGGAGATATTATATACTTTCTTTTCGACCTCACTCTTCTTTATTAAAATTTTTCCATCTTGTATCCATATAAACTTGAAATCATCCTTAAGTTGCTGTTTAGCTGTCCAGAGTAGATGACGCGTATGACGCGTGAGATTTTCATTAATGTAGATGCGGGTATCGTCGTTGTTGTTGTAGATCGAGTGATTCGTCAGCTGTTGTTTCCTACTTTTAAGCCATTGAGTGCGCGCTTCATTGTTACACATTTTCACTATAACTGGTGTACCTGGTCCTTCGCCTCTGACTCTCCATACCTTTTCTATACCGTCTACCCCCAATTTCAATTCCTTCGCAATCTTCTCTACAACTTCCTTGACATTTTCACCCTCCTGCTTACGAACATTAATTAACTCAATATTTAGTTTCAACTCCTTCTGCTCCAGCCGACCTATACGATCCTCTAGAGATTTATTATATTTTTCCAGGAATATACCCTTTTGTATGATGTCCTTCAATCTATTTTCATTTTTATGGCTGGAATCAACCAGCTGTAGGTGTTCCTGGTCTAATTTCTTCTGCTTATCTTCAAGATTCTTTATAGAGATATCTTTTTCGAGGTTATTACTTTTTAATTCCACTACCTCCTTTTTAATATCAGTGATATCGGTTTGAATAGCGGCGTATTTCTCATCC
This sequence comes from Subacronicta megacephala, assembly GCA_958496365.1. NCBI lineage: Eukaryota > Metazoa > Arthropoda > Insecta > Lepidoptera > Noctuidae > Subacronicta > Subacronicta megacephala. Next base: position 4,106,524 of record OY292530.1, on the reverse strand, counting down.
TGTTGTTGTTTCATGGTGGTCAACAAGGTGTGCATGGCCTTCATTTCTTCGCGGAATGCGGTTAATGTTTCATTCAGTACGCTTGTTGAACAACATGATTTGAATCTCCTAGTCTCATGCGATATTCGTGAGGAATCGCTATCCGATTCATCGTCTTCCCTTTTTTTCTTTCCCTGCCTCGCGGTGACCCATTTCTTATCTTTGGTCGACGCTAAGTTCGGATCCGATAAGCATTTGGATTCTTTAGTTGGTGTTCTTTGTAAGTTGAACATTGCGACGGCCTGTTACGATAACAACAACGCAACGTTTCGGCACAGCACTGTATTGCTCACGCGTCCACTCACTAGCGCGACCCACGAGAACTGTACTGTGTACTGTATAGTTCGATTAAATGTATATATACCTATACTAGCTTTCCGCCCGCAGCTTCGCCCACGTGGACGAAAAATGACTCACACCCAAAATTTCACCCCTTATTTCAACCCCTTCAAAACTATTTTTTGCAATAAAAGGTAGCCCACATCTTTTCTCAAGCTTCAGTCTATCCCATTGCCAAATTTCATCAAAATCGGTTGAGTGGTTTAGGCGTGAAAATGTAACAGACAGACGGACAGACAGAGTTACTTTCGCATTTATAATATTAGTAGGAAAGTAGGAATATATGCTGTATATATATGTATCGCTGTATTTATTTCTTTCGGTGGCCGTTACAATTTTTCTGAATATTTTTAAAGCTTTTATTTCGTCTTAGGTACCTTATGAAAATGATTTACTATAATAACAGGTATATCAACATGTAGGTTACCGGGCTTTCTCCGTTGCAATATCCCCAGCGGCTGTCAAAGCATGTCGGACGTAACACATCGCGCGCCGCCGCCATGTTGTGGCAGCCATTTTCTCAACGACGACGTGCAGCGACATCTCTCCCCGCGGACACAAGTTGAGAGTTCCATTTTCAAAGTTTCAAATCGCTTAAGGGGAACATTTGATACGAACGACATTTCAATTTCGATATTTCAAGTAACTTACACTGTGATTTCAGAACGTTAAAGTTTTATAATTAGGGTGATTACTAATCATGTTTACAAGGACTTTCATACTTGTAAAGCGAAAGTTAATAAAACTCTATTAAATTTGGCGTCGTTTATAATTTTGTATAAATTTATCTTTCCACGTTCAAATAATTGAAATAAGTATTTTACACAAGCAAAACCCTTTCATATTACAAGTTAAATTAAAATCCATCAAAGAGCCAATACAATCAACGAAGCAATCTTGAAACATTTTCAAACACCTAGATATGATCATCAACATAGCTATATTTAGAAAAAAAAAACACTTTAAAGACCATATCTCTATGACAGAATCACTCAATGTTTATCTCAGCTCAGCTGTCATTAGCGTCGGCGGCACGTCGTCGCCTAGTTCAAACAAGCCTTTCGATATCTTAGTTACTTCGGATAACAAGACCACGATAATTGGACTATGCTGTATCTGTGATCTAGAGTTTCCTGCGTCGAGACAGTTTTAAAAGGTTTGTTTATGACTCAACATCTTTGTGGTCTGCAAGAAATTACGTCAAGTTTCTTAATTTGCTAGAATTTTGCAAAGGTATACGGCGGAGTACAGTTGGTACTTTCAACAAAAGTATTTTTTATATCCCTGACCTCTTGCAATTATTGTTCCTCCGAGGCCTGTGCATCGAAAATTGGATTAGTTGAAACAAAACTTGATGTTATTGCGTGTTTATTGTTTCGAATGGATAAACGGGTTTCGTCTTGCCGTTGCTCTGGACCTCAAAATTAAGTCTTTTCGAGATTTGATGCTGCGAGTACAAAGCATCTTTTTGAAGGACCTCGCCAATAAGGTGAGAAGAAGGACTGCAACCTTCTTAGGCGACCTCTCTTTACAATACGTTCGTTACAATAGATATTTTCGTTACAATAGATCTTTTTACTTCAAAGTGACCAAGGAGACTAAAAGAGTTCTTCTTTCAAAAACGAAAGGCATAAGTAGTTCATCTTTATACATATTTTATAAAGATTCTTTGATTTTTTGAAGAAATATCATGATCTTGCTGTTGCTCACTGTTTCACTCGCATTCTGAAGGACTTTTTCAGACAAAAAGGTAGCCTATGTTCCTCTCCCAAGTGAAATCTATCTCTATATCAAAATTCATCAAACTTGGCTCAGCGGTAGTGGCGCGGCAACGTAACAAACAAACTGACAGAGCTTTTGCATTTAAAATATTAAACTCACGCCTTTATCGGAAGGGTTAGGTACAGGTGTACTTAATGTACTCCCACAGTCCGCCGGTATGTTTAGGTCCCATGTAATAGGGGGCGAGCCTATTTTTGTCATTCAGCGGGTAGATATCCAAACTCCGAAGAAAACGATTGAGAAATTCATAGAAATGCGAATAACACTTTGCAAGACCTGGGAATCAAACCAAAGACCTCTTACACAATTTCGCATGGGACTACTACATCAATGAGGCGGTTGGTCAATATTAATTCTGATGATAAAGAACTTAAAATAACGACTTCAGAATAAACATAAATTTCTACATACGAGCAAAATGGAGCACTGCAGAAACCTATATGGAAACAATAATTGCAACGGTAGTGCAATTCCGGATAAACAACAAGTTAAATTGAGCTTGATAAAACTTAGTTTATATATTCTAATCGGAACTCTCGAATCGGAAATCGGTAAAGCCTTCGATGCATATATATAGAGTAGCAAAACGCTAATGTGTCCCTCGACGTGTATACATATAGAATGTTTGATTTTTGTGGTCCTTTGATATTGTATTCGGTCCTTGTGGCACAAGACCACTTCGAAACTTATGAATATTCTTTTTATTACAGAGAATCAAACAAAATAATATTGGATTGTTTTTTCTTCAGATACGAGTATTTATGGTTAAAAAAAAACAAGTATAATTACGTACTTTTTTCCATTCACAGTTGTATTATTTACGTAATAGTTGAAATGTATTCCACGTTGCTTGTTCTCAATAAAGAAAATCCCAGCTCAAGGGTAGAGCGTTGACCTTACCCACGCACTTACAATAATTTATTGAATGTTCCCAAGATCTTACTCTAGTGTAAATATATTTACTAGTAAAGGAATTTTCTGGGAATTGTTTGGAAGAGGTGGTTGATTAAGTTTTATTTCTTTATTAGATTTAATGGATTGTGCTGATTTTCGGAAAAAAAATTATGTATATACCTATATTATTATTATTAATTTATATGATGACTAAAGTTAATGTCTCATCTTTGACTGCTTCATTAGTCTAGTGGTCCTAAGCGCGCCTGCAATGCTTGAGGTCCTGGGTTTGATCCCCAGGTCGAGCAAAGTGATGAACTGTGGGTAAGGCATCCCAAACAACCACATTTACGCATTTAGGCCTCTAGCGTAGCAGTTGCGCTTGAGACCACTAGACCAATGAGACAGCTAGTAATTTAAAAAAACAAACTTCAGTTCCCATCACAACAACCTTACGTAAGCTATAAGTAATAATATAATTAACCATATCTAAGTAATGACATAATTGCTTATTTACTTACGTATTTAGTTTAATTTAAAATTAACTCTTGTTCATAAAGCTCTCTATAAAGTCTGCATTCCATTAGAACTAGTTTATATTTCTGTGGCAGCTTTAACTTCGCTCAATGGCAACCCGGACCAGAGATAGTTGCCTAATTTAACTTAGCAGTTTGCGACGCAGTAATTATAATGTGCAAATTAGCTGAGAGTAATTCCAGCCAAAGTTAGTTATGTTTGTTGTGTACATTATAATATTGTTTAGGCGAGTAGGGACATAGTAATATGTCTCAATAGATGTTGCTGAATGTGCTGAATGTCGATTTCACGGATACTGGTTGCTAGTAGCAGTATTTCCCTCGGTCACGCCATAACTTAAAACTACTTGACCGATTTCATTCAATTTTTTTAACTTCTCTAATAGATACTTTCTAGAATGTTCTAATGAAAGCAAAAATTTTAAAAAATGCGCAGGTATTAGAAAACTTAAGGAGTATTTTAACTTTAGTTTGTTTTTGTGTTTTTTAATTATTATTTATAGCAGTTCGAATTAAATATACATAGCTAAGATAGGACAATGTCTGGTGAGCTAGAAAAAACATAAAATGAACTTATAAATTCAATGTTAGGAATCATTTTCCAATGACCTTTTAGCCTCTTATCGATATTTATAAGTCTCACAAGAAGTACAATAAGCATCGTAAAACAAATGCTCATAATGTAACACGTGGCTCATAATGTTTCGATTGTTCATATCTGCTGCGATCCGGTGTTGGGCGGTGGCCAAATGACGGCGAACACAATTATTTGGCTCTCGCACGTAAAAGGGAGATGTTTAAATGTGCTTAAGAGATTGAATTGTTATGTTGAAATCAGAATTGAAAGTCATCACAAAATATTTGAAGACACATAGGTATGTGTACAATTATTGTACAAATCTTTACATGGTATAAAAATACGTCGCTCCCGTTATCTGTACGCTTAGATCTTTTAAATTATACAATGGATTTTAATGCAGTTGCAAGCAATAGATAGAGTGATTAGAGGAATGTGTATCATCATCATCACCATCATCAGTCCGTATTCATCCACTGCTGGACGTAGGCCTCTTTAAATGAACGCCACAGAGCCCGATTTTCATCTCTTTTCATCCAGTTGCTGCCCGCTGCCTTCGGCAAATCTAGACTCCACCTGGCCAGCGGGCGTCCTACACTACGTTTGCCTAGCCGCGATCTCTACTCGGGAACTCACTCAACGGTTGTCGGTGATGGGCAACATTTGGTAAACTTCGGCAAGTCTTCTCTCATTCGACGGCGCTTATTCCACAGTGCCTCAAGACGAAACTCTTCGAAGCGTGGGTCCTGCCAGTTATGTAGTATACAACAAGGATATTATAGTAGATAATTTATGAGAAATCACGCGAGTGATGGCGGCCGTGGGCAGAAAGGTAATTATATTATAACATACAAAACTATTGTCATAATCCTAGTCTTCCAGTCTAATGAAATGCGGATTTTACATAAAATGACGGCTATCAGTTTTTTGTAACCCTGTTTCTGGGAAATACCATCAAAAACCTGAAAAATCCACTGAAAAACCGTGGGTGTGATTTATCTTCATGAATTGTTTCATTCATAAAATCTGTGAGATTTATTTTTATAAATTCTTCAATTCATAAATTCTCAGTGATTTAATTTAATGAATGCATTCCAATCCACGGTACTACATTATTATATTGTCACTAGACAATGTTACTGAGCTAAGTTATTTAAAAACAGCACTACTTACCTATCCATTCATTACCAACAAAAAAACTCTATCATACTTACTTTTTCATGTAAAAAAGTTAATACAGAGGCCAAGAAACTCAGCGTAGATCCTCAAAGGGTCATAATTTATGACTTACTTACCAACAAAGTTCACTATGGGCATTATACTTTGGACTGCCATCAGCATCTTGCCTAAAATATGAGATTTTTTTATGTAGATTTTTTGTAAGGTAACTCTTAGACATTCCACGAAAAATTCAAAGTAAAGGTTTTTTAGAATTCAACGTAAATATTTTTTTTAGAATTCAGTTTTAAAGATAGATTGTAAGTATAGAACCATAGTGCAATAAAATCACTATGATAGTACGTCGTAGCGAGATGATCTATAGCCTAAACTTCTTGCAGTGGGACAGTAAATAAGATGTATTACATTTTCATTTGCATACAAATTGCATTATAAGTATCTACTTTTCATTTCTTGATAAGAAATATGCATAATAATTATAAAATACTGTTTATTTCGGACAAATGGCCACATATATAAATCTATGTTACTTTTTTTCATGACAATTTACGATTAAATTCTAGTATTAACTCTCTAAATTCTAGTATTAATTATTTTTATTAATAAAAAAAATAACATATAATTATTAAATAAAGAATCCAATTCATTTAAACGAACTGATCATGTCTATCAACCGTTCTTATTTTAAAATATTCTCTCTGAGAACTAACTTCAACGCATACAACATTTCTGAAGAAAGTTAGTACGAAGTATATTCTACAGAAGATTCCATTAATTCTAATGAAGACAAATCTCCAACATTCCCCATCAACATAACGCTCCCATTATCATTGTTTTCTGACGCCGTTTAGTAGCAGTGAGGGATCCGATACAAATGCCATTGTTTGAGACGCAAGAAAGTTACGCTGTAAGATTAACGTTCCTGCTTATCTCCTGTTGAAACGCTTCCCAGTTTGCAAGCTTGATGAAATACGAAGTTGAGGAGGGCACCTTCGTTATTCAAGATTAAAACTTGATGATCTTCTCGCAAACGGAGTCAGAAATGGGAGACTAAAAACATCACTATAAAACAAAACATAAGATACCATCTCGCTTATATCATCTAAGGGTTAGGAAGCGATGTATTGACGTACGCTAACTGTTCACTGGTACGTGTTTACATGTTCATACGGCTACAAATCAAGCTATGCAAAACTAGTATAGGCTGGCCTTGAATTGTACGGAAAACTTTTACAATGGGAGGTCAGTCTAAACTGGATTTGTATAGCTTGATGTGTAGCCGTTTGAACCAGGTCATTTATTATGGGTACAGCCCAATCGTTGCCATACATTAATTTATTTAGTCAGCTTTTATCGTCCCACTGCAGAGCAAACACCACCCTACTCCCACTACATAAGGTTCAGATCTTTCTGCGGCCAAGTCCTCTAATAAAGTTCTAGCTTGTCCCGCCATATCTATGCAGTCTCAACACGACGTCGCTCGACCGATATGATGGCATTCATGACCAGCCCAATACCATTTTTTAACCGAACACAAATCCAAACATCGAACTGCTACTGAAAATTTTGTTAAACCTTGCAGAACGTAAGGCTTTTGTGACCACAATACTAATTCAAAAGGCAGTCCAATTACAAGAAATATTTATCGACGAATCAAAACAACAAACGAATCAAACGATATACCTGAAAATAAATTGATTTTTACTTAGCGTTCCTATTCAAAATGATAACAGGCAGACACGAGTGACTAAACTCTATCGCTCGATGTAATTGTAATGTATTGCCATGACAAAACAACATTTAATGTTGGCAATACTCATACATAGTCAATTTCCGCTTAAATGTAAGTCGAGCATGCACACTCGCTCCTCCGGGAAATTGTAACATCGCACGAAATGAAGCAAGTTTGTGATACATTATTGTTAATATGTGGTGAATATTTACTTCCAAAATGAATTTACTAGGTCTGTTATAAGTAATGTCTTAATATTTGTTTATGCAGATTTCCTTCCGTTAGAAGCTTATACTATCTCAATAAGCCCAAAAACTTATACATATTTGATGATTCTTACTATAATATACATACACATTTAATTTACATTAGCATATCTTTTTGTATTTTTTAGGCATTTTCCATGCAAAGATTAGTAAGTTATTTTGAAAATTAAAAATGTGAAGGCAAATTTCGACTAGGCGGGTGGGACTCGCGGTGGCTTAGCGGTCATAGCGTCTGCTATACTTAACCAGAAGACGTAGGTTCGAATCCTGCCCGCGGTCGTATTTTTCCTTCACTAAAATAACTCAAAGAAAATTCTGAAAAAGTCATTTTCTTAAAAAAATCTATTATAATTTATATTAGGCTTAAAATTCTACTTATATATAACATTTTAGCTATACAAAGTTTAAATTTCATTCCTAAATTGGAAAATAAACAACACCAACATTTCCAACATTACCCTAAAATACGCAAATCAAAATATCGCAGCGTCAACCCGAGATTACTGTGCAAAAGATCTCTTAATCCGAGCGTGGATCACGTAAATTAAAAAATACAACAGGCTTTTCAAGGGCTGCCAGCAAAAATGGCCGCTGAATTGATAAAGAAAGTAAAGTGATGGTCTGATAAAACGCGATGAAGAGATAAACCGTGCAAAGGCAATATCTGGAACAACGTAGACATTTTTCAGGAGGTTTTTCAACCTTTGTTGGGGTGTTTTGTATGACTATCTAATCGAGTCCATCATGCTTAGTTTAACTTGTATTCACTGTAGGTTACTTAAATTTTTATTTTGGAACTGGGATCTGCCTTATTCAGCAGTCGTCTTTGGTGCGATTCACAGGTCGAGGAAAGTGTTATTCGGGTTTTTCTATATTTGAATTTGCAGTAGTTTTGAGTTTAGTTTTATACCCAATTAATGGCAATAGGCTTCTCCCTACATGGGGCAGTACGGATGGTATGCTATGATGTAGGTAGTAGTAACATATAGATTCCACCTATCGATCTTAGAATTTTTCATATTCATACAAAGAGTAGGTATTCTCATAGCTGGAAATAAAGAGAATACAAAAGTTAACCTCCCTTTAAAAACTTATTTCACTCGCCAGGTTGAAATTTAACTTCAGATTCTGAATTTACGTCTTTGAAATGATATGTTAAACTTTATAATCTTAGCATGGAAAAAGAAAAAAAACGCAAAAAGAAAAACTCTTTAAACTTATTTTTAGATAAAAAAATTGAAGTACATCTTACGCTGCGAGATAGCTTTTACTATAAATGTCTAATACATCCGTCTTCATACGTGGAGTGGAGAGCCATTCATGGCCCTTAACCCTACCCCCGCTTGTGTTTTGACGCTCACAACAACGACCTACTATCTCTTCTCTGAATGGGCAAATCGTTATATTATGCCCCATTTTTTTCATGTTTATCGAAGGGTTAAGAATTGTTATGGATTTAGGATGGTCCCTTCAGTTTGTTAACGTATTTTCAGTTCATCATTCCTGATAAAAAGGCGTGTATAAATTTCAATGCCCGCGTATACCAAATCCTGACCAAGTATCTTATTTATCATCCCGAGTTCGTATCTAAAGCACGCACCTCTGTCTTTTCGAAGTCATGTATCAATAATTAATTATCACGCGCTTAAACGATGAAGGAAACCTGTATGTAACCCAAGAGATTTTCTTGACAGCATGTGAAGTCTGCCAACCCGCAGTAGGCTAGCGTGGTGGACTATAGCCTAATCCCTCTCGTTCTGAAAGAAGAGCTTTGCCCAGCTGTGGGACTATGTGACGGGTTGATGATGATGACGTTATATATTATAGGCTATTTTAAGACCAGGGCCAGATTTTCCGAAGTAAATAGGCGAATTCTATAACACAATATTTAGCCGTAGAAATAGTGCCTTTGCAAATAATGGGTTATAAGGATGGTCAAGGTCTATAAGTTCTTCCAATATGCTATATGCTATGCATAAGTTGTAATGAAAGGCCCAGGCATCAATACTCATCAATCACACACAAGTAAAGACAAAATATTAGCTAAAAACAAAAGGAATTAAATCGTGATCGTATTTTCTGTTCCATGTTGATATCTTAATATATTTTTAATCAAACTAAAAGCATGTTATGTTAACAAACTATTAATATTTAATTGCTGAACTCCACTAATGCACACATTTTAATAAAATACTAATAAAGAAAATTTGTTATTGTTTTATTGTACGCTTACTTTATTGGACGTTAAATAAACGACTCTTAATTCCCTTAAGTCGTAAGTAAACATAATTTTCGTTAATAAAACGTTTTCCACACAATATGGTGAAAATTTATTTCCAGTTTTTTGAGTAAATTAGAACATAGAAAATCGGCGCACGTAAGCCATATTAAATAATTATTTGAGTGGACCTTTTTATATAAACACTTTAATGGGTTATTTTTTTAATCTCAAATCACAGAATATTAATAATAGTAATACATATAAATTAAGAATTGCCTACTGCCTCATTAGTCGAGTGGTGTTACGCATGCACTGTCCGCATGTCCTGAGTTTGATTCCCAGGTTAAGAAAAGTGTTATGTTTTTCTATGAAATTCCCAGAAGCAACTCGGAGTTTGAATATGTGCCCGGTTAATGTTAATAGGCTCGCCCCATATTACATGGTACTTACCAGCAACAATAATTACTACACCTCTACCAAAACGAGAAAAACAGGCGTGATGGTATGTTTGCCAAACTTCTTGGCAGTATATGATTAGGTATAAATGAGACAAAGTTGTAGTATAGTCTGGTTATAATTATCCAAAGGTGCATCTTATATACTAACGACTACGTGTTGATCACGGATAGTAGAAACATTTAATAGATATTGAACGTGCGATAAAGATCATAAGATTGCGATGTAGATTGTAGATACAGCACAAAGATATTGTACTGTAACAGTACACCCCCCTTTAAAAAAAAATTATTATGGTAATAGTGTTTACAATATAAATTTGACCTAAACCTTACTAGTTATTTGCTGATGTATATAAATAATAATGCTATTGTACGCGGTGGAATTTGATGACGCCTGTTGTGGTGTGATTTGCTGACGTATGTAATTTTGACTTAGCTGTTGCACGAGTGTTTATTATTTTTTTCCGTTAAACTCTTCATTCTTCTGTCCAGTGTTTTCATTATGCCGTAAAGTAGGATCACGCCGATTGTTAAAATAATCTGTCCCATTGCAACATTTCTTGTCCACCGTAAGTCCTCCTGGATCAGGTTACGGAGTTTGTCCGCTTCGTTTTGATTGAGGCAACTGTCCGTATTGTATGTTATCTGGTCCTTAGAACTTTGATTTCCATTTTAGATGTCTTGTTGTTACGAGTAGTTGTGAATTAATGGTATATGTTAAGATCTATGTTAATATATATACGAATAGCTTGCTTATATCAGCGATTTTTATAGACGTACTACTGGCTTTACTTTACGTCCCGATCGTGTAGTGTACGTGTGTGAATGTCTGTAGAAATCCTTTGAATCTGGCACGTAGTTTGATTCGTCATTGATCATGAATGCTGGTTTCAATCTATCAATTGATATCACTGTCTCTTTCTCCCTAATTCTAATGCAAAATGTTTTATCTGTTTTACTAATTACTGGGTAGGGTCCTTCATACGGCGGTGTCAGGGCTTTCTTAATTCTATCGCACCGAACAAATACGTGTGAGCATTCTTTGAGTTCGGGATGCACAAATATAGCTTGGTTGTGGTTTTTTCTTTTCGGAATTGATGTCATTTGTGTGATGTCCTTTTGAATTTGTTTTACAAACTCTTCGTACGTTGATAACTGTGCTGCTGATGACTCAAAAAATCCTCCAGGGAGTCGTATTGGCGTTCCATATGTCATCTCTGCTGAACTATAACCTGTGTCTTCTCGCAAGCTACTCCGCAACCCGAGTAAAACTGTTGGAATTTCTTTTAACCAATTTTCGTTGGATTCTCTTGTCATTAACGCCACCTTTAAAGTTCTATGAAATCTCTCTATCATTCCATTGGATTGCGGATGATAAGGTGCTGTCCTAATTTTATGTATTCCCAAAAATTGTGAGAGTGACTCAAATATTCTTGATTCAAACTGTCGGCCTTGATCCGTAGTAATGCGCAATGGACATCCAAAACGAGTAATCCATCCTTCGAAAAGTGTCTTGGCTACTGTTTCTGCAGTTATATCTTCTACCGGAAATATTTCGGGCCATGACGTACAACGATCTATGATTGTGATTAAATATCTCTTCCCTTGTGAAATCGGAAGTGGTCCGACGATGTCAATATGTAAATGTTCAAAACGTTGCGCTGTCATAAATGTACCAGGAGGTGATATCGTATGTCGTTGTATTTTTGATTTTTGGCAGGCTATACATGATCTACACCAATTATTGATATCTTTGTTCATATACGGCCATAAATACCTTTGGGTTATCATTTTTCTCGTAGTTCTTTTTCCTGGATGGCTCATACCATGAATGGTATCGAAAATTTGTTTGCGAAATTGCTTTGGTAAGTAGGGGCGGCTTTTTCCAGTAGACGTGTCGCAGGTGATGTTTATTGTGGAACCCGGAAGCGTAATGTTTTTGAATTTTAATCTTTTATTGTCACGTAATTTACTTAGTTCATTATCTGTTGATTGACATTTTTCCAATTCAGCGTAATCGATAGGTGATGGCACGTATATTTCCTCTATTCGAGATAAGGCATCGGCGGTAATATTGTCACGTCCGCTTATGTGTTGAATGTTGGTACTGTATTGTGAAATGAAATCTAACTGCCGGACCCGTCGCGGTGTATCGTTTGATGATGGTTTTTGGGAGAATGCGTATGTCAAAGGTCGGTGATCCGTAAATATTGTAAATTCTCTTCCCTCGATTAATCTGTGAAAATGTTTGACGGCCATGTATATTCCTAACAGCTCTCTGTCAAACGTAGAATATTTTTGTTGAGTTTCGCTCAATTTTTGTGAAAATAAACCTAATGGTTCCCAATTGCGTCCGGATTTTTGTTGTAAAACTCCACCAACGCAAGTAGCACTAGCGTCGGTCATGAGCGCTAGTGATGCGTTGCGGGAAGGATGCGCTGTTAACACTGCGTTTTTCATGCTTTCCTTGCATTTTTCGTAAGCTTTGTCTGCTTCCGTTGTCCAAGGAACAGGTGAATTATCGTTCTTTTTTGAACCATGTAGATATTCGTTTAAAATTCTTTGATTTTCCGCTGCGCGTGGAATATTACTTCTGTAGAAATTGACCATGCCCAAAAATCGTCTTAATTCTTGAATTGTTTTCGGTTTGGGAAATTCCATGATTGCTTTGTAATTTTCTTCGGTAGGTTGTATTCCTTGGCTCGTTATATGATAACCTAAGAAATCTATTTCCCTTCTGAGAAATTCGCATTTTTCGAGATTAATGGTTATTCCATTCTCGTGTAAACGTTTGAAAACCGTTTCTAAATGCTGATAATGCAATTCTTCGTTGTCCGATGCGATGAGACAGTCGTCTACAAATATAAATACGAAGTTTAAATCTCTAAATAAGGAATCCATGAATCGTTGAAATGTTTGTGCCGCATTGCGTAATCCGAAAGGCATTCTTAAGTACTCAAAAAGTCCGAAAGGTGTGATGATAGCTGTTTTTTCTATATCTTTAACAGGAATACAGTGGTATGCTTTGCGTATATCTATCTTGCTTAGTATCTTCTTATTTTCTAATATGTATGTAAAGTCAGTTAATCTTGGTAGTGGGTATTTGTCTGGTACTGTCGTGCTATTGAGCATTCGATAGTCTCCGCACGGTCTCCATTCGCCATTTTTCTTTTTTACCATATGTAATGGGCTTGCCCATGGGCTATCTGACGGTCGGCAAATTCCGAGCTTTATCATATTTTGAAATTCCTTTTTGGCTATGTCGTATTTTTCTGGAGGTAATGGTCTTGCTCTAGCTGCGACGGGTGGTCCTGTAGTGATAATGTGGTGTTCAATCTTATGTTTGGGCGCATTGCGTAGAGAGGACTCTTTCGTGATGTCTTCGTATTTGTTTAAAAGTTGCGTAATACGTGAATTCGTTCCCACTGCGATAGTACGAATTGTTTGTTGTGTCGCTTTTTCTGAAGTTACATGCGTTGTCAGCTCTGTAACTTTGTCGATAAGTTTGCGACCTGCTATGTCGACTAATAGTTTATAGTGCTCTAGAAAATCTGCTCCAATTATTGGTTGTGTAACATCGGCGATTATAAAATTCCATTTATAACATCGTTGTAGTCCTAAATTCAAGGTAAGCGTCTTCTCGCCGTAAGTCCTAATTTTAGTCCCATTTGCAGCGTATAGTGTGTATTGTTCATTTTGTAAAATTGAATATCTCTGTTGCTTGCTAATGACTGAAATATTTGCGCCCGTGTCAATCAAAAACTTCATACCACTTTTTCGGTCGGTAATGGTGAGGCGATTGGATGGGTGGATTGCACAGAGTTTCGCCATTGTCTGTGCTCTTATTCGTTTCCCTGGTTCCGTACGTAAGTCATTGGTTTCCAACCGCATGGTTTAATGCAGTTCCTTGCATATTTTCCGAATCTTTCGTGGTAGTAACAAAATCGATTTGCTCCTCTATAGTTTGTTCTCGGCCTCATAATCGGGAATTGTTGACGTTTCTTGAAATGATTGTGCGTGCTGGGTCGATAGCCATATTGACCTTGCTGAATTGCGTCAATATCTATCTGTAATTTTGCTAGCTGGGCTAAAATGCATGCTGTATTGTTGTCGTTTGAAGTGTCGTTGCTAACAGCTGATATTTCGGTTACTTTTGAATTCATTATTATTTTGTCTGCAATTTGGCTCAGTTTGTCAATTTCCATGTCTTCCGTAACTGCTAGAACCGTAGTAACTGATGTTGGTAAAAGCCTGAACCATAGTAGTTTAATTGTTTCGTCACTGCTTTTTCCTCTCCCGAGGACTCGCATTTGACGTAATAACTGCGAAGGTTTTTGATCACCGAGTTCTGTCTCTGATATTAATTTTTGAAACTGTCGCTGTTCTGTTTCTTCGTAACAATCAATTAAACGTTCCTTGATGTTTTTATATTTATCTGTAGTCGGTGGTGAAGTGATTAGGTCACTAACTTGTAGTATTTCTTCCTTGGATAATTTTGCTATTACTGTACAGTATTTGTATTCGTCTCCTTGCTTCTGTGGTGCTAATATGGCTTCTAGTTGCGTGAACCATAATCTTGGTTGGTCTTTCCAAAATTCCGGAATGCGAGATAAAACCGAGGTGCCAGCAGCTACTTCAAGTGTTCCTTGCTGATTTATGTTCGCCTTGCATGGTGATTGTGCCATGTTTCTTGCTGCGTATTCGTTCGTCGGGGTCACCAATTTGCCAAACTTCTTGGCAGTATATGATTAGGTATAAATTAGACAAAGTTGTAGTATAGTCTGGTTATAATTATCCAAAGGTGCATCTTATATACTAACGACTACGTGTTGATCACGGATAGTAGAAACATTTAATAGATATTGAACGTGCGATAAAGATCATAAGATTGCGATGTAGATTGTAGATACAGCACAAAGATATTGTACTGTAACAGTATGTAATGGAACTTTACTACTACTACTTCTACTGTTGGGATGAAAACATTTACCTTGAACTTGAAATTGACCATGACCTGAAGTACCTTCTCAATTTTCAAAACTCAGTAGCGCAGATAGGGTAATGAAAATCGGAAGTGCTATGGCAATGACTGGATATGCAATCTTATAAGAAGAATTTTATTTTTCGTTCTTTTATTTTAAAATACAAAAATAATCCATGTCTCGAAAGCCTCAGACTACATTGCTTGAGGGAATCAAAACGTCTCAAACTAATCAAGTTATAAAACCATCACGAAATCACGGGTTGTTCAACTTTCAACCCCCACCATTCGACATTCACTCATTTATCATTCTCGGCGTCGAGATGGTTCATTCACTCATTCACCGAAATGGGCACAATTCCGTGCTTTTCACCCTTAATGCCAATTCTCCTTGATAAATCTGCGTTTGCGAACTCGTTCGGCAAGATTTATTTGTGTTTTTTTTTTAAATCATGTATCGTTTTTTTTTTCTACCTGTATATTGTTTTATTGGTTCATAAAAATAAAACAGGATAGAAAATTTCTCACGGTCACCTGACACAGATTTGACGGATCGAGCGAAAAAATACTAAACGTCACCTTGGTAAATAAATTTATTGTGTTTTCGTGTTTATATAATCACGTCATAATAAAACAAAATTAAGTTATTTCGTCTGATTACTACAGTATTTTCGAATCTTAAAACATATTCAATATAAAACATATAATATATAATCATTTTTAATATCAATTATTAAAAAGGCAAAAATAAATGGTTTAATATTATTTATTCTATAGTCAAGTCATGTAATTTAAATGACAGCTACAAAGCAACAAATAACGCAATGCATAGTGCAATAAAAATAGATTAGATTAAGCTAAAAGCTAGCTATAAATTATACTTGTCAAGACATCAAGTTATTAACCAAGAGTGGTGTGGCTTAGTGTATAACACTTAACACTTAGAACAACATTACACTAGATGCTTCACTTAGATAAACTTAGAATAATTTAACTATAGATTAAATCGTTTTAACTACCTGCGATACTTCAATAGAGGAATATGTCCTTTTCTTAAACACTAGCAAATTCCTAGTATTGCAGATAGTTACAACGACAGCCAATGGCTACAAACTTGGAAGTATTATCAATCAATAAATCAATTTGTTCGATTTCATATCGATATATTTTTGATTCGATGAAATCGTTATCATCCCGATCAAAATTATCAAGAGTTTTATTCATCGATATAATTTCGATATCGAATATCAATTAAATACTTTTTAAAGAATAACTAGTGCCAAAAAAAGGTACCTAATACCTACTTATTCTTTGTAACTTTAATCATGTTACATTGATATTTGATATCAAAATTGTATCGATGGGTACAAGAAAAACTAACTACACAAGAAGCTTTGTATCACATCACTATTTTATAGATTTAAAATATATATAAAAGTATACCTACGCTACGTTAATCCATTCAAAGCCAGTATTTAAATTCATATACGTAGCTGCTTGTGTTACTGCATATACTATAATAGGTGCGAGTATAAGCATACAATTCGCTTACAAAGCACTTCCTAGCTAATGCGGGTACACCCGGTTCTGATTACTGGTGTCTTTGTAAGCCACTTGTCTTCAACGGTATCTATCCGGTTCTTACTGGATTGTACCAGAGCGCACCGGTTTAGAATACAGTCATGCACTTAAGTGTCACGCTGAGGGCGCATTAAACTAGTTAGCAAGAATGACAAGAAATATGGATAGTTATAAGAATAATAATGACTGCAAAGTTATGCCCACCCTGCGTGTCGCCACCGTCACCTATGGGAAAATAAATTAATAGAAAATCATAAGATCTTTTCACATTTCAACATATGACAGCAAACAGCTACAATACCCATTTATATATGATTTACTTATTTATATACGCTTATAATGTAATAAAACGTGTTTATTACATTAGAAGCGGACATACAGACTGATAATAATCCAAAAAAATATAAATTATACTATTAATTTAGTAGTATCGTTTAATTAGTCACGAAAATTCTACAGCCTAAGTACATACATATTTTTCGATATTATTTTCCAGATTTCCATAAAATTAAGAACCGATAAAGACCGTAAGTAGATTAAAACGACATGAGGGATTTTTTTTCACTTTTAAAATGTTTTTTTTTTGCAACTTGTATACATATAATAAAGTTGCCGACATTAAAAAAAAATAAACACAGAAATGGAATCTTAAAGTGTAAAACTGTATTCTAAACCATTAACTAAAATGTCGTTACATTCGTATATGCACTAACGTCATTTGTTTCACAGCTGACGAGAACGGTTCCATATCGGAGACGATACCGGACCGGCCCGTCGAACTGAAGAACTTCCCGAAACTATGCGACCAGCGGCGGAAATATCCAGTACTATACAAACTAGAGTTTCAAGTAAGTACTTATTTTTTATTATCACTTCACTATCACAACATGCCACGTTAGTATAAGAATGCTTATAATTATGTAGCACTAGCCTTCGCCCCGCGGACTTACTTGCGTTCATCTGGCCAAATAAGCACCAATTGCCTTTTCACCCCCTTATGTCATTGCTGTCAAAATATTACAAACAACAATTTTTATAATACTATGAACTGAGTTTTTCGATTACAAACAAACCTTCCTCTTTTTATTAATGTTAGTGTACATTAAATACTTTGATAATTATAATCTTCTAAACAAAGAACTCACGTACAATCGTTTTCAACTATTTATAATCCCTTAGGGGTCAATTTCAAATCCTTTCAAAATAAATACTCGAACACCTTCCGAATTTGAATTTTCTACAACCAGCTCTTTGGGCGGTGCGTGTTCTGTTAGTGAGTGAGTGAATGAATGAGTAAGTCAGAACTGTCATTCTTGGTTGGTTGGTGTTTTTTGCTATAGATTAAGCCCCTGTACAATATTGTGCATAAAGTATTAAATAAAACCAATATTTACAATAGGAAAGTAAATCTCTATGCCAATTTTCAGGTCAATCACATTATTTTTGGGTCTTTCTATGACATTCTCATAGTTTGAATTCATGCATGCATAAATGACAAAAGACTCGCCGCTATTACAAGTGATCTAAAAACTATTAACAAACTGTAATGTTAACACTTAACGACTGTTTAAATCTTAGGTAGGCGTTTATTAACTAGCGATATTTTAAGCACTAGTTAACCCAACATCCATCCAATTTAACAAAGGCCCATAAAAATGAAATAAAATAATGTCAGCATTCCAATGCTAGGGTTGTCACAGATTATCGGGAATGGCTCAGATAGCCTTTATGCTGCTTGGTGTGCCAAAAGACTCCATCGCGGCAGATAATAAGTCACTATAATGGCTTTTCGGACACTGGCCACGTACCCCGGCTAAGAGTAAGCTTTGCTCATTGATAAACGCTCTTAGGAAATTAAGTGTCGCGGAAGATACTGGGATTTAAGTTCTTTCATAATATACGACGTTAGGTTTATGAAAAGATTTATTTGATTATGTCTTCGCCTGTAGTTTCACTTGCGTCCCAAAAAACTCGGCTTTTAGGCGGCTTAAAGAGGTAAAATATGCACAAGATTTTAAGTTAGGCGTCCAGGAATGCAACTGTGAAAACCGAATACAATTCTATGCAGTAGTTTTTGACAAATATAAAGACAGACAAACAAAAATTCTATAAAGGCTTCTTTGCTCAAAAAAAAAACATACCGTCACGCCTGTATTCCCTAAGGGTTAGGTAGAGTTGTCCTAATGTACACCCACACTTCGCCGGTATGTTTAAGTCCCATGTAATAGGGGGCGAGCCTATTACCATTAACTGGGCACGAATCCAGACTCCATGCGGCTACCTACTGAGAATTTCATAGAAAAACCCAATAACACTTTGCTCGACCTGGGGATCGAACCCAGGACCACTAGACTGATGAGACAAGTATTGTTATTAGTTAGAGTTATTGTTTCAGTGATTCAATATTCCTTGCGATTATATAAATTATTTTTATAGTTATTTCTACTTACACTTTGCTCGACTAATTAATTTTATCAAAAACGTCGTGATTTTCGAAAGTAAAACTTTTCATAAAAATCTAATACGTTAATTTCCTATAGCTATAATGTGTTTCGTCTTCTTTCCCCTGGCACAAACAAATATCGATATTAAAATAAGACAAACCATATTTTATTATAGTTCGTTTTATAATTTTACTAGCTTTCCGCCCACGGCTTCGCCCGCGTGGTTTATTGGCTTTTCTATACTAAAATATGTATGTATTATACATATAAACCTTCCTCTTGAATTACTCTATCTATTAAAAAAAACCGCATCAAAATCCGTTGCGTAGTTTCAAAGATTTAAGCATACAAAGGGACATAGGGACAGAGAAAGCGACTTTGTTTTATACTATGTAGTGATGATGAATAAGACGGCAAGACTAAAGTATAAGCGATGTTACAATAAGAAAGGACGTAACGAAGGTATGATTAAATTGACAATTATTAATTGACGTCAAAAGAAATTGCCTAAGAAGACACTCTTCTTGAAAATACAGCTGACAATGTAATTCGCTATTGTACTTTGAAAGAAAAAGCTTTTTTTCTAAGACCTTTGTATCATAATACTCCGTCCATTCTTTCAAGTTTTGTAAAAAAAGTTCCAAAAACAAAGTCTCTAAAGTAGAATTAAAGCTTCATAATTTTGTTGTTCTGAATACAAAATCCTGTTTTTAAAACTTAACTCTACGATTATTTTCTGTGATGAATAAAATTAATTCTTAGAAGTAGTAACAAAACTTGACTGGAAATAGTCAGTTAGTAACAGACCTAGTTAAAACTATATTGTAGTTTATGACCAGGGCTCGTGCCTTAATATTAACCAGTAACTTAACCAGGAGTTTAGGAATAAATATAATTATACTTGCTGTTGCACCCGGTTTCACTCGCATCCCAAGAGACTTTTCACACAATTGGTAGCCTATTTCCTTCCCCAAGATCCAATCTATCTGCTACCAAAATTCTTAAAAAAAACACACAGATGTAGCGCGGCGTAGTACAGCGTAGCACGGCGTAGCACGGCGTAGCACAGCGTAGCACGGCGTAGCACAGTGTAGCACGGCGTAACGTGGCGTAGTACGGCGTAGCAAAGCGTAGTACAGTGTTTCACCACGTAGCATGGCGAATTAAAATCTAGTTTTTTTTTACAAGAGCCATTCTATTCAACTACTTGCATAGCTCACTAGACACATAAATTTAGTATCAGAAAATGTTTGTAATATTCTCCTGTTTTTTTTTTTTTTTTTTAATAAAAAAAAGCTTACTAGAAATGTGGATCACACATTACTAGTATTCTTGTTAACCCCTCGTGCTAAGCTAAATGCTTGTGTTACGAGTGGGTTCACGTCGGTAGTGCAATGGGTGGGGTTCGAACCGGCAACCACATGATCGCAAGTCTGACGCCCTAGCCATTAGGCTACCGCCGCTTAAACCGCTGTTTATTTACGGGTATGTTGCGCACAATATTTTTTCAAAAGAAATTATAAATTCAGTAAAACTGTAAGATAGCCTATTTAGAAATCTGTAATTTTTAAGATCTGTGAAAATACTTACTAAATTCGGGTCTTTTTTCAACATACTACGATTGCTACGATTCTTGCATACTTCTTTTGCTTCTTGTTTATAGTAGTAGATGTAGTGTTTGTACTTCTATATCTATTTAATAGATATAATAACACTGTCTCACATACATAAGCAGTAGCCGACAGCTTGACTTAACAGCTGTCAGTTGGCATAATGGCAGCGTGACCATTGCCTGATATAAACATATGTCATGAGAGATTATGAGAGACATAGAGGAGGCTAGTGCTGGTGTATTGGTGAGCCTGTGAAATAATTGTAATATACAACTAAGAACCCTACAGTAGTAATTATAGTTTAACCCTTGATGTTTCAACCCATGAAAAAAGAAACTAAGACATAAGTACCTCATTCAAATTATGTATACTTACAGCACTTTGCAATAAACGTTTTGAATTCGATTTTTTACATGTTTATCTTCACACGCGCTGTTTACGAATACTTTTCTTTTTTTTTCATAAAATTCTAGCCACCATTCACATGGAGTAATAAAATAGATATTTTTAACACCAATCCAGACTTTAAACTTTAAACCAGAAAAAATGAGATGACCCCAACTTCTGCAATAACTATCCAAATTGAATCATAGTCGACAACTTTCACGAAATAGATTATGAAGTTGTACCATAATCTACTTTAGTGAGTTATTCTTTAGGTTGAGTTTAAAAAAAGAAATAGTATTTCTTTGTGGTTTCGTTCTCCCAGTGCGGCGGGTAGTTTCAAACTACCTGGAACTTTTTTTATCAGGGTGGATGTTGTGCGAAGTTATTTGTGGTGAAGATATTATCAAGAAACAGTGAATAGTTGTAGGAAATAGCTTTAGTTTTATTTTTTCTTCATCTAGTATAATAAAAAGGGAAATTTATTTTTGTTTGTTTATTCAACACATCTAATATGTCTAATTAATCTAGTGGTCCCAAGCTCCAAGGTTAGATTCGTTTCCGAGTCGTGTGTTATTGAGTTTTTCCATCAAATTTTCAGTAGCAGCTCAGAGTTTTGTTTTAAGTAGCCAAAAGCTCGCCCCCGTTAGGTACATGGGCCCTAAACCTCAAAGACTTCTGTTTGCTCCTTAGGGGAGAAAAGGCGTGATGGTACTAAGTTTATTCGAACTCTATGCTTTCATAAAAGATTAATCCGGTTATGATGAATGATTGAATGATTATGATGCCTAACTATTTGGAAAATATAGGCGTGTATGTTATGTAAATCAAATTCCTAAAAATAATTAAAAATGACCTATTCTTAAAATGCACCTAACGGTGACCCCCGAGCATTCACATCAGAGGAAATATCATTAAAAGTTTATCTCATTTAAAAGTTCCATTATTCGGATTGCTTCCTTGTTTTTATTCAGTCATTTACGTCCCACTGCAGGGAATAGGCCTCCCTACCCTCCTTTCACTCCTCTTGGTTTAGGCTCTATGGCAAATTCCGTTGTGAGTAAAATTGGATCTGTCAAAATGAACCGTAATTACAATGAAAAATAATTATTCAATTATCGAAACTGTGCAAGTGCAATTAAAAACGTTGAGTATTTTAATATCGTTACTGTTCCACTGAAATGCAGTGTCAGGGCGGCAATGGCACTTGCACATAAATTATGTAAGTTAACCCTCGCCTAACGTGTCCTACTTGTGCTACTTTATTCAGCGCGATGGATGAGCAGCCGTTATTCCAATAGTTTGGACATGGAGGTTGCAAGCTGGAAACTTACTAGTTTTTGGAACAATGACCTTTCCAATGCAGGGTTAACTTAGCTAAAGCTTTTGTCTGTATTCTACGGTAGGCCAAATTTGATTTGGAACACGCATCGACTTTTTAACTGAAAGTTTTAAAATCGAATTCTGTATGTTCGTCTGAATCAAAACTTATGCCTTATTGGTCCATTGGTTCAAGCCAGTCTGTTGAAGTTCGGAGGTCACGCTAAATCTAGGGGTAGGATTCCCAGGTAAACCAAAGTGGGTTCTTTTATGAAATTCTCAGTCTACTAAGACTTGAGAAGGTTAATGGCATTAGGCTTGCTCCCCGCTCCCGTCAGTACACCTCTGCTCACCTTATATAGACTACTTTAACCACTTCATAAACTAAAATTTGGTATCAAAAATTTAAAATTACACACTCCTTCCTACGACTAACCTCACCTCGAACCCTCCAATGTATACAAAATTCCATTTTCAAAAACCTCACGTTCACAATCGCAGTGGAAAAACCTTAGCACCGTCTTTTGTCACTTTTATCGAGGCGAAGTTTACGCTTTTTATTCGCTTATCGATCACAACGTCGACGTTGGTGATAGATAACCTCTATTGGAAAATAAAAAATATATTTATGATCAACCTCAAACATTTTATGTAATATGCCTTTAGCCTTCACAAATTTTTATGGCGTTAGGAAACATATAAAAATACATGAAATATATATACTTAAGGAAAACGCACGCGTTTATTTTTCTGGACTAATTGATGAATAAATGAATCTTTGTGTGAAGATAGATATACTTAATGATGAAATTTTGAAAGAGAAATTGTTTTCAAGTTAATTTTTTATAGTTGTCTGATTGACCTGTTTACCTTTATATTATATACATCAAAACTCCTTTATTTCATTTTAATTCAGCAACAAAATTACAACCTGGACTGGCACCGTTACTAGAACAATACATTTGTTGTAGTATTTAAAGGGTTATTGGAGTAATCCGTGACTTTATTAAGGCGAGGACCATAACAATCAAGAATCGCCACAGATCATAATATTTTATTGTAAATGTTTTACATTTAAGCTCCAGTTCATAACCGAAATAATAAAATAAGATTATTTAATTACGCACCCGCATAACATACATTATACATTCCATTTTATAAAGTGTTTGGAAGAGGTAAGGTTTTAATATGTTAATGTTCACATTTCTTTTCCAGACGGCGGTCAAAGTAGAAACACACTCGTGTCGACACGCCACTAAGAAGACAAATTCACATAAAAACCAAAATCAAAAAGTCATACCTTGTAAGTATTTATTTACTTTGTTTATTTATTACTTAGGACGACAACAGCACATAGGCTTGTTCACTTTTTTGTCCCACAAAAGAGTTGAACAGAAATAGAGATTGTGTCTCTATTTCTGTTCAACTCTTTTGCGGGACGAAAGCAAAATTAAAAAAAAAACTTTAAAAAAGTTCACGATTAAAAGTATGCAAGTCTATGTATTGCTTTATCATCTACTTCCTAGCATTCCACAAAGTAGGTTTTTATTCGCAGTCGCACTAAAGCTCGCCATAAAAGTGAAATCATTTTTACGACTTCATCGTGTCTTAGTACATTAAATTTAGATCTGGGTCCATTGAATGACGGCCACAGTCGTTAGTGAGTGCAAAACTTTATTTTAATGTTTGTTGGTTTTGACACCGTCGTTTATAACAATAAATTGACTCATTCAGCGAAGTGTCTGCGGTCTTTGGGACTCAATCAAGCAAATTTCTATAGACGCTTTGGATTTTATGTGGTATAAAAAAATATTGAATTAATTTTTAAAAGTTGTTTTCGTTTAAATTTCAGTTTCAGAAAGATTTTATATAAGTATTCTTGCTACATTATGAAAATGGAAATTTTATTTGCCTAAGTAAATAACAAATAAACAAAGGTGGAAATAGCATTTAGTAGGCTTCCTTTTGCCAGACTTTTTCTCTCCATTTAGTTATGAAAATAAAAACATTGGTGCTGATTTCATTGTTTAAAAAAATTAAAATTAATTTGGTCTCAGTACATAAATTTCTACAAGAAAAAAAGGGTTTTCAAATTGGTTCTATTTGTCAACGTGAAACGTGACTATTTTTTATGACAACAGTATTATTAAATCAATTTCTTCATTATCTCATAGTGGCAGATTCTGCAGAAGACCACTTTACTACAGTTTTTGCATACTTTTTTTGTTTCGAACACTCATTCAACTTGTCATACGCCCTACCTACACAAAAAAAGTATTATTTTTTTATACCAGTAAAGTGGCTAACAAGCATACAGCCCGCCTGATGCTAAGCGATTACCGTAGCTTATGCAACACCAGAGCACAGTGTGTAATTTTGCCTTAGTTGCGGACATGCTCGTTTTATGTGTTTTTTGGATAGCTGACAATTAAACAAAACTCTTATTAAAACTCCGCCCCGGATCTGACAACTAGTTTAAGAGAAATAAATAAAATCGAGAAAAATCCTTAAAAACCATAGAAACGCAATATCTAGTTTTTGGGATTTGATTTTTACACTAACTGTTTTAAGGTGTGATAGGAATTGATTGAAGAAACCATTTTCTTCTTGAAAACTTTAAAAATCTTGCTCACACAGGTCACAATGATTTTTTTTCTATGATTTTGAAAATATTTTTTTTCCGGCGATTCTCTTCATGGTCGCGTTTTTTTTAAAACGTATTTGTAGACCACAATCATTTCTATCGCCACAAAAAAACACAGATGCAACAACCCCAGGATCTCGGAAATATTGAATTTTGAAATTGTGGGTTAGGGTTGTCAATCAAACCTCTGTGCAACATATAATACTTACTAAATGTGATTAATTATTTTTAAGGTCAGGTATTAGCAATTGCCTGTTTAAATTGTCACGTGTACATGATAGTTTATAGTTTAAGTTTATATGAAAAAATATTGCAGAAAGTGAAAGTCAAAATAAAAAAACATTTACGATTGAATTTGATCACTATTTGTTTTAGATCTATCTTCAATGAAGGATATTGTGTGGGATAAAGAAGGGTTCGTCCTCGTTAGGCAAATGCTAAAACCTAACTCCTATACTATTTCAGTCAATTATATTAAAAACTATAGATACGTAACCTGTACTCTAAAATCAACTACAAGAAATTAAGGCAAATCCCCGGATCGCGTTTAGTTACGCACCAACCAGCGTTGCGACTCAGTGTGTTATTTTGCCTTAGTTGCGGACATGCTCGTTTTATGTGTTTTTTCGAAAGCTAACATTCTAACAAGACTATTAATAAAACTCCGCCCCGGCTCTGACTACGAGTTTAAGAGAAATAAATAAAATCGAGAAAAAATATTAAAAACCATAAAAACGCAATATCTTGTTTTTGGATTTGATTTTTTCACTAAATGTTTTTAGGTGTGATATAAATTTATTATAAGAACCATTTTTTCTTGAAAACTGTAAAAATCTTGCTCACAGACGTGACAATTAATTTTTTCTATGATGTAGTAAATATTTTTTTACCAATGATTCTCTTCATGGTCGCGTTTTTTTTAAATACCTAAATGTTGATCACAATAATAACTATCACCACAAAAAAAAAACAGAAACAACAAACCCAGGATTTCGGAAATATTGAATTTTAAAAGTGTGGGTTGTCAACCACACCTGTGTGCAACATACAATACTTACTTCATGCAAATATTACTTATTGTGATTCATTATTTTTGAGCCAGGTATTAGAAATGAAGTGAATGTTGGGTATGGCAGAAGAGACATGAAAGTGGAATAAATGCTGTGAAAATGCGTTCCTTGTGTAGTATGTGCGGTTCAACTATGAATGACAGACTAAGAAATAGTGTGATTAGACAACGTTGCGGACTGAAATATGATATAGTGACACGTATTGAATACGCTAAGATGGTTTGGGCATGTCGAGAGAATGAATTAAAGACGATTAACGAATGGAATTTACAAGGCGAATGTTAGTGGCAGCGTCGGGAGAGGTCGCCCTAGAAGGACGTTCTCCGATCTTATCGGCGAGGTTCTCCAAAAAGGTCAGGTGCGTAGTACTCGCAACCGCCGCTTGTGTATGAAAAGATGTATGAATATGGAAGAAGCGAAAGAAATATGCAAGTCGTAGCAAGTGGCAGTCCATAGTTTCTGCCTACCCCTGTGAGAAAAAGGCGTGAGTGTATGTATGAATGTATTAACAATTGCTGATTTAAATAGTGATGTGCATATGATACTTTACATAGTTTGTTTACCGCGCATTAGAATCATCGGATCCTTATTGACATTTAGTAAACGTCATAAACATCAAAAATCAAAGAGAATTGGCTCACATAACTGATTGAACTAATCAACTTAAATATTGACTACCTTCATACTTTGGGACAACCCTATTTCCATAGAAATTTTAAAAAAACTTAGAAACGCAATATCTCCAAGATCTCGCTAGATACATATTTAAAATTTTCTCAAGTTGAAGGTACTATACAACACTACATTATGCAAACAGAAAAAAACGCGACCCGTAAATAGCTAATTTTATATAAAAAAAAATTGTTTATTAACGAAATCATTATTTATTCTCGTTCCTTGGACGTTAGGGACTTGCAATTTTTACAGTGTATATATTTCAAACCAACAATTAACTTGTAATTTTCAAGAGACTGACATATGCTTTATTCAAAAAATACAGGCGAAAATCTTTTTCAAGAAGGTCAGTGACCTTTCACTAAAATATTTGTATCTCCCAAATTAAGTGAATTAAAAATACAGGTATTTTTGAGAATGCTTTATTAAGGTTTTATCTATAAAAATAAAAAATAAAACTGACATGTCCGAAACTAAGGCAAAATAACACACTGTGAGAGGTATCACTCGCGCGTTGGTGACCCTATAAAAATCTTTTCACACCCTTTTTGAAGAACCTTTATTTTATAACTGTAAAAGCTTTAAACTATACATACGAATACATTATGTCCTTTTTCATTTGTAATGAAAACAAATCAACACCATTATTATTTCCTACAGACACCAAAGTTGTCTCGTGCCAAGCCACAGTTACAACGACATCAAAATCCATTGCGAGCTAATGACTGTGTCGACTAAAGCAACACCGGTGCTTCTGTTCAGTGTTTATCGCTGTCTGCAATTTGTCCGCGAATAAAGTCACAATAGGAACTTTGAGCGACGGAAACAAGTTGTGGTGTGCTGTATAAAGTTAGGGCAAGGCTACACTGTGACTTTTGGTCACGTAGGTTAAATTGAAGTGTGCAATTTAATTTGACGTTCCTATCACGGGGTTATGAATTGCAACTAACATGCATTTCAAAGAAAATTCTCAGCGATTGTTGCCAGTTCCACTGCAGTTCTCATCCAACATTTCTATATTTTTGCAATTCAAGATAAGCTTGTGGAAATCAGAGCTAAAATCTTGATTGGCCTTTTACATTGACATAAGAAATGACGTAAAAATACATTAATATGGAAAACTGGATTTATCAACTTATGAGTAGCTACTAGCTTTCCGCCCGCTTGGATAATACGTTTCTTCTCATTTTACGGGATAATATATGGACTATGTCACTCAGGAATAATGTAGCTTTCTATTAGTGAAAGATTTTTTTAAATTAGTTCAGTAGATCCAGAGATTAACCCCTACAACCTCACAAGCTCATAAACTTTACCTCTTTATAATATAAGTATAGAAAAAGATCAAACCCATTGCGCATTGAGCGCTCAAAAAGAATTTCATTTTAAAATGCAGTGAGCGACATAAAAACTTAATCTGAGCCAATATGGCGCAGATTAAATCCACACCGCACCGCGTCAAATTGCTATCAAACCACAGATTTTTTACGGCACGAATATTACAATTGCATGAGAATTGTAATAAAAAAACCGTGTGATGCTGTTCCACTGCGCGCTGAGCCTTACTGTTCAACAGCTTCGTTACCGCGGTTTTGTTCGGTAGCGTTTGAGACGGGCGTTGTATTGTCGGCAAAGAGCCTTTCATTAAAGGGTTGTTTTAAATAGACATTATTTTCAAGTTAATTGTAGACTTCATTATAAGCTTCAATTTTTGTGCTAGACCTTGAAGTTGCACTTTATTCGATCATAATTAGATTAGATGGTAATTTATGCGCGTTGTGTATCATCAGCCTATATTCGTTCACTGCTGGACAAAGGCCTCTCCTAGTAAACACCACAGAGCCCGATCTTATGCTTTCCTTATCCAGTCACTACCAGCTGCCCTTTGCAAGTCGTTTCTCCAGATGGGGAGTTCGTACATTATGCTTGACAAACGAGCAAACGAGTTCTTGGTCGAAGACCACGTCTCCGATCAAGAACTAGTTTAGCGTAAAGAACGTTAGTGTTTGTCTGTTCTCTGAGAGATGTCACCGGCCACTTTAGCTTGCTAATCCTTTGACCTATGTCTGTAAATTTGGTTCTCTGATGGGTAACTTCGTTACAAATATGCCTCAAGCTCGTGTTGTGTATCTTTTGTTATCAAAGAGAACTTGTGTTAAGTCTACCTCATTCTAGAAGTCCTAGTGGTTTGAACTTTTAATTTTTGCCCGGCAATAGGCTCGGCCCATATAACATTCGATATAGTAGAGGCAAACCTGTATACACCTCTGCCTACCCTTCACAAAGGTAGCTGTGAACGTTAGTATATTATTTAAGTTTGTTTCCCCAGGATTAAAAATAATATTGGAAAAACATTAATTAATTTTCGCTCAAACTGAATACAAGTACTCTAGTGTAATTGCATTTTTACTTTAAATGTTTTTATAATTAAATGAAATATCATTTATTTTAATTTTCACACCAATAATATTTCTAGCACACGAAATTCAAATTTAAATTGTAAATTGTGATGTATTCAACCCGTCAATGATTGATTAATTATTACTCGGTAATGTAATAATATTAATTTATAAATTAATTACTGTGTACTAGACTGAAGCCAATAATGAAAACATTTGTGCTTAAATTAATTTATCGTATTGTTACAAATATTAAATATGTCTTATGTTTACGATGTATGCGTAGGATGTATGACCATTTATTTATTCAACGTACGATTTGTTTGCTAACATTTAAACTATGTTTTTTAATGTTTAATGGTGTTTTGGATAAAAAGGATTATCAAATTATGAGGTTTTCTATGACATCGATATTGTTTGTTATTATTTGTACCGGGGTAATGGCATGCGGCGGTAGCCCAATGGCTAGGGCGTCGTACATGCGATCATTGTGGTTGCTGGTTTGAAACCCACTTATTACACTACTGACGTGAACCCAATCGTAACACAAGCATTTAGCTTAGCAGGAGGGGTTTACAAGAATACTAGTAATGTGCGAAAAAAATTGTCTCGCTGCCTTTTACTTGGGCCCTTAAACCATAATTGTGATCTGTTATAATATAATATATGAGTAGGTCTTGTAAACATCATCATCCCATTTCTATATCACTACTAAGCACGAGTCTCCTCACAAGTATGTGATGTATGGTTAGGCTATAGACGCAGGAGGAGGCAGACGTTACACTTGGAATCTATCAGGCATGCAAGTTTCTTCACGATATTTTCCTCCACCGTTTCAAGCCAGTGCTAATTATTAATACGTCATGTCACGTCATGATTACGAAAATCATCTCTAATGAGGAAAAACACCACTGCTTAAATTAGAAATTAAACAATTATTGAGGAAAGGTGGAATTAAAATTATATTAATTATTTTTTATACATGCTAGTTAATGTTTTCTCTCATTTACTTTTGTTAATATTCATATCTATATCTGACTTGTCTCATTCCATCCAATAACTAAATATTAGTGAAACAAAAGAGTATCAAAACTATACAAACCTCTATACAATGTAAGGCGCTTATTTTTAAATATAGAACTTCTACGTCATAACGTGTTCGCTTATTACGTATTCCTTGCAGATGACTACAACCGAGTGGTGCTAGAGACGGTGGACCGGGAGCCAGACTCCGACTATATTAATGCTTCCTACATAGATGTAAGTATCTTATGTCAATCTTATAGACTCATAGCAGATTCTGCAGTGAACAAGCATAAGAAATATACAACGTAAATTTCTGTTTACCCTAAAACCGAAACACCCCAACTTTAATATGACCTAAAAAGTAAGAAAAAAATACGAGACAAAAAAAAAGATTAAAACTCGCTCAAAAGTTTGTACTAATTTACCTAATTTGCGCGGGTGGGTCGCAGGCAAGTGATTGATCTCCCCATTCGGTGTTTATATGCGCCGATTTTCGTAATAAAAATGGGTGTCCAACTTGAATAATTTTTTAATACGTTTTGGACAAAAATATAACATAGGCTTAAAACCATTGCAATTGACTCTGTTACTGATTCTGAACAAACTGATTTCGGCTTTCGGGTAAACAAAAATTAAGGTTGTATAAGTATAACAGCAAAATGTCACCGATTAATCACAAAAACTTAGTAAAAACTATAAGGCCTAGAAACTAGATTGGCTAACATATATTTATGATATAGGCATTCACTAAAAAAGTTATTGTGAAAATTCCCTTAGAATTGGCATTATAAGCAAAAACGAGATTAAGGGCTTGTTTCACCACCTCGGGATAAGCACTATCTACTAGATAAATTCATATGTGTCAGATAATTTATCGGGAACTTATCAGAGGGCGGCGAAACAGGCCCTAAGTGTAAGTTAATTGAGCGGCACTTTAAGGATTTTATCTCATACCTATTTAGTCTGCTCGTAAATATTGACTATGTAAAGGCTCCGAAAAGTTAGGATTTAAAGTACTTACTTAAATATAACGCGATAAAATCTTTAAAGTGGTTTTATTTTTTTTCAAAATATTCGCATAAGTTTCAGATATCAGTATTATTTGCTTTATTGTAAAAATTACATATTGTATATCACATTTTTACAATATATCATCACGCCCAGGGGCAGGAGGAGATGTAAAATCATTTAGTAATTCTTGTTTATAATTATCGTTAACCATATTGAAATTTATCAAAATTAGCTAACCTGATCAAATCCCGCCAAATATTCGAAACATTATCTTATTACCATCAACATCGTTATCTTAATTAAACATCCCAACTCATTTTGTACCAAGTAATTATGAACATATTAATTAAACTTAAGTAATTAAATTACCTTTACTTAATACAGGATAATTACTTGGCAAAGGGATCGATATTCGCTAATCATAATTAGCTGAGCTATAGTGGAGACTATATTTCTCAGTAATGCAGCACGCATTTTTTTTCATTATTACCTAAATGTAAATATATTCAACTCAAACATACCTTGGAGCCATAGAAACATATTTTTAGTCTAAATTTTCAATCCCAAAACGAATTTCCCAAAATCTTATTTTCGTGCACACACTATATAGGTAGGTAGGTACTATATCTAACATCTAGTAATAACCTAGTGATATGACTATTGGACTTTCAAGTCATAGGTCTCAAGTTCAAATCCAAGGCACCTCTGACATTTTGTAATGATGTGTATAGTAATAATTAATTATCACTCGCTAAAACTGTGTTGGAATAGTACACCTCTTCTTATACTTCACCAATTTGACGTATTGAAAATAAAATATATTCGATGTAAGTCGTCAACACAGTCAGATTGCAAAATGTTCTCTACTCGTACATAAAGGAACGGTTCAAAACAATCGTTGGCATTCACCGTTTTATAAGAGGGTTCGTAGGCGATCACAAATTCGGTCACGTTCGCATATAATGCCTACACGAATTGTTGGGCCTGATGTTCGTCTCAAAAGACCCGAATCAGAAAGTGAACGATCCTAAAGGACCAAAGAATTTCAACTAGATATTGTGCTGAATTGAAATCGGTTCAAAGATCTTTGACAAAAGTAACGTAAGGACCCAAATTGGTGACAAAGGAATTGTGAATAAAAAAAAATCTTTAGCGTGACTATAAATGGCGCTTCATTAAATAGTTTTTTTTTCTATAAAAGACTAGTTGTGACTGGCAGCTTTACTCACGTTAATATAGATTTTTTATTATTTTTTTGCAAAAAGAAATAGCAGCCGTCTCCAAAATCCGATTTAAATCTAACTATCCGGATTGACATGGCATTAAGACCTGACATGTCCCGACAGCACCCGTTCACGAGTATGAGGTGTGTATCAGCGTCGTTCGACTCAATTATGTTGTACGGAATAAAACAACCCGATAACCAACACCACTATCAGAAAGACATTAATAGTCGATATGATATTTCCTTTTGCAAACTGGCAAAATATTTGTCATCAATACTGAAACGTGTCGTATAATGTTATATGACATTTGTCCGGATGTGAGAGCAAATAGTGGATAAGATTAATATCTGTTCCCGTCGTATAGCGAGTCCAGATGAAGTATATTAAATTTTATGTAGTCGTTAAAGTCACATTTGATGTCCGCATTTTGTCTCCGCACTAGTGAACCATTACAAATATAGTATATCTGCATATATACACATTTTATATTTATAAACTTTGATACTCTAGTGATATGACCGTTGAACTGCCAAGTCAAAGATCTCGAACCTCTGAACAATAATTCCAAAGATATTAAAATTGTTAAAAGCTGTTTTCTTATTTGTCATCATCAACCCATTACATCGTCCCACTGCTGGGCATGGGTGTCCTTTCAGTACGAGAGGCATTAAGCTATAGTCCACCAGGCTAGTCTACTTCGGGTTGACAGACTTCACATGCCGTCAAGAAAATCTCTTTCTCACGATGTTTTCTTTCACAGGTTATGCACGAGATAATAAGTTATTGGATTCGAACTCGAGACATTTGACTTGGCAGTCCAATTCTTTTTTATTATATAAAACTATATTAATATGAGTAGTGTGTGAAAAATTTTCTTTCACTAAATTTTTTTTTTAATTAGAAAATTCATATCTTTGTGAACATTTCGCAATATTGAATGCTAAAAAATAAGCATAATACGGTAAGACAACATCGTTCAACATTGAAGTTTGAACTACCTGTAAAGGGAGTCGTGTTGGTTGAAAGACATAGTAATGTCTTCAATAGATGGTGCTGACGTCGCCTGAAGACGTAAAATGTGGAAGAGAAATTCAACATCACAGGCAGTGGTCTCGGTAGCTTAGTTGGCAAAAGCGTCTGGTGCACTTAACCAGAGAGACGCAGATTCAAACCCTGCCTGAGATCGAATTTTTCTTTCACTAGAAATTTTCTTTAATTACAAAATTCATAACTTTGTGAACATTTCGCAATATTTAATGCTAAAAAATAAGCTTAATATCTTGTTTTGTTCACAGAGTATATTAAAACCAAACGCGTACATAGTAACACAGGGTCCAACGGAAGACACGGTGGTGGATTTCTGGCGGATGATCTGGCAGGAGCGTGCCGCCGCCATCGTCATGCTCACCAAGACATTCGACTTCATTAAGGTAAGATAGATAGAATGTATTTACTTGTTCAAACATGATTTACATACATTGCACGCAAGATGTTCAGTTTAAGTAAAATAAATGTTCCAACATGTTTATTATTTAATATTTAATATTATAAAGCTGAAGAGTTTGTTTGTTTGTTTGCTTGAACCCGCTTATCTCAGAAACTACTGGTCTGAATGAAAAATTCTTTCTGTGTTAGATAGCCCATTTATCGAGTAAGGCTGTAGGCTATATATCATCACGCTAAAATCATTAGAAGCGGAGCATATATAAAAAATGTTGCAAAAACGGGAAAAAATATTCCTTTTAAATGCAGAAAAGCCGAGAAACCACGTGGGCGAAGCCGTGGGCTAAAAACTGGTACTCTCTATAGGCTTAAGACTCACAAAA
The DNA here is from genome assembly GCA_958496365.1 of Subacronicta megacephala. Classification (NCBI taxonomy): domain Eukaryota; kingdom Metazoa; phylum Arthropoda; class Insecta; order Lepidoptera; family Noctuidae; genus Subacronicta; species Subacronicta megacephala. The sequence goes on along the minus strand of OY292530.1, from coordinate 4,072,301 downwards.
TGTTCAAACAGTTTTTTAAAATTCCTTAGAAACACACAGACTTTTTAAAATTTTTACGAACATCAATAGGTTAGTCAATTTAGTATTTTTATGGGGTCATGAAAAAGTTGAGTGTAAATAGGGCCAAAAATCAAAAACAAAATAAAATCGGTTCAAAATTAAGGAAGTTAGCGTGTTACATGAACAACTGACGTAAATTGTTTGGTGCGTCATACAAATTCCAAACTAAGTCTCGTTTTGAGGAAAAGGAGTAGCCTGTCCACTCTTATTCCCACCAAAAGTTTTAAACGCTTATACGAGTATCTTAGTACTTTATTAGTATCTACACTTAAATATTGTAGAGTTTGTATAATAGGCCTCTTTTTTTTTCAATATATATAATTAAGATAACATTAGTACTTGCCACTGCTTGGAATTTCGCTTTTTAATCATTATTCCTAATATGGTACCTAAATACTCCTTTACACGGCTACACATCAAAATATTCCAGTATAAATTACTAGGGTCACGATAAAAAAAAATTGGATCATTATTGTAAATATTTGTGGCAGATACAAAGTTATTTAAAATGGTTAAAAAAACATAAGTAATAATTGTATATCTTTGAATAGATATGAGTATACGACATGCTGCATTTTCTTATTGACACCAAATAGCTTACCTACTAAAATGAATTATCAATAAAAATCCTATAATACGTATAAAACATTCATGGACTCAGAAAAGTCACCAAAAAGGCCAATTTAAATAAAACATTTCGAGACTTCTGTATAATTAAATAAAAACAATATAAAAACGGCATTCATCATCGACTGGACGACTCCAAACATAATTACTAAAGTGAACTCACTTGCAAATGAAGCAATTCCATTTGTGCCAATTCACTTTCATCACGATTATTGTGCTTCGTCTCTATTTCTTACTCCATTTCCCTGAAATGAAATACTGAGTATCCCAGTTCACCAACTTCACTAATGGAATAAAGAAAACTTGATGCCCACGAGCAGAATTGGTTTTTGTATTGAGCTATTGAGACAAATGTTATCGTCCTTGAGTGTACAACATTAAATTTCTTTAGTCATGCGCTAACAGTGACTTAGCGAGGCTTTTTAGTATACTAGCTTTCCGCCTACGGCTTCGCCCGCGTCGTTTCTCGACATTCTCTACTGTAATAATAATATAATAATGCTACATATAAACCTTACAAAAGAAACCCGATTCCTACCTAGGATGATTTGCGTGACCGGATCGAATAATAATTAACAAAAATGTAGGGTGGCTGTTAGTAATTTTGACATTAGGACGACCAACACCTCAGTCCTCCCGTGACCATAGATGCTGTAAAAGGATCCGAAACTTCGGGAATTAAATAATATCAATATAACGCGATCAAATACATAAAAAGTAGCTTTATTTGAATAATCAGTTTTAACCCTTAATTTGGCAAGACAAAAAAAGATGGAATAGAAAAATGCCGTGAATATATTGTGTTCATTGGCATTCAAAACACACTAAAAAATTAAAAATAAAATTCTAACCTGAAGGGTTTCCTGAAAACACAACGTTAAGTATACTCAACAAAATTCGATGGTTAAAGAATTACGATGTTAGGTGACTGTTGAGTATACTTATCAAGGCCAGCTTACCGACAGTTTTAAGTTAAACAAAATGTAGGTACAATAAAAATAAAATGTTATTAAAAAACGTTTATATGGCATTATTAGGGTTCATTATGATGATAATTGAAGTAACAATTTCTATCCCGTAGTTTAACTTTAAAATTAAGACAAAAATCTGTAGTAAAACCTTTACAATGTGCGCATCGACTATATTATCATGTTCAGGAAAAAACATAGCTAATATTTACATATTTAATTTACTTTATCTATAAGCCTAACACGCTTAAAATTATTTTTCTTTTCATTTACAACAAAAAAATCGAAAAACAAATCGACACTCCGGGTAATAATCGAAACTCCATTCTTGAAGCTTACGGCTTCAGCATGGGCACGATGCTGAAAACAGCGACTATACCATGTAAACTCGAATTCAATCTTCCTCTTTGGTACATGTATGGGTTAACTGAACCCAGACAAGTGGTTCCGTATCATTGTGCTCTGGTACTACGAGTTAGTTTTGAAAAGTTAAGTATATAAACTTTTGTGGAGAATCTGATTTAGTTAGACATGTAAGACATAGGATCATTCAGTCAGAATCAAGAATTTCACTTAAGGAACCATGTTGACAATTACCTAATCGATGGAACATATCATTGCGTAGGTGATGCTGTTCGGTATTATAAGTTTCATCAGGATTTAAGTCAGGAAAAAATTTAATAGGGGTCTACTACGAAATTAGAACATCGGCGTCGAACCTTCGAATCAACACCAAAGAATGGGTACTGTTCGTACGATTTTACTACTTCTTTGTGTTAATATTTACTGGTTTATTATGTATTTGTGTAATTTTCAAAGAACAAGTGCTAAATTTCAAATAAATTTCGACCTAGGTTCAACGCAAGACCAGAAGGTAAATCGTGAAAATTGAATTGATTGAAGAATCCGCAAAATTTTCGTGGTAGACAAACGTATAATCAGTTACCCGAAATTTAATTGTAATATGGCCACAAATTCGTTGAGATGTGGTTCATCAGCCAAGGAATCCTGAAAATGTGGCCCGCTAGTGAAGAGAGGGGGTAATTGAAGGAGTTTCACATGCCTGATACATGGCTACTAAGTGACTGAGTCATGTTTTCTTTTAATTTTCAAAGTATAAAATGCCTTGACAGTTTGGAAATAGTATTTTTATCGATTACTAGGCCAATAATATTCTTCGATATTCAATTCTGAAAATATTATAATGTATTGAACCTTGTTTCAAGAACTCGGACCATGCAGATTTGTTGAGTATACTCAACACAAACTGCTAACACAGGATTACTCACCAACGGATTTTGTTGAGTATACTTAACAATCATGTTTACTGACTCGTTGTGTTCATGACCAGATGAGAAAGGCATTGCAAATAAATTTATGCTATTGATTATACATTATAAAAAATGAAAAAAAGTATCGTATGTGTCAAAATTAGACAAAAAACTTGGAAAATATTTTTTTTACGTGTAAGGGTTTCAGGGCGTGTCGTCTTGTCGCAATTTTTTGTCACTAATGTCAAATAAAAAGGTCAGTATACGGGCAAAATATTTTTCTTACTAAAATACATTAATATTTACGCATTTTAAACCAAAAAAAAACCGACCTACGGAAAAAAGTTTGACCGCTAGATTTATTTTGTTTGTAACGTTGAGTATACTTCACACAATCAAATTAAGGGTTAAAACAAATTTTTGACTGTCGGACGACAACAATGTCACAGCGTTAAGTTTTTGCATAATGTAACTTAACAATAAACTTAAATAATTTTCCCGCATTGTAATATTATGTATAGACTGGTGAAAAGTCTTCACATATTTTCAGTTAGCAAGCGTATCAGCGTTCAGAATGATGGCGCTTACTCAACAACTTATAGAGCAATCACTTGCTTGTCAGTGTCGTGTTTAGTACATAATTATAATAACTCAATGATGAGTACCGAACGAAATAATTTTGCTCGACGACCTCGTACGTTATTCTAGAAAAATATGTAAAACATTCTGGCACATACAAATTTACGAGCTAAGTTTATACGTAAGATGTTATTACTTTTTAACGTGAGTACACTTCCCTCGAAAAGTTTAAGTGGAACATTAAAGTTTTTAGGCATTTGCAAGGTATTCCTCTTTATTATATTCTTATATTTTTTTGGTATTCGAAGTTAGTAAAATGCGACCTTAGATTTTATATTGATCTCAAAACTCCATTTTGACATTGAAATAAAACTACTTTTTACGGATTTTATCTCGTTATATTGATATTGTTTAATTCCCGACGTGTCGGATCCTTTACAGCATCCATGGTCATGGTTGGACCACCCGTTGTATTTCTATGTCTAATATTCGCGTTAGAGTAAGAATCCAGTATACTCCATTATGTCCTTGTAACCATTATTGAATTCAATCCATTATTTCACAAAATCCAAACCAGTGTGCGATGGTGCCACGAATACACGGTGACGAAGCTAAGGAAAATTGAGGAAATATTTCACGTTCTATTTGTCACGTAACCGATTTTCACCGTTTATAAAACGCGATGCACGCTAGTCTTTGTAAAGAGGTTGTTCAATTCAATTCAATTCAATTCAATTCAATTCAATTCAATTCTTTATTTGCAAAATATGGGTTTACAAAAGATGTTAGGTACATAATACAAAATGTTTCACCACATTTAGCCTTAGAGCATGCAAAAATTACAAAAGATCATTAAATAAATTACTATAATGACAAAGTAATACAAAAATTTACAATAAAAATGATGGGAAAATGTCAATAAAATAATGGAAAAAGTTCACAAAGATTACTTAATGGAATACGATAAAAATAAATTATAGTAAGTATACAGTTACATTCATTTTAAGGTCTGATCTTCTAAATATTCGCTAACGGAATAGTACGCTTTTTCAACAAGTAGACAATGTAATCTCTTTTTTAATACGGTTAAGTTGTCTACAATACGCAATTCGGATGGCATTTTATTATAAATTTTTGGACCCATGCAAAATACACTTTTATGTAGGAGTCTTGTTTTAGAAGGTCTAATGCATAGCTTATCTACATTCCGCTGCCTTGTAGGATGCTCAAAAAAATTCAGATTGGATTTAACAAATAATACTGTCTCGTAAATATATAAACACGGTAATGTCAAAATTTTTAAGTCCTGGAGGTGAGGTTTGCATGAGTCTGTTTGCTTTAAGCCACAAATGGCTCTAACACACCTTTTTTGAGATTTAAAAATACAGCCTATATCAGTAGAGTTACCCCAGAATATCACGCCGTAACGGAGAGTAGATGATACAAATCCATGGTATGCTATGAGCGCTGTTGAAATATCGACGACTGTACTTAGGTTTCTCAGGGAAAAAGAATAACTATTTAATTTTTTACATGTATGCTCAGCGTGTTGCTTCCATGTCATTTTTCTGTCTATGTGTAGTCCTAAAAACTTTACCGAATTTACTGCCTCTATTTCTTGATTTTTATAAGTAATGTGTATATTCTGAAGTGATTGCCTTTGATTAAAAATAATAGCCTTAGTTTTATCAATATTAATTTTTAAATTATTACTTATAAGCCAATTGATTGTATTTTCTAATGTCAGATTGATATTATAGATAAGGTCATTTTTATTGTATTTGTCAAAAAGAATTGTACTGTCATCAGCAAAAAGAGTCATAGGGTTATCAGTTACAGTTGGTATGTCATTTATGTATACTAGGAATAGCAATGGTCCTAGTACACTACCTTGCGGTACGCCATATTTTATATGTTTAAGGCCAGACGAGTAGATAGTTAAGGTTTTTGTTTTTGGACACAATTTAGTTATTTCAGTTCTCTGATGTCTATCGGATAAATAAGATTCAATTAATCTGTGGACGTTACCCCTGACACCATATGCATATAGTTTGTCCAAAAGTATGTCATGTTTTACGTAGTCAAAAGCTTTTGTCATATCCATAAATAGGGCAACTGTAGGAGCACTCTTATCCATACTTGTTAAAACTCTTTCACAAAAATTAAATAAAGCCAAATTAATAGACTTGCTCTTTCTGAATCCCATTTGTTCTTTAGCAAATAGGTCATTGCTTTCAAAGTAGTTGTATAGGCTATTATGAATAACTTTTTCAAATATCTTAGAAAATATGGAGAGTAATGCTATTGGTCGATAGTTATCAAGATTGTTTGTGTTACCTTTTTTATGTAGAGGTTTTATAATAGCCGTTTTAAGCGAGTTGGGAAACGTTCCTGTTTCTATAGACAGATTTATTATATGTGATAATATTGGGGCAATTACATGGGATACTCTTTTCACAACATTAGTGTTAACACCACCATAGCCTACACTATGGGACATTTTAAGTGACGCTATTACTTGGTATACATCATCGGGGCTAGTTGGTTGCATGAATATTGAATTTCGATAGTATGGAGGGCATTTAAATCTATGTATACTATGGTTCAACTCTGGCGTTACTTGGTCTATAAAATAATTATTAAAATGTGTCACTATTTCTTTTGGATCGGTTATAGTTTTTCTTTTCAGTTTTATATCAGTTATATGATCTATTGGCTTATTATATTTGTGTTGATTTATTATTTTCCACGTCGTTCTGGACTTGTTATTTGAAGTTTTTATGGCATATGTGTTTTGTGCTTTTTGTGTTAATTTTATAATAGACTTTACTTTTTTAGCATATTGTTGGAAAAGAAGTTTATTCTCTTGGTTCCTTTTTTTTCTATATTGCCACAAAAGTGATCTCTTGCGTTTGCTACACATTTTAATTCCTTTAGAGATCCATTTTGGCTGTTTATTTTTAGTAATTTTAATTTTTTTGTTTGGAAAACATTGATCGTAAAACAGTTTAAAAATATCATGGAATTCATTAAAAGCTAAATTTACGTCACTAGAATCATATACTTCTTTAAAACTTAGTTGACCAATGTAATAAATAAATTTTTCTATGTTTTCCTCAGAATAGTCCCGTCTAAACTCATACCACTGATCTATACCATACACTCTATCCACTGGGCATTGCAATATCTGAGCTGTATGGTCAGAAATAGCTAATTCAATTACTTTTCCCTTACATCCATGTATATTATATAAAATATTGTCAATACACGAGCTACTGGTCAATCTAGTAGGTTGTTTAAATGCAATCCTCATATTATTGCTTAAACATATTTCCTGAAACTGAGATGATTGAGTAGTTGTTTTCATAAGATCTATATTGAAGTCACCGCATATTATTAATTTCTTTTTATTAGCAATTGATATAATCTCACTAAGACGATCAAAAAATATATTTAAGTTTGTCCGTTTAGGCACTCTATACATACTCACAACAATTGTTTTATAATCAAAAATTTCTATCGCACAACATTCTATGTCATGACTTATGGATAAATGTTGTATACTCGTTATTACTTTCCATTGCAATGTGTTTTTTATTAAAATACAAGCACCACCTCTTTTCGTATCATTTCGGCAAAAGCATGCAGCTAATGCAAAGCCCGGAATTGAAATATACCGTTCATGACCAGACATTATAAAGTGTTCAGTAATACAGATAATATCAATGTTTAAGTTGTTTTCAAACAACTCTTCCAAACTAACTGTGAATGCATTTGATTTGGTGAACAAACCTGCAATATTTTGATGCATTACATTGAGATATTTATTATAGAAAAAACTTATTCGTATGCATGTCATCAAGCAAAAAATTGTTATTATTTATCAACACATTGTCATTTTTATAGCAGTTATCTGTCATAATGTCATTTATAAAATTAAAAATATCCTTAAAAATAGCATGCATGCCATAGTTGTTAAGCCGTCCGGTAAATCTATTAAACATTGTGTAGTCACAGGATAAATTTTTATTAGAGTCAAGGAAGTAGGCGTGGTCATTAGCTAATATGTCTAAATAAAGCAAATTATTAAAATTTTCTATTCTTGAATTATACATGTTAAAGTAATTTCCTAATTTATATGTTGGTGCACAAACGATGACATTAGTGTATTTGATTTTTGTTAGAGTCTCTCGTATCATATATATTAAATTAAAGTAATCATTAGTCGTATTGAATTCTTCTTCCCCTATAAGAATAATACAGAAGTCCTTTGGTGTGAACTCTCGTAGCTTGGTTTCAATGTCGTGTAGCATGTATTCCGTGTTACTATGGGTTGACAAGTAATGACATATATCAGAAGTATCCTTAAATGTAGTCTTAGCAATAGGTGTTATTTTGTTTCGGTGAATATTACTTATTATATTAATTTTGTTTCTCCTAGAGTTTTTGGTACTTGTCTGATGTTGAAATGTCAGATGTTTTTCAATCTGTATTGTAGTTTGATTGGTCAATTTTGACGTTTCTGTTTGTGTTTGTTTAAGCTTAATCTGTGTTTTTTTGGTAGATGTAATTTTTGATGATTTGATAGGACTGCTTAAAACTGTTTTGTATAAGTCATTTTTCCTCATAAACTCTTGATTAATTTTCTTTAAGTCAGTATTCTCAAGCGATAGCGACTCAATTTCTTGATGAGCACTAGATAATTCATACTCAAGTTTGTAAATTTTTTCTTTTAATGATATTATTTCTTCATGCTGCTGTTGTTTCGTTAAGTCCGGTAGGCTATTTAAGCTTTCATCATTATCAGTTTCTACATCAAGGGTATTTGTCAATATCTCAGTTGAGATATTTTTATTTGTATCCGAGTATGTGCGTGTTCTGCGGAACGTTATGTTCTGTAGAAAGTCCATGGTAATGTAGAATTAGGTGAAATTTCGTCGGCCTTGTAAATACAAGGATAAAAATATTTTTTAGGTTTGATAAAACAGTACTTTGTTTTTTGTTACTCCTCGCTAGATGTCGTTATCATGAATAGTTAATAAAACAGTGTTTCTTCAATAAGATAGACTTTACTACTCGCCACTAGGTGCTTTTACTATGTCGATATGGTAAAACAGTTCGTTGTAAGTAAAACAGTTTTTGATATGTACAACTCGTTACTAGATGTCGCTAATGTGCACAGATTAAAACAGTATTTTTTAGATAAAACAGTTCTAGGTTTCTGCTACTGTCCGCACGAGGTGCTGCTAAAGCGCAACTTTTAAACTTGTAATGAAAAAACGGTCAATGTTTACATAAATTTGACAACAAAATACAAAGAATTTCACTGTTTGAGATGTACTAACGTTTAACTGGTTAACTTCAAAATAAATCTTTATCTACTAGACTGAAATAAGCATAGTTTCATCCATAAGTGTTTATTTTCACTTTCACTATCTGTCACAATAGTTTACTGTTACTTTTGTAAACCTGCTTAAATATTAAAGATAACACTTGCACATTATACTTATAGTTTAAGGTTCACTCTGACACTCAATACATTGTTATTAATTAAGAAATTGTAATTAAAAGCAATTTGCTAACATTATTGACACGGATTCCGTATTGACGAGACAACAGCGCCATCTCGAGTCCGCTGTTGTTAACCGTTGTCCGTTGTTAACTTCGTCTATGGTTTTATAAGTTAAGAGCTGTGTTCAAGATTTTATGAATGGAATGACTTTTTATAAGTAGTAGAGGGGCGGAGCGAAGTTATAACTGCGTTATAACATCAACAGATCTGCAAGGTTAAGTTGCGTCTCCCGCGGTCAGCCTGTGGATGGGTGACCATTCTTAACAGATCTAGACTCCGTGTCCTGGAGAGTATGTAAAGCCGTCGGTCCTGGTTGTCATACGAACACCTATAACAATTCTTAATGATACTCTGAAGTCCAAAAAGCCTGACAACCAGACTATCGTTCGAATATCGGTGTTGCCCAGAAATTATGAAAACAGTCGCTTCGTGAATTAGGTTGCAGAGGTTTCATGGTAGTCGCTTCGCGTAAAATACTGATATTCAGCCCCACACGGCCCAGATATTATACTTGAGATGATATTAAAAAAACTTACTCTATACCACAATGTTTGTCCGTCTTTACTATATTTTAGCATTCAATAATTCAAAATATTCGAGAAAAATATGAACTTTCTAATAAAACAAATATTTGGCCACAGTAATTTATTCAAATAGTTTCAGTGGGTCTATTTTCCAATAGCAATTAAAAATTCATACCTAAAGAAAGCAACAATGAGACAAAAAAACAAAAGCTAACGAATCTCCAAAGTGCCAATCATTCAAATAATTGTCAACTTTTAAATCATAATAGGTGCTTCGTTCCATCCTTGACCCTCTTGCCATAATGAGAATGATGTTTTTTTTTGTACAATTACACAACAATACATTTTTGTTTTTTTATGGGATAAGGGGTTGAAGAACAGACGGATTACCTGATGGTAAGCGACTACTGCCACCCATAGAAAACCGCAAAACCAGAGGAATCATAAGTGCGTTGCCGGCCTTTTAAAATGGATCGACTATTGCGTCACGGGTCGCGAGTTATGCAAACGAATATTTTTATGACTCCTATTATGTAGATATGCAAATTCCATCACACGGTCTCATTGATGATGTCTTTGTCTCTGATCTCTTCCTCTCTATTACAGCATATAAAAACAGTTAGAACCTATATATATGCCCATTGGACTGACACGTTAGAGGTCTCGAGAGTTATGAAAAGGAGTTGATAACCCTACTCTTCCCATACTCTCCGATGTAAAATAGTTAGTGAATCTCTCTGTAATCCCAAATTGTTTAATTTGTGATAAAAAAATACTTTTGGCTTTTAAAATACATTTTTTTATTGAACTGTCTATAAAATGTTGTTCCTATTTTAATTAATATTAAATCATGTGTAACTATCCTTCTTTAAAAGTCCATAATCAATAAATTACGACTACTTTGGTAGGCCCTCAAAGTTCCCTCCAAGTTACTCCCTCGAGGGAAACTGCCTGAACAAATCATAAAGCGATCAAACAATAACCATTCAATCCCCTTGGCTCTTGTTTCTCTATCTTTTAGGCGCAATGTAACCATAAACACAAATTGTCACTAGCAGAGTAATAATAGTCATCATCATCATATCAACCAAATGAGGTCCATTGCTGAACGAAGACCTCCCCCATAGACTTCCACAAAGACCCGTTTTATACCGCCTGTATCCAACGACTCCCAGCGACCTTTACCAGATCGTATGTCTATCTCCTTGGAGTTCGTCCCACACTGCATTTTCCGGTGCGTGGACTTCAAAACTTATTTGCCATTTATTTAGTTTTATTCTTCCATAAACAGGTGATGTGCGTCCAGTATTGGCCACCAAACAAAGAAAAGGACGAGACGTATGGAGACATCAGCGTGGGCATCGTGCAAGAGGAGGAACTCGCCAACTTCCACATACGAACCTTTAGACTGTACAAGAGCGAAAAAAATGTAAGTATGAAATCTGCACACGTGGCAGTGTATCAGCCAAGTTCTTCCTATATAAATTGGCTTTTTGTGCATTATACAGAATATTTTTATAAATAGGTAAGTACGTAAATATATATTCAGGATCCAGGAAAAATGAAGTAGGATTGAGAGCATTTTATATTTAATTAGCGGAGCCTATTAGGAAAAAAAAATGTTTCACCTAACTTAAACACTTACAACTATCTCATTGATCTCAAATGCGACTGTTTTGCGTGTGGTCCTAAGTTCGATTCCCGTGTCATGTAGGTTTATTGGCAATAGGCTCGCACCCTATTATATGATACCTATAACGTGGCTGTACGTTATTGGAAGACAGGTGTGTTGATATGTATTATATTATATAATTTTATAACAGTACACATCTACTAACGCCTATATTATTATCCAGTGGAATCGTATACAAAATAAATACTCTTATTACCTCAAACAACGTATTTTATTTATTAAAATACTATTTTTGTAAACTCAAGCAAAATTCCTCTGAATAACTTGAAAGAATCTTCTTATTTGAAAACTTTATTTATCAAAGGGATGGCAAGAAATGAATTTTGCTGTCTGATCTTGGCTGCGCAACTATTTCTTCGTAATCAGATTATTCTTGTTCAAGAACATCATTAAAATTTCCATAGCAATAGTGTCGGTGCTCAAGTTTTTATTACGAACATTTATAAATATAATAAAATTGTAACAAGCTGATGTCTGTATATCATTAATATTGAAGAAAAACTAATATGGGTCTTTATTAAAGCAACAGAAGCAAAAACGAATAATTTTAGATTTTTTGTCTGTCTGTATGTTATCCTCGCATCACGCAAAAACTACTGCACAAAATTAGATGAGATTAACAAAGTTGTATTGCTGGATGTCTAGCTTAAAATCTAACGTACGATACGTTGCCTAGACGCCGAGTTAAAACTAAGAAATTCCTTCTGAAACGTGAATGAAATCACGTGCAAGGACTAGTTATGAATATATTATGTTCGTAATAAAAACAGTCGCAATTACGACCACTAGACTAATGAGGTACAGTCGCCAGAAGGTCAAGGTATATAAAACTGTCAAATTTCTCCAAATGATTTTAAACCTTAAATTTTTGAAGATAAAGTTCAAAATCAACTGAGAAAATATGACATTTTGTGGTAACTTGATGTGCTGGCCACCGTACTTTAAACACCAGTGTAATGACTTTTACTAAAAACGGGAGTTCTCTAAATATGCCTTTACCCCAAAGTAGTACAGACTGCCTCATTAGTCTAGGCTAGAGATCCTGGGTTCGATCGAGTAAAGTGTTATTGAGTTTTTCTACGAAATCTATAGCGCTACAAATGAAATAGACACATTGACGTAATCAAGCAACGCACAATTAACCAATCAGCGCTATCAACATCGTCTGAAGAATCTATCAGGTTTATCCTTTTGGGTAACAATATACCTTGTCCTTCCTCAAAACTCGTACCTCATATTCTGACCTCTATTTTCTCAACAGGTGGTGGTAGAGGAGCGCTTCATCCTTCAGTTCCACTATACACAGTGGCACTCACATACATGCCCCTTCAGCAACGCTCTCCTGGAGTTTAGAAGGCGAGTCCGTGCGGTCGTCGGCCGGAGACTTGCTACAAACCCGGCTGCAGGACCAATGGTCGTACATTGCAAGTAAGTCAAACATTTTTATCCATTAATTTCTCATTATAGCATATTCGGCCTTTCGGTGAAAAGGAGTGGGCCGTTTTCAATGATGCGGGTTGGTAGATGTCACATGTCTTTGATTTTTTTATTCTAGGACATGCCGTTTTCCGTACGATGTTTGCCTTCGCCGTTTTTGGAAGCAGTGGTGATGAAATAATTTACACAAAGTTATGCGCCTGTCTAAGTTCGAACATACGACCCAAAAATCCGTAAGACGCGGCCGTTACGGTTACCAGTGAGCCTCCTTCGCAAATTTTTTTTAAATTGTATAGTGAAATATTATCTCAGGCAGGATTTGTACCTGCATCCCTCTAGTTAAGCACACCAGATGCTTTAGCCACTAAGCTACCGAAACCACTGCCTGTGTTATTAAATTTCTCTTCCACATCTCACGTCAGTAACTTCTATTGAAGACGTATTTGTCTTCCTATCCATGTTTCCTTACAATATATTTTTTTTTTAATGAATCATGGGCACACCACCACACAACGTACTATTATTACGACTATTGTTGTACCAAAAATCTATTCAATGTGAGGCCTAGGGAGCTAAAATAGCCATTTTGGAAGAATCTCAATATTGCATAGTTGAGCTTTTCGTATAATCCCCAACCTCCAGCCTCTTAGCCTCTTAATTATGAAAGGCTAGGAGGATGAGGATTATTCTATGTATTCTACCATGAAAATACTTAAATAAGGTACAGAAAGTTCTTATTAAAATAATTGGTCGCTTATTCTGCCTTTAATTTCGGCGTGCAAATTTAACATTATTTAATGAATCAGACAACAAATAAAAATGTGTCTTTTTTCCTAGTGATGGAGGTGGTAGATCAGGGGTATACTTAGCCATTGATGCAAACCTCGAATTAGCCGAAGAAGAAGACTGCTTTGATGTTTTCGGATTTTTGAAGAAACTCAGGCAATCAAGAAAAGGACTTATAGAAAACGAGGTAAGGTTGCTTTTTCTACTAACTTTATTCGAAATTACGCCTCTTAGGTACATTGCTCTACCTCTGAGAGAATCACACATGAGAATCTTATGCGACTTGAAAAAAAAAATGACATTTTGTACCGTCATTTTGCAATATCAGTGGGACCTTTCATGCATCATCATCATTTATATACCGTTACAAATCTGAGTATAGGTCTCCTCTTAGTATGAAGCTATGCTATTGTCCGCTAAAGAAGAGTTATTTATATGTGTCGACCTACTAAGATAGAAGACAACTATAGACTATAATATGTATTTGAAATAGAAATCGGAAGTCCGGCCCCAAATACCATAACTAATTAATGATGATGATGATTATAGTTTTTTGCGTGATTTTATTACTTACTACAAATACAATGGGTTAATTATGATAAATTATTACTGATTTATTACCGGAGACTCAAAGCGAACTAATTGAATTCCGCACGACTAGTAAAAAACTTACAAGATCGGCAAAAATGAGATTAATACAGATAGCATCGCGGGGCACAGCTAGTTTAAAATAAAATAAATAAGATAGTTGATCATAACAAGCACTTAAACGAACAATAATATTCCACCGTCTAGCATTTCACTTCAATACTAAAATGTTCTTTCGCCATTAAATAAAGCAATCTCAACCCAGACAGAAAGCAAGACTGCACTCTTAACAAATCGTACTCCTCTAATTGGGAATTTCATCCCAGAATACACATTTACTAGACTGGAAATAAACAGTCATTAAGTGTAATAGTCTTCTTCACCAATTATTGCGATGGTATTACTACTTTTCGTTCATTTTCATCATTTTTCGAGAACAAGCAATGTAGAGCCTCGTGCAGAATTCGGAATAAGTCTTTTTTAATTGGATACTTCTGAAGAAGCTTTTAGGGATGTTTCCGTAGACGTTTGGGAACACTTACGTTTGCTAGTTGGTATTTTAGCAGTCTTTATAACGACTTTTGGGAAAGTTCGTTTCTGAAACAATACATTGATACCACATTAGGTGTTTGATTTGATTAATGATATATAATTTGTTAATACCTATATTCATCAGTTGGTCCATAAGTCGGTAAGATTTTGCAATAAAAATTAAAGTAGGCACACAAAAACTAACTTATATTTTTCCCAAACAACAAAATCCTAAGAGTTCAATTGTCTCTAGGAACAATACAAGTTTGTATATGACACATTAGAAGAACACGTCGTGTGCGGAATCTCGTGGTTTCCCGTCTCCGAGTTGTCGCAGAGACTCAAGCAGAAGTCTCAAAGAGATCCTGTCTCGAAACTCAATGAGTACCAGAAAGAATACCAACAGATCTGCAAGCAAACGCCAAGGTTCACGATAGGAGACTGTGCTGGTGGACACAGAGGTGATAATAGGGAGAAGAATCGAGACGTATTGGTCGTTCCACGTAAGTATCTCTTAATTCTGAAGTTTAAGTCCTCTGGGTTAGCTATAAAATCCAAAGAAACCTTTGCAAACAAAAAGGAAAAAACCTTGAAAGAAGGAACTCAGAAACCGTTGCAGAAAAAGTATGAAAAGGAAAGAAGGAATGCTATTACTTAATATTTTCTCCTCTATATTGCAGAGTCTAAAGTTTAGGGTCTAGTATTATGACATTAGTGTCATTAATATGTCTTTTAAATTTAAAAACTACAGTTGAGGTGAAAAAACAGGATCTAAAATCAAGTCTTTGTGTTAATGTTTACGATACGACACATTATTTATTTTGTTTGTCCAAAAGTGCCACTTCTACTGCGTTGTTTACAACACAAATGACTTTTGAGTTCATGATGACTTTGATTTCAGCTGACAACTTTCGTCCATATTTGACGTCGTTCCAAGGAAACAGTTTTACGGATTACATCAACGCTGTGTTTGTAGACGTAAGTGCACACTTCATTTTCCGTCTTAATTTTCAGAACAATTTTTGTGGGTACTTGCACTTTTTCTTACAATTGAAGTCTGTATTAATCCAATGCCATGCCATGAGTTTATTAAAATTATCGCGCCATTCTGTTAAAAATTAAAACATTCTGATTTTGGCTTCGACTGAAGCGTTTTATTTCCTCCAAAACCTTACGTGAAAGAATCATTTAAGATTTTTCACTGATGCGGTCAATACTTTCCTATAGTAATTTTAACATTACATCTCCGAAGGAGGTGCACTAATGTACACCTAACTTCACTAGTAGTTTTGTGGTTTACATACATACACACATACACTCACGCCTTTTCCGATAGGGGGAGGTAGAAACTACAGAACGCGTTTTGCAACGATTCTTGCATACTTCTCTTATTTCGTCCACGTTCTTACATCTTGTCATACACACGCGCCGGTTGCGGGTACTACGCACTGACCGTTCTAAACCAGTAGGGTTGGTGTATATCTTTTGAGGGCGTAACCTCCGTCCAAACATTGCTCCGTGTATACTGCGTGCTTTAAATTATTATAATTTGCAGGGGTATACCAAGCCTCGTGAGTATATTGTGACGGAGTGGCCGCTGGTCAGAACACAGGGGGAGTTCTGGTCACTGGTTTATGACTACGAATGTGCGGCCGTCGTAGTTTTGTGCGTGCCACCTAAGAATTCTGTAAGTATCAAAGTCATACATGTACAGTCGCCAGCAGGTCCAGGTATACAAAACTGTCAAATTTCTCCAAA
Organism: Subacronicta megacephala; assembly: GCA_958496365.1. Taxonomy (NCBI): domain Eukaryota; kingdom Metazoa; phylum Arthropoda; class Insecta; order Lepidoptera; family Noctuidae; genus Subacronicta; species Subacronicta megacephala. Next base: position 4,055,907 of record OY292530.1, on the reverse strand, counting down.
TGATTTTAAACCTTAAATTGTTGAACATAAAGTTCAAAATCAACTGAGAATATTTGACATTTTGTGGTAACTTGATGTGCTGGCCACCGCACAAATCTTTTAGTTTGTCAAAAGCGAAAACACAAAACAAGGCCAGGCCAAGTCAAAGGTCTCGAGTCGAATCTATGCTTCTCTGACTTTTTCGTCATGTGAGTATCAATACTTTACTATCGCTGTTATAGTACACAAGGCGACAGGTCAACCTATACAAATCCAGTTTAAGCTGAACTCGCATTGTATATGCTTCACATACAGTAAGGGGCCAGTGTAAACTGGTTTTGTATAACTTGATCAGAAGCCTTGCTTACACTGCGACTGTAATTGCCACGTCATTATTACGTCACAAATTTTCAGATTTTTTTAATCTGTTGCAGCAACAATTCCCACCATTCTGGCCTGAAGGTCGTCACTCAAAGAAGTATGGCCCAGTGTTCACGATAGACCACGTTTCACACAACCATTACACCAACATCAAGACGTGGATATTCAGGATCAATAAGAAGGTAGGTTAAACAACATTACTTAACATTAACATAAAACACGAAATACCACACACCTGTATTCCACCAGATGAATTATGCAGAGGTGTACTAATGTACACCCTCAGCCCGCCCGGTACAGTGAAACAGTGAGCGAACATAGCATAAATCAAAACTCAGAGGTGATGCTCAGAATTTCATATAAAAACCTAACCACACTTTTCTGGACCTAGTAATTGAACCCAGAATCTAGCTACCACTATTCTTATAAAGCAGTTCCACACAATACTATTTTGCCTATTTAGGTAGTACAGACGCGAGCACAAACATGAATACATTTGCACTTTTTAATTTCCATATAAAAATTATACAAATATAATTATAGAAAAAATTATATCTTAAGCGGCGGTAGCCTAATAGCTAGGGCATCGGACTTGCGATCATGTGGTTGCCGGTTCGAAACCCACCCATTGCACTACCGACGTGAACCCACACGCATTTAGCTTAGCACTAGGGGTTAACAAGAATACTAGTAAGCGACCCACAATGCTAGGCAGATTTAAAAAAAAATATCATTACTTAATCCTCGCCCTTTGAACACTGAACGTGTCTAATAAATGTATAAGAGTGGTACTTATGTCTGTATTATATACAAATAATAATAATAATTGCTAATTAATAATAATTGCTCTTTCTTAGTAGTACGCTCTAGAGATGTTATCAATAGGTAACTTTTGTGTTCGTGACTGTACTTACATAACTATCACCGACAGCGACACTTTTCAATGTGATAACCAACAGATCATTTCGCTGACTGAACTGATGGCTGGCGTGAAAGCTCCCACGAAGACTGTGCAGCTCTTCCAACTGACGTGCTGGCCGATGGGCCACAAGGTTCCATCGTCCACCAACTCCCTGGTTGAGCTCATGAACATGGTTGAGCGATGGAGGCAGCGCACTGATTATGGACCTGTCTGCGTTGTGTCGCCGTGAGTACAATGCCTATTTTATGACCGAACTAGCTTTCCGCCCATGGCATCGCCTGCGTTAACTCGCATTTTCAACCGACTTCAAAAAGGAGGAGGTTCTCAATTCGTCTGTATGTTTTTTTTTTTTTTTTTTTTTTGTATGTTTGTTACGCGATATCTCCGCCAATTGAAGACCGATTTTAATGATTGTTTTTTTGTTTGGTAGGTTATACTTCAGAGGTGGTCCCGTTCAAATTTTATCGAAATCAGTTGAGTAGTTTTGAAAATATCAACAAAAATCTAAAAATTGTTTACATCGATGATATTATCGTTTACTCCGAAACATCGCTGTCTTATTGGAGCAGTGCGTTTAGTTGGCTAACAAGTACTTCTAAACAAAACTTTCCACTAAAAATTATAAAATAAAATTACTTTTAACAAAAAAGTTAAACCGCCTTCAAAAAATAATAAAATAATTTTGTCTAAAACAGTTTGGGAAGTCGGTGACGAAAACAAAAGACCCACTCAAATAGAAGTCACCGACTTCCCAAACTGTTTTAGACAAAATTATCTGTACTATAATATGTATGTATTATATATCAATAATATAATTATGATAGGCTAGTAAAACAAAATTTACTTTGTTTCGTATACCTATTGCTCTGGTCAAAATAGAATAAAGGTAAAATAAATTTATGAACGCCAGGTTTGCCGAAAAATTTATCATCCATTAATTTTTCTTTCAATTCGTTCGTCGATTCGAACTTTAAATTGCAACTAAGCACCCAGCAACCAAAACACAGGCTGTCGAGTGATCATAATGACACAAATGTTATTGTTTAGTGACGGGCGAAGTCGTGCCGGCGTATACTGTGCTGCCAACGCGTGCATCGAGCAAGTGATCCAACACGGCGAGGTGGACGTGTTCCAGGCAGTCAAGACCGTGCGCCGGCACCGACCGCAACTAGTCGAGAACATGGTTCGTACCCTACACAAACGTCTAGGATATTTGTCAATGCGGCAGCGAAGATTCTAATAAATACTATTCTCTACAGACGGAGTACAAATATTGCTACGATCTC